>PYHW01010789.1:6838766-6888342 GCA_013186435.1 Turdus rufiventris | reverse complement strand
AGACATCAGAGACCCATTTCCAACTCTTTAGCAAATTTGCTTGGAAAATGATTGCATTTTGTCAGGATATGGTCTCCTCTCTGTGTTGAGTTTTTGTAGTAATCTCTTCACCACAAAAGCAATGTTTTACAGTGCATGCCCCTAAAGAGCCCACGAACTCCCTTTTCTTTATCTTGTTCTTTTTATTTATCTGAAAACACAAGTAATAATAAAAAGCATTGTGCCAAATCTTTGTTTTAGAGAAAGATCTAGGAAGTGTCATTGTTCAGTCTGTGAAAATTAGCTTTTAGCACCCAAGGCACAGTAAGAAATAATTGCCTCCTCTTGTCTTTTATGTCATTCCCTGTAGCTTTAGACTCACAAATTTCAGACTTTCTCCTCTGAATTGTCGCAGGTGGATCAGTTTTTATATGTCACACTGGATGACCCTATTGCTTAAAAAAATTTACTGTTTTGAACAGAACAGATTGAATCAAGGACATGCACAGCATAGAGGTGCATTATGATCTAATAAATATTCAGACACATTTAAATAGTACACATGAGGGTCTTGTTGAAAGTCTATCAAGCCAAAATCTTTATTTGATCAAAATATCCTCTTTTGCAATATAAAGGGGAAAATGGCTCATACCAGTAGTACTGATTTCAATCTCACTTGTAATTGTTAGGTTGATCTAAAATGCCATTAATTTTCCGGATTTATGCTAATAAAGAGAGAAGAAATGAGATGAGAACTGGTGCTTCTAGCGATAGTATTTTGATTCCTAAGTGCATTTGTAACTTTTGTATTATTCTTTCTCTACAAAAGGGATGTTTAAAATTATCTGCTCAAGTTTATTCACAAATAGATTACTCCTCTCCCTCACCTTACAGAAACACAGTGAGGGGAAAAAAATCTACCACAACTAACAGAATTGCAGAGCCATAGAACAGTCCATGTCTAGACTGTTCTTGCATATCTGCAATGAGGGATACACTGCAATGTCTCTTGAAAACCTTTGCCAGTGCTCCTTATGCTCAGACACAGCTTTCTGTGTTTCAGTTTTTCTCCTTGTCCTGTCACTGGAAACTGGAAGGAACCTGATTCCATCTTCTCTGTACTTTCCCTGCAGGTATGTGTGCACATTTATTTGATCCCCCGAGCCCTTCTCATCTCCAGGCTGAACAGTTCCTGCTCTCTCAGCTGCTCCTGTTATCAAATATCATCCAGTGCCTTAATCATCTTAGTGATCTTTATCTCCAGGCCTCTTATGAACTTTCAGATTATCAATACTTTAAATCTTTAAGCATTGAGTTCAACTGTCCTCTAAGATAAAATGTTTTGTTTTGATACATTTGATAAAATGGGTGGGAAAAAATAGTCATACTCTGGGATATGTTTTACAGTGATGAAGTCTAACATTCTGAGAAAATAACATTGCTTTTTAAATATTCCATCCAGGGCAATAAATGGAATATCAGAGGGGTATGTAAAACTATTATTATTACTACTACTTATTACTCCCATTACTTTTCACCATAGGTATGGCAAATGTTAATTTTATTATTCTTAAATATTATTATCATCATCCTATTACTCCCATTAGTTTTCCCCATGATTGTATTATATTGACTCTCAACTTATAGATTTTTCAGCATTACAAATTGCAGAGACATATTTGAGTGTCTATATCCAGATTATACTGTGGGAAGGATGAGGCATGTGAAAGGGTAGGTTTCTCAGTAGTGGAAAGGATTAAAGGGATATCTTATATATCTGTATTAAGAGCCCGGATTTCTAAGTGACAACCTGTTCTGAAGGCTGCTGCTTTGCTTATAGTCCTGACTAGCTGTTAATCCTCATCCCCTCAACAGTGGGAAGAAGGAAGTTTACTCAGTTTCCATTGTCAACCAAAACCAGGACTAAACTACTAGATCAGAAAGACAGCATTACGTACTTTATTAGCATCACTGGATGCTTGGGGAATTCTCCTCATGCATGCCCAGTGTCCTAACAGACCAGGTTATATTCCTGAAATTAATAAATATTTATCATATTTCCTAAATACATGCATATTTGCTAATTATGGATTAGCTGGCACAAGACCTATTAATCACAGATGGAGGGTGTTAACACAAGTCTACATTAAACCTTGGGCACTGTAGGGTACAAAAGTAAGCATTAGCCACGAACATAGGGATCACACACTGTTGCACTAAAGTTAAAAGAGTTTTCCAAAATTTTCCCCTGCTTCTGCATAGAATTCTTACATAAATATAA
Organism: Turdus rufiventris; assembly: GCA_013186435.1. NCBI lineage: Eukaryota > Metazoa > Chordata > Aves > Passeriformes > Turdidae > Turdus > Turdus rufiventris. The sequence goes on along the minus strand of PYHW01010789.1, from coordinate 6,886,082 downwards.
TTTGTTCAGTAACGCCATCATCAGACTCTGGTTTCAGTAGTAGACCATGCTACTTCTCAGGACTGAGTTAATACCAGCTACTATAAAAGCATGTTTAGGGAAGGAGAAGCCAGTAACAGAATCTTCTCTTGTATTTTCTTTGGTAATAGACACGTTGCAGTTACCATTCTCTTCCATTCTGATATCTTCCATCAGCACTAGAGTTACCTGTTCTGAAAAGTGCAGAGCCAGAGTGTGAGCAGCAGTGTGGTTAATACGAATACTTTCAATTAGAAGAAGTGAGAATAAAAACAGGCTTTATATATGCTAAATATTTCTCCCTAAATGTGTCAGATTGTTGTGAAATGTCATTGGATTTTAAAAACACTCTAATCACCTTAAATACAAATACCATATGAAGTTGTGATATTAACTGTCTCATTATATAAGTGTCAAACTAGATTTCCATTAGCAAACTGAAACTTGATTGCAAAGGTAGTGAAAAATCTGTCTCTGACTTATAAATAAAAGAGCAATTAATTCTTATTTTTTACAGGAATCATTATGGAAGGTATGAAAGAAAGGGCTTTAAAATTAGCAAAATGTAAACTAAAAGTTGTTGTATAAATAAGTGACACATTGGTATTGTTAATGGAATAGATTAATAAATCTAACAAATTCATAAGGGAGATGTGAAAGGATAACATGTTACCATTTCTTTCTGCAATGATCATTAAGAAAGATGATTGTCTTTCACAGTCCAGAGAAAGGATATCATTTCAGAGGCTAGTTTAAATTATAAATCAAATCTCTGTCCTATAGTTTCAGTGTAGTCAAAACACTTTTTGATTAAGTACTTAAAAGTTGAAGAATTCTAGAACTTAATCATATTAGAAATACATTGCTAAACAAAAGGTTTCTTTCGCAACCCATAAAAAAAATAAGAAGAAGGCTACAAAGAAAAAGCAGTCTCCACATGAAAGCAAAACAATACCTAATGCACAATAAACAATGGGGGATTCAGAAATGTTCAGTATTACCTAAGCCTGCCATCCCTAAAGGGTATGGGTAGTCCTTGTTTAGAGCTTCTGGCTCAATATGTGGAAGTTTGGTTTCTTTACAAAGCCTTCAGTTACTTGCTTTTAAAAGTAAATAACTTGTTTCAAAGCCAAGATAAAAAACTGTTGCATATGGGAAGACTGAACCAAAAAGGCCTTTACCACATACTAAGACACTATCAGAAGGGTGGGTAGTACTCTGTGAGTCCAAGGATTTTTTTTTCCCCAACTTTCTGCAGTTACTCTTAAAAACCTGTGTACTCTTAGCCTTTTCTTGTACTCTTTCCATGAGACCACACTGATATAGAAAGGCAGAAAAGAAGGACAGCTTCCAGGGCAAGTGTCCCTGTAAGATTTCAGTGTTCCATAAAACCTAAAAACAACTGTATAAACCACAGCCAGTGTCTATTGGAAGCCTTGTAGCAAGGGACGGCCCCTTTATTTTCAAAGGACTTTGCTGTCTTTTTATTGAAGAATTTTAATTAAACTTTGTCTTTAAAAGTACATGAAAATTTCACTTGATATCATTCAATCCTATGGCTTTTGAGACTGTAATTCAGGATTAAAAAATAAAATTTTGTGAGGGGGTGCATTTTTGTTGTTTGGTTGGTTTGGTTTTTTTTTTCTTGGTTTTTGTTGGTTTGGTTTTGTGGGTTTTTTCTCCTCCTGTGTTTTGCTTTTCTATAGCAGTTAGAGGTTTAGGGCTACAATAAGACTCCTCTGAACTTCTTTAAATGTTCACCCCTAATAGGGGCCCATTATCACAAAAGGCATATAAGAACATGTTCCAATTTTCTCACTCAGGATTTTCTGTTTTATTCTACTATTTATTTATGGAAACTGGTCAATCTTAGAACAACCTCAGAGTGCTGTGAAAACACCTAGATTTTATGTTATTTGGCAAAATTAATGTTGTGTTACCTGTTTCTAGAGAAAAAAATACAGTTGTAGGAAAAAGTGCTTTGTTTGTTCAATATTGCTAGCCTGAAATTTTGTCAAAGTTTAAGATGTAGGCTAGAATTCTGGGCCAGTATTTCTGTCTTGTACAACACACTGGTTTGTTTTTTCATTAGTGAATTGCTGCTTTCTCTGGTGTCCTGAGCAGCAGATGTCTCATTAGCACCTGAACTATGCCAGCTTCTGTGGAAGGCTACAAACTGATTAAACACATGCTCCATTTTTATCTCTTTATGAGTCATTACTTAAAGGTTTTATCACCAGATTGCTACACTTAATTACATGTAGCCATAATTAAATATGAATATCTGCAGATCTGGATTGTTATTTTTGCTATAAGTTTAGTAAAATATTTTCCTCTTTACTAATTAAATGCTATAGATAAGGAGAGAAATTAAAAAGGAAAGAAGAACCAAGCCAGAATTATCAAGTATATTTAAAATATCAAATATCCTTTTGAACTACCTAGAAAGGGCACTTCTTCTAAACAGGGGTGACATTGTGTTATAAAGATATAAGGCAAAAAGCATTGTTTTGCTATCTAAAAATGTCATCTGTTATCCACCAGATTTATTCATTCAGAAATCACTCCAGTCCTTGCAAACTCATATACTGAATTCTTTTAGAACATGGTTTTGGGTACATAAAGAAGTCTTCAGGAACTGCCAGGATAAATTTTCCAGGTATAAGTAATGCTTAATAAAAGTCTTTATCTTCTATGATAAAATGACTGGGTGAATGGGTAGACAGCAATTTACTTTGACTTTTGCAAGACTTTTGATGGTCTCTTCCCCAGTATAATCATATTTAAGTTGAGATGGTTTGGCTGAGTAGAAAAATCATTGAGTAAAAGTAAATGATTTGCATTAGAGATTTAATTGGTCATATTGAACCTGTATAATAATTATGTCACAATGGACACAACTGGCACCAACACCAGTCTTTTATTAAAAGTTTTTCATGCCTTCTCACTTCTCTCAGGCAGCTCCACACAACACTGACTCATTCTCTTCTCTCTGCAAGTTTCCTTCTTCCTTACTGGCTAAACCCAAACCTGTCCCCTAACCCACCCACCTAACCCTGTCTGTCCCTTGCCCAGCCACTTGTCCCTTCCTCCTCACAGCACAGCCAGCAGACTCCAGCCCAAACTGCAGCAGACCCTGGATCTCAAGCTCCAACTCCCTCTGCGACACTGGGCAGGCAAGGCTGTTTCCACTCCTTGGTAATCAGTACAGCATTAATTCATTGGGAAAGATTGCCTCCTGCACTATCCCTAGAACCTATCGTCCCACAAACCTGGTTGCGTGGGACAGCTGGAGTACCAGAATCTGGGGACTGTCCTGGGACCTGCTCCACACAACAGCTTAATAGGTGACATGGCAGAAGTAAGGGAATGTTTGCTCATAAAGTTTCCAAACGACACTAAACTGGGAACAGTCAGTGCATCCAAGGGTGGGACTGCCATCCAGAAATATGTGTGTGGGTTGTATGAAAGGGATCAGCCGGAATCAAGGACATTCATAAGAATTGTGCACAAAGTGGAATTTAGAAGGAGGAAATCCTTGAAGCCATATAGGCTGGGAGCTTTCCTGGAAAGGTCCTTGATTCATGGCTCATGAACCATGTTTTGGTTCACAGCAAGCTAGCTGGTAGCCACCAGTGTGCACAGGTGACAAAAAAAAGATCCTGGGCTGTGTTAAATCGTGGCAGTAGGTAAAGAGAAGTGATTATCTGCCTCTGCTCAGCACTCACCAGACTGCATGGAGATATTGTGTGCAGTTTATGCCCTCCCAAAACAAGGTGTACATGATAAACTGGATTGTGTTGAGCAGAGAGCTACAAAAATGGAGATGGGCTGCAGCACTTGACCTATGAGGAGGAGAAACTGGAGTTCACTCAGCCAGAAGACACCAAGCAGCAGCCCTGCACCCAGTATCTTGGAAGAGATGAAGACATCCCATTCAACAACGCAGGTGGAGGCAGCACAAGAGAAAAAAGGCACAGGGTGAAGCAGAAAACCTTCGCATTGTGTATCAGGAAAAAGTATTTTTACTATGAATACAGCTGAACAGTAGCACAGCTTGTCCAGGGAGTTTGTGTACCTTCCACTTTTGTAGGTTTTCAAGGCAGGACTGGATAAAGTCCTGAAAAACCTTGTCTGATCTTATAGCTGACCCTTTTGGAAGAAAGACATTGAACTAGAGACTTCCTGAGGTTCCTTCAACATCAATTTTAGTATGATCCTAATCTTCCACCATTGTGGAATCTACCAGGATCTGTACTGTTACAAGATTTTGCCCATAGAAAGCTATGGAACTTATTTGTGGCCTTAAAAATGTTAGTTACAGTGGTCTGGGAGGTTAAAAAAAAAAATTCAGATTAGATTTCTGGGTGTCAAAAATGATTCAATTGCAATCATTTGACTTTGGTACATTATGGACACATAATGATTCTTAACTATATAAAAAATTGTTTCTTTATTATGAAGATGGGAAGGCATATATAGACTGTTTCCAGTTTTCATGAGTTCTACATATGTAAGTTGTACCTAAAAATAATTTTAAAATTTTTCAGGTAAGAGCACATTATTATGTTTAGTTTATTTAATGAAAACCATTGATAAAGCAAGAGCTGTGCTACTGCTTATAGACTTAGAAGGTACAACCTGAGCCGAGTGTTGCATTAAAGGTGCCCTGTTGTCTTTTCTAGATGATCTGGCTCCTGAGTGGTTCCCAAACACACTGATAACATTTCTGTTTTTTAAAAGTCAGGCTCTTTTTCTAGCTGATAGCACCTCTTTTGGTAATATAATGTTCCTATTATATGTCATTTGTTGAGTGTGCCCTTATTCCTTACTTTTTATGTAGGTCAAGATCTGAGAAACTTTCTGAGTTTCAGACCAACTTCTGCTCCATGAAGCTGAAGTAAGTTTATAGATAAAAACAGCTTCTTTTTCAAATTCTACTCCTAGTCCATGAAAGCTGTCATTCTAATCACAGTGCATTCCTTTTCCCATCTCCTCTTGTTATGTGGGTTAAAATAAATCATCAGTCTCAGAATTGTGTATTAGCTTTGAAATGCCTCATTATAGCAACGCTAAAATGGAATATTCAAAAAAGAAGAAGAGAAAAAAACCCTGAAAACCTTTCCATCACTGTTCAGTCATGACTTAGACAGACCTTTAATCTAAAGCCTCTAGAGAAACTCTAAACTATAGGAGGGTTCTTCAGTGGATGGAATAAAATTATAATGCATGATGGAATGTCATAGTGTAAAAAAGCTGGAGTTTAGGGGGAGCTAGGAAGAAAGTTACAATTTCATTACATCTCTGTCTGTTGAAAGCAATGGGGAATTTCTCTCTGAGGTTTCATTCATTGTGGGTTAGTATTTTTTTAACCTTTTCAGTTAGTTAGAGGTTTTGACTGGATATTTTGATTGATGAAATGTATCCAGGTCCCAGTGGAATGCTTTGGCAGCAGCGAGGTTGCAGTTTGATGGTAGATGCAGTCCTGGGTTAGGAGTGTTGTGTAAACTGGATTGTATCAGGAGAGGCAAGCAGAGTATCAGGCACACGGACTCAGAGTTCATGTCCACACTGAAGCATGAAAACGTTTGGTTCTGCGGGTCTTGTTAGTGACAGGGAAGCTCACTTGTGTGGCTTGGAATGTAGGAAACTTACTCTGATAAGTACAAGTTGCTGAAACCAGCGCCAACAATCTCCATTAATGCATTTAAGAAAAAAAGCAAAATATACTTTCCATTACTTCACAAGGGATTTGAGACATGATACTAATTAATTCATGTTAGTTGTTTGGAAAATAGCAAGGATTGTATATATGTTAAAACCTGTAATAATTTTCCAAAATAATTTCAATACTATATAAATAAAAATAATTCTGGAGCAGCAGGCAGATGAAGATATTGTTAAGTATTAACAATACTCATTTTTACATTCCAGCAGAAATAACAAATAGATTTTCTTTTTAGTGTAATAATTTTCATGATACACTTTTCTACACAATGACTTTGAGTTCCCAAATGCAGAATTGCATATTTGAAATGTTAGTAGTAATTAAGGTGGGTGAATTCATATGTAAACTGATGTTTTCTAGGGAGCTCTTAAATAAATTTCTTTGACGTCTTTGCAAGCTCTTTAAGCTTTCCCTGGAAAACATCAGTGTTTCAGATGACATTGATACAGTCTGTTAAAGATAGACTGAGTATAATTAAAGACACCTGACAGCATTTCCTTTTTAAGTGTTTGAAGTTAGGAAGGAAAGAGCTGATTCAAAACATCTGGAAAAAAGGAAGACCAAGAAGAAAAAACAGAAAAAGTGAAAAACAAGTCACATCACACTACCACTCCTCATAGAGATTGGCTATTGGAATGGTAGCATGTCCTCCCATGGAGCCTGGGAGTTGCAGGTTTCCCCTGCTCCCCGTGGGGAACTCAGATTTCAAAAGGAGAGCTGCTTTTGTTTCTTGGATCTTTGCCTTTCTGTGCATATAAAGCATTTTTCTTCTCTGAACCACAGAATCAGCAGAGATGTCTTCAAAAGGAGAGTTAAGGGCTTTTCCTGTTTTTATTACACTGAGAATTCTTAGCATAGTGCATTGATTTTATTTAGCATCTTTATGGACGCAGATAGTGGCTTTCTGGCGAAGCTCTTAGAACTTCATAGCTCTGCCTCAGTGTCTAACTAACTTCTATTGGCACTAAAACCATGGCAGTTATGCAAGTGAGATAAGTGGAGCACAAACTATATAATGAAACTAGTGAATAAATGGCGGATAATAATTTAAAGCATCTATAAAACTGCAAGACTTGACAGCAAAATGTCTAAATGCTAGAAGTTGCATTCCAGATATAATTTTTGAGAGTACTTTCTCACCCTGTGGGCTGGAAGAGATTCTGAATCTGAATCCTGCAGTTCAAATTATGGAGAGGAAAGCCTTGCATCTTAGAAAATATGTGGTTATCATATTGAATTAAGTGAAAATATCCATTAAATTTCAAAGAAAATGTACTTCAAGAGTTATACAAAATGTAAAAAAAAATAAATAAATTAGGAGTTTGGAGAACATAAATTCCATATTTCATGTGTGGTGCTAATCCAAGACTTCACAGAGGTCATATAAATGGACTCTTTTGACACCTGTAACCACATCCTAGGTGACTGCAGTGACAACTTCATATGGTCATGGAGAAGTACTCTGCCATGATGTGATTCTAAGCTGGTCTATATGGACTCAACAGGATATTTAACTTGGCAGGATCTCCAGTCTGCCCTAGACCACTTCTAGTACCTGAAGTAGATTTAGCAGAACTACAGCAACTTTGATGTATTTCAGGCTCTCTGCTTTTGGGTAAGACTGTGAAACTTTCATGAGGTTATAATGATGATCAGTTGATTACGTGAGCATTGAACGACAAGAAAAACATTGGTTCATGAAAGACAGAAAGCAACAAAGTGCATCTGTCCAAGAGATACTTTAAAGGCCTTTTCCCTCTTGCACCTAAGCCAGTGAATTGTCACTCTCCTATCAAAGTTAAGTATTCCTGCTTTTTGAAATCCATTCCTGTGAACATATTTTACAGATACGTTTCTAAATGAATGCTTGTGTTGCAGAGAAATTTCCTTCCAAGAGCTGAGGAAATTGAATGGTATTCTGTAGTTAAAACAATTTCTTTTCTGGTGATGTCATCAGTGTAATCCGTTTCAGAAAAATGCCCAGCATTTCAAAAAACTGTTTTCTTTGATGAGATCACAAATGCACAACAAATACAGATTTCACTAATAGAAAAAAACGAAGATTTTAACATTTGATGAAAAGGATGCTCTGCTTTTAAAGCTGTGCCTTCAATCTGAGAGTGAGTCTTTATCTATGTTTCATAAAATATTGGTGTTCAGGATGGCTTGGTTTTGGGTTAAAGGTTTTATTGTCTTTCCATATTTGTTCTTGTTCCACAGTTTTCAATTTGGATAATTTTGAAGCAATCTTCATCAAACACTCAGATATGCTGAAATGAAAGGAAAAAAGATAATCATTCTCACCCATTCTTCCTGGTGTAAATATTAATAATGTTGAGCTTTTTCCCACTGGAACACAAAGAACACCTTTAATAGTGACATTTACAAAGCAGAAAAAGTGCCAGCTAAAATTAGCTGGTATAGAGTTGTACAAAGGAAAAGTGGAAGAGCAAACTCAGTGTTAACCAGGAGCAGAGCCACACTGAGATTGCATTCCCAGATGTAGGCAGCATGACCTTTTTTTTGCTCCTTACTCCAGTGTTTTGAAGTTTATTTTCCTTTTCATGGAAATTCAGTGGAAATAAGGATACTCTAACTCATCCATCATTCAGAGTGGACTGGGCTTTTACTCCTGTGACCTGGTATCAGTTAGAACCTTCAAAGCCAGTGATTCAAGCCCTACTCTGTGTGTGCACACCACATTTGCACTAGATCACAGCCTCTTTTTCACAGATGACACTGGAATCAATGTACTGGGGAAAAGTCCCTTTCCTTCAGTTTGTGTCAGTTCTGTTGTAAGGAAACTGTTCCTTTGTAAGGGAGCCATCAGAACGCAGTTGTCCAATGTTGCTATTTTAGGTTATAAATTATGATGGAAAAACAGATGATTGAACCCTCCACTGAAGACAGGGTAACTGCTGGAATTTATTGGTGTTGGTCCCAACCAAACCAGAACCAGTGGGGACACAGAAACAACATAATGAAGTCCTAATTAATTAAGAAAATCTAGTTAAGATATGTAGTAAGAAGTGAATGAGAGATGACTTTAACCCCTAAGTCAAAACCTGTATCTCCACAGCTGAAATATGCAGAGAAATGATTCGTCCAACCAGTGAAAAGAAAGATCAGCTACTGCTATGGAAGGAAAACACCACAGAATAGACCAATCTATTAAGGTGTTTGTGTTAAATCAAGCTGAAAAGAACTCTTATCAGAGTAACTTCTGAGCTTTGTTGTGGGTGGTTTTGTTTCCGTTGGTATGCATACCTGGTGTGGTTCTTCATCCTGTACCTGAGTTAGTGCTAAATTCAAGGTAGTAAATGCATCTGACCTGGGATGAGAATGCACAAAGAAATCCTGAAATACAGTGATGACTGAATAAATGTAATCAGAACACAGTATGGTTTCAGTGCTTAAAATTATTTGTTATGATTAACTCACATATGGTTAGACCTAATATTCCATTTATATGGCACAGTTGGCAAGGGCCATAGCATCAGAAATTAAATATGGATCCTTTATCTGGATAATGACCTGGGCTGAACTCTGTATTTCTTTACCTTTCCAGTGTAGTCACTAGATGCTCCTTGCTCTTCAGCTGACTACACAATTTATGAATTGCCCTAATGAAACTTAAAAAAAAGATCTATTGAAAGATTAAAAAGGATGGAAGTCATGACTAGCAAAATAAAGGACTAAATTATTTGTAAAATATCTCTGAGTCAGAAGACAATGCTATCTATAATCCAGAAGTATCATCCAGAAGTAACATCCAGTAACTGCTCATTGTGCAATCAAAGCCAAAATTTTACAGGAATATTCCCTGCTCTTCAGCACTACTAGTAGCTGGTTTCTTCAAGGCAATGACAAATCTGCACGTGAACATGCGGTATTGCACTTCTGCACAAAATTATTTCATGGTTGTAGGAAAGCTTAAAGAAAAATGCTGTGGCACAATTATTTGGTTTTGTAGGAAGTATCCACAAAGATTCCTGCAACAAGAGAGAACTGAACAATCTGGATAAGAATGGGAGAAGAAGCTTTGAACAAGTTGTGTTAATACCAAGCATCTCAGTGTCCAAAGCTATTAAATAAAAATAATAATACTGCCTTCTTTTGTCAATAGAGTTAAGACCTCCTGGTTAGAAGAATACATTAAGCTAATAGTAAGCAGATCAGTACGATGACTTCTGAACCTGTGGTCATGGCAATAATGGATGCAAACAGCTACATTCATGCAACTTCAAATACTGTGGTAAATAGTGCTTTACATAATATTATAGATTGGCATATACACTAGTAATTTTTCTAGGAGTGGTTTTGTTTCATCATTTGTTCAAAACCTATTCCAGATGATTAACTGACCATTCACAATCAAAGACTTGTTTTCATTCTGTTCATTAGAAAAAGCAAAACAAAACAAATATAAAGACGCTTCTCATATTGATTCAAATAACCAACACATTCAATAACGATTTGTTGTGCCTCTGGCAACAGAGTACAGGAATAAACAGATTATTCAATGTATTATTCAATGAGAATTTTTCAGCTCTAAAGAAAATTTATTGAAAAAGTTACAACTGTATAAATTTGAAGCATGAATGAAATTGAAATATGTAGAAAACAATGTGTTATTTGTTTATGAAGCAGAAAGGAAAATAATGCTTTCACTAGTCTGCAAATTAGGGCCAAGACTGACCTCTTATTTACCCGTAGGGCACGGGCACAAAACCTGTCTAAGGGAAAACTTCCTACCCCATCACAACTAGTGATAAAAAAGCAGCAAATAATAGCAAGGTTGTCAATTGACTTCTACTCTTTGGTCACTCAGGCTTTTTTGATTATAAGGAAAGGAAGGGGAATGATTTTGGAACACAGATTCTCGGTGTTCATTAACTTTTTCTTCTTTTTCTTCATCCACAAAATGAAAAAAAAAAAAAAACAGCAAAAGAAAAACAAAGACAATAAAAATGTTAGAATATCTAAAATGAATGTTTAGAAATAGAAAGGTTTTCGGACCAATGTGATAAGGATCCAGACATAATGGTTTAGAGTTTTTTAAAAGTTGTCAAATGCCATTGTCATAAAAATTGTCATTGTCATAAAAATTAAGCCTTTTCTTAAGATCACAGTGCTCAGTGTACTGTGTTTATGTGTGGATCCTAGCTTTTCTTGTTCTGACATTGTATTTACCAGATACAAATCTTAATATAACACATATTATACACAAGAAGACTAAGCATTCAAAAAACAAGAAAAATAAACGAGCAGATCTAGATTTTTTAAAGCTTATCTTGTGAAAATCTGATAATTAAATAAAAATTGTGAATTAACAATATTAATTTAAATCCTTACTGAAGTTTACCTATTTCTATTTTATAAACATTAAGACTTTATTTTATGTAGCCCAAGGATACAGAATTTCTGAGTGATCACATTAACTCTGAAGTGGGGAGGTGGGTGTGTAAAATGCAATGGAACAAGTGAAAAAAGTTTTTTTCTAATTGACTATGTTTGTTACGAAGTGTTGTTTTTCCCTGAAAAACCTTTACATAAACCCACTGGAGTTAATTTGACTCAAAACAATAGTTCTTTTGTACAATGAAGAAGACTCCAAGGAAGGAGAAGCAGTAAGCAAAGTTCTCTTCACACTAGTTTTTACCAATTTCCACATCTGCATGGCTACAGAAGGAGAATTTAAGATCTTTTGGGGATTTAAATTTTCATAACAGATGGTCCTATGACAAGCAGCAATTCACATCAATATCTTGATTTTTCTTTCTTTTTGTACCCTGGTGTCAGTTGGGATCAAGTTAATGTCTTCCTTGTATCTGGTACAGAGCTGTATTTTGAATTTAGGATGAGAATAATGTTGATAACATGCTGACAGTTTAGTTATGCTGTGCTTACTCAAAGTCGAGGGCTTTTCAGCTTCCCATGCTGCCCTGCCAGTAAGGAAGGTGGCAGGACTCAAGAGACTGGGAGGGGACACAGCCAGGACAGTTGACCTCAACTGATTTGAGGGATATTTCATCCAGTGTAGTGTCATACTGAACAGTGAAACTGTGAGTACCCAGCTGTGAGGGGCTGGGTACTGGTCAGAGGATGGTGAGCAGTTGCATTGTGCATCATTTGTTTTGTTGATTATTTTACCATAATTATTATTTTTCTTTACTTCTCTGTACTATTATTTTTAACTCCACCCACAAATTTGACCTTTTTTCCAACTCTCTCCCATGTCCCTCTGCTGCGGAGTGAGCAAACAGCTATGTGGTGTTTAGCTGTTAAAACAAAAAACCTGGACTGTGATTTCCTCAAACATGATCATTATCTCAGAGCTGGCATTTCTGTACTTCAAGAAGACATCAAAGTTCATGAACATTGCATTGCTGGATTCCTATCTGAACTGTGCTCTATTGTTTATAACTGATCCAAGCCATACAGCACCTCTTTCTGGATTTGAATGAGCACACACATTTTTGCTGTTGCAGACAGATAGCATAAGTATCTTAGATATCTGTTCTCTGAACTTGAGTGCACTAAAACTTTATCTCTTCTCTATGCAAAGGACAGATTTATGAATTTGCAGATGTCAATTAAAAAAAAAAAAAAGAAAAAAATACAAAACAAACCATAAAACCCACAATCCAACAAAATCACAACACACTGTCCTAAGTCCTTTTATTTTGCTTTGTTTATGATTTTGAAGCTTTGTGTCTGGCTGCAGTACTTTTTTAGTGTTCTTAGCAGAGAAGCAGACATAAAGCAGATCTAGAATGTGATAGTAGTCGACACATGATTCATCAAGAATGTACACAAACTTCCATTGCCTATAAGCTGCCTGGACTCACATATCCACTGGGAGTCATGCAGGAAGGTTACAGGGAGTTCAAAATCCCAAAAAATGTACATATCCATGAGAGATGATAGAGACTCTGCTCTGTCCGAGGCTAACAATTGATGTTTTCTATAGGATTGTACTATGAATCTCATATCTATGACATTTTTATAATAGGTCTGACATTTGTTTTAACAGGATTCCCTATTTCCTGAGTTTATTAACCTGATCCTAAGACTGTGTGAGTTAAAAGAAAATGCTCCTTGACATTGTGATAGTGCCCTAATTATGCCATGATGATAGATCTTGCTATGCTGATTACAGTCCCTTTGCATGACTCTGGTACTCTGGTACTGAGCAGGTGAGACTTCAGACAACACTTCAGGGTAGCTACTTGGCTCTTGGAGCAGCTGAGAAAGATAAACCATTTCGTCTCTCTAAAGGCTTGTTTTAAAGTCCTTTCCAGACAGCAGGAATTCCCCTCTGGATCAGGTCCAATATACAAATTCTGCAGTTCCCATTCAGATTAATGTCAGAAATGGAATGACACACCTGAATAAAAGTAGCAGGGTCAGGGCCTCAAACAGTGTAATTTAAACTGTGCCAAAACCTCCCTTCATGGAGCAATGAAGGAAACCTCCAAATAACCAAACCAGATGCTGTAGCTTGTCTTTGGATTCATTTATTATCCTGCTTTTCTGTAGGAGGATTTGGATTCACCCTTTTTTAATGTCATTTAGTACAGCTGAGATTGTATTTAGTCAGTAAATTTAATCATAATCTACACGTGTTTATGAAAAGTTGAGATCCAATCTTATAAGATATTAAAAATTCATTACATTTAAATATTCATTGTTAGAGGAAGCTGTATTTCTATTTGTGATAACAGAAGCCAGTATGAGCAGGCAGACAAAATATATTAGGAAGCTAATTCTGAAGAAAAAAAAAAAACAATGCAAAGTCTTTACATGCATCTCATTTACTAAAAAATGTGTAAGGACAAGGATATGAATCTGGCTTTGAGAAAATGTGTTAGTTCACTGTAGAAATCAGTCATACCTAATTAGAAACACCTCCCTTTTAAGCACAAAGGTCACCAGCTTGTAAATGAATCCTTGGTGGTGTTTTCTTAAGGAGCCCAGCTCTGCCAGTTACCTCTGCAGTGCCCCCTCAAATACTGCAGCTATGCTCTGGTGTAGCTGCATGCTCTGCAGCATCCCATGATCCTGCTTCCCCACTGCTGAAGCACAGATCCCTCCTTTTCAGGCACTTGAGCTCCTTTTCTTGGAAAATCAGGGCAAGAGCCCACAGTACTGACAAGCTGTAATGGTTAATTAGGAAGCAGCATAAACATTCTCTAATATTATCTTAAGAAAGAAGTCTGGTTAAAATGCCTGGAAACAAGATAATAAAGATATATTTTATCTCATGAAGGAAGGTTGAAATCCAGAGGCATATGAGAATGAGACAAAGCTTTCACCATTCTGCACTCAAATTTATGCTTATTGATAAAGTAAAATCTCTTAGTAAGTGATAGTTGTGCAGTGACCTCAGTTCAGACTTCAGCAGAAGCACAAGAAAATCCTCTAGCCTTCTCATGGTTCAGAACCTACTGAAATCTCAAAAGAGTGAATTACAGGATGGAGAGTGGCATGAAAAATAAGATGTATTTCTAATGATGTTCCTCCAGACCAGCACTGAGCTGTATTTGGAGGATAAAATAAGAAAACTCCAATTTCTATAATTTGTGGATAGATCATCAGCATTGCTGGTGGTAATAAATAATAAATATTTTATCTACTTTTTCTCTGTCTCACAGTCTTTCTTCCACCAGCTTAAGCTTCAGCACTGCTCTCTCCCTTGGATGATAACATGGACAGGGGCTTGTGGAAGATATGGCACAAGTCACTGCACATCTGCTGAGCCTTAGTCCTTGAGAACACCACCAGTGTGGACTAATTAGAATTAGTGGAGTCCACTTTCACTGTGAGCTAAACTCATTTTAATCATAACTGCCTTTTGGGTTAAAATCCCCATTGTACAGGCAGTATTTCCTACCAATTCAAGCAGGCTGATCATTTTTCCAAGACGTGTACTAGTGCTTTTTAGCATGCAGATTAAGTTTAATATAATATCTGCCATTTAATTTTGGATTTATGATGAGACTTTGCTATTTATATTTCAACCACTGTAAATACCATATTTTAATGAACAGTCTTGATGCACAATGGATGCTATTTCAGAATACAGTCTAAACTAGACCAAAATATGACAGGACTAATAAATGCCTTTCTTGGAATGCAAATGGAACAAGAAAGTATTTTCCCCTCCTTCTTAGATGAATTCACACACAAGTGGTAAGGCATCATTATATTTTAGCCTAGAAGCTTAATTGACAAAATATGGAAGAAAAAATTTAGTCTATGACTGTGAGGGGACACAAAATTAACCAGTGAAATGCTGTTATATTGCAGCTGCAGTGGAAAATGCCAGTAATCAATGATGACATGTGAAAAAATTATCTCTGCCAAGAAAATCCAACTGTATTGTCTCTCTTGGCTAACATTAATCCTTTTATCTTTTGACAAAATGAATTACTACGCAGTACACTAAAGAACAAGTTGATGGACTTCTTTTTACCCCAGGAAAAAGAAAGAGTGCTAACTGAAATATAAGCAAAAATTAATTTTCCTTTTATTAATGAATCCCATTTTTCTTAGAACATCTAAATATCAAAACCATTTATTTGCATATTGGTAATTTGAAAGAAATTTAGCACTATGGTGAGACACCAGAAAAAGCTGCACAGAAAAGCTGTGGATACCCAATTTCTAGAAGTGTTAAAGAACATGCTGAGTGAGGTTGGAGCAACCTGTCTAGTGGAAGGTGTTTCTGTCCATTATGGGGGTTTGGAACTAGATGTTTTTTAAGGTCTCTTCCAACTCCTTAACATTCCATGATCAATAATTAGATAATGCTATGATATGATCTTGGTATCGAAAACAGTAGAAAGGTCTCAAGGCAAGGAGAAGGAGTGTGTTATACTAAACAACACATAGGTTAGAGATATCTGAAGGAGAAGGGCTGAAGGTTTAGGCAAATGCCTAAAGCGTGTTAATTCACTGGAATGGTATCTTTCAGCAAATCTCCACAGATGGTGTTTAGAGGTATTTCTTTGTTCAATGGGTCAGTTGTGGGGGGTTTTCCAGTTTTTTGTCTTGGTGGTTTTTTTTTTTTTTTGTCTGTTTGTTTGTTGTTGTTGTTGTTGGTTTGGTTTGGTTCGGTTTGGTTTTTCCTTTTCTATATTGCTTTTAATTATCTTTATATAGATCTGAATCTCATGGAAGTTTTGGGATGGTGTTTTTGTTTGTTTGGGTGGTTGGTTGGTTGGAGTGTTTTGTTTAGTTTTATTCTGTTGGGTTTTTTTTCCCAGGCAATGTGAGTATCATTTCTTCCCTTGTTGAATGAAAGCAGGTGGAACATCATCCATATGTGTAGGAACCCATGCTAATGGATGAAGTTACTGAAGCAACACAGCAAAGCAACTCCTAAGTGTGCATGGAGCCCAAGGCCGTGCCACAGAGCCCAGCTGCTCTGAAGGTCACATATGGCAGCAGCAGAGATGGTAACACTTAGGCTTTTGATGCATGCAGGTTATCATCACTAATATGACCAATACCTGCTTTCTAAAGCAACTACTTCATGAATAATCAATGTGAATAAGCAGATGGATTGTAGCTGATGAGTTCCCTCTCAGGCAGGCAGGCAGAACACAGTTAGCAAACAACATATAATACAGGAATCCTACACTACAGACAGGACTAAAAAAAAGGACATTGCCAAGGGCAGCTCTGCATGGGTTAGCAAATAAAAAAGAAGGGTGACTCAGAAATGTGAAACCCAGATGTGACTTTATGTAAGTCTGTGTTTATGTATGTGTATTTCAAAGAAATAATGCACCATATACAGAAAGTGGATAAATTCCCTACCCCCCCAACAAAGGAATCCGAAAACCCAGTGTATTAAGTCTTACACATTTATAAGGAAACAGGCAATTGCTAGTTTTCTGCAGGGATTGCAGGTATTAACATGGCTAATATGTATTTTATGGATAAGATTTTCAAATTAAAAGGCAAAATGAAAAAACAGTGGTGACTTGTTTCATTAATTTTATCTTCATCAGCAAATATGCATATATATAAAATTTTAATCATTTTTGTACCACAATAGCCAGGATAACCCTAGCCATTTTAACAAACTACTTAATTAGTCTTTTCTAAAAGTGATACAATCAACAAGATAAATATATAAGTAGAAACACTTCCAGGATCTAAAAAGTTCATTGGAATTGATTTAGTCTTCTCTTTTGCTGTAGTAGATGGAGAATACATCAGACCAAATAAAAATGGCTGCTGAAAAGTCATGGCTTGATAAGAAGGCAGAAATGGTTTGAGGACATTTATTATAAATTACTTCAAGAATAAAAAGTTAAGACTGGCTTACCCAGATTGAAAGAAAGAAATTCTACAGAGACAATAATTAAATCCTGTGGACTTGGCCAAAGATAACTCCAAGTTTTAAAGGAAAGCACCACAAAACTTATAATGATTAGAACTGATTAAGAAGGGAAGTTTATAATTGATGGGTACATGGAGTATTTCTTGAGAGAATGGAATTACTAGATGCAGAGGGCTGATTAAGAGCTAGCTTTTCTAGTTATGGGCAATTTCGCTTTTCAAAAATGCTGTAAGAAAAAAATTATGAACAGTATCCTCTGGTGAGCAATATTTTCTGTGACATGATTTTATTCATCATAGCTGTCTCAGTGACCAGATCCAATTTTATGAAATACAAAATGCCTCCCAAGATGCAGTGTGTTCTCTAGTCATCATGTACTTCACAGGTAGTATGGCATATTTTTCATCTTGTAATAGTTAGAAATCATGACACTGCTATATCACAATGATGACACTACTATGTCACAAATACAATCTTCTCACATGGTGGGGCGGAAGAGAATTTTTTCTTTGTAATTGATCAGACATCATAAGAATAAGAATAAAAATAAATATGAAATTTCAGAGTCATGCAAAAGACTATATACTTAAAAAAAACCCCAATTCTTATACAATTATAACCTTCTGTAAACTCATGCTGGATTTTATTACATATCTCTATCATTGGTTATGGTTTTCATTTTTGATTTCTGCATCACGATTGAAAATATATGATACCAATGACCCAGCCTGGCTACTCACTACCCCTATCTCTTATATATAAAGCAGACATATTAAAAGCTGTCCTTGAAGGGGGCTCAAAAATGTTGCCAGTAAAAAGTGCTATACAGCTTAAATGTGCCTTAACGTGACCATCTCAGGTGAAGGCACATTTAAGGTTTTTTTTCCACCACTACTGCTGGTTGAACTGCTCCATTCCTCTCATGCTGTAAGCACAGGACTAGAAAGAGTGTCCATCCTTCTTGAACAGAGGCCAAAGATGAAAGCTGCTTTCATCTTCCCTTCTGATTCCCTTTATCTGTTTTTGCAGCACAAGGCAAATGTAGGTTTTA
Organism: Turdus rufiventris; assembly: GCA_013186435.1. NCBI lineage: Eukaryota > Metazoa > Chordata > Aves > Passeriformes > Turdidae > Turdus > Turdus rufiventris. Next base: position 6,867,929 of record PYHW01010789.1, on the reverse strand, counting down.
GAAAACTCTGTAGATTGAATGCAGTGAGACAGGGTATGTCATCCTAACTGAAAAAAATAATGATGAATGTAAATCCATTTGTTATTGCCCAGATGAGTGGAAAATTATCTGGGTCACAAGCAATTGTGAGTGCAAGACTCCTTAATTACCCTAAAACAAACAAAGAATTTCAGCAAGGAAATTACAGCTGAATGTAGCAAAAGGGAAGAATAAACATGTAGTGAAGAACCCTGGAAGTGTCCATAAATTGATCCTTTGAAGAAGTTAATACTTACTCAGAGTTTTATTTTTAAACACTGAGTTATTAATTGGAGGAAATGCTACCTGGGAGATAATGTGATGATAAGAATTATCCAGATGTTTCTAGGAGATGGTATAGATACTATCCAACTTGTTCCTGCCTGCTAAAAATTGATGCAAAGTGCTTCAGTCACTCTTTTAATTTGTAAGTTATTGCCTTGCTGACCCTTCTCCCCTCCTCATTCCATTTTCTCATACATTTTGAATAGTTTATAAATGCAAGAACAACACTGAGGTCTCTGTGGAAAAAGTAATTGCTGGTAAATAGCTGTCTCTAGCACTGTCTCTATAAATAAGGCACATACCCAGACACACAGAAGCACAAATGCATATTTTTACACAAACACAAGCTTGGGCTTCAAGAGACACATCTCTGCCCCTTTTGCTGTACCATTTTTCACATTTTGTCAAAATTTTGTTCTCTAGCCATTAGGCTGATTTGTTATTACTAAATTGTTTTAACGAATGGAGCAAAGAGGCTTTAAGGCTAGCTTCAGAAAATTTTTTTATAGTCTTCAAATTTTAACATACTTTATTTAAAGGTTACACGCTTGAGCTGGAATGAAGTTATTATGAATCAAAAACAGTACTGAGTGACAGTAATGAGAGACTTTTTTTGCCCACCTTATATGCAGAATTAGCCATTGTTTGCTGCATCGTCTTAAAAAGCGGCTTTTCCATAGACTGGGTTAATTGTGTAAAACAGAAAACTAAACTTAGTTTGCCAGTATGTTATTTTTAAGTTCTCTTTTTCCATACTTTTGAGCTGTGATAGCTTAAGACTCACTTCATTAGCAGCTAACATACAATTTACATGGGTTTGACATAGGAAATTTGGTCCTTAAAATGTGAAATTTACCCCTTCAAGTATGACAATCGCTGCTTTAATACTTTAAGAAATTCTCTACTGAACTGTTGTTGGATATGATGGGATTTGGTGTGATAGAAAGGCAAATGACACAGGTGGTGTTTTCTTTCAGTTCTGAAGATGAGTTTAAAATGCACCTTGACTTCAAAATCATTATCAGCTGTTGAACATATTAAATATTCCAAAGTACGACCATTCTTCTTTCTTTACCAAAGGCATATGAGCAAGTCTTGCATGTCACTAATCATAGAATGGACATTTTATTGAGTCAGCATTTCTATTTATATTGATGAAGTTTCTCTTGCTACTGAAAGCTTTCCATAATGACATATAACATCTGGATTTAAAATCATATTCACTCCTATGTACAGCTGATATGATACAGAACGGTAAATGAGACAGTCCTTTCCCACAGCTGAGCCCATCACTCATCCTGGCAGCCCTGACACGGGAATGCCTTCACCATTGCCTACAGTGGCACATCTGGGTTTGTGCCTCTGCTGGGACAGGCCTTTGCACACACCTGAGTGCCAAGGAAATCATCCCCACCCATGGGAACCCTCGCAGTGCCCTGCTCTCCTCAGCTCAGCACCATGGCAAAGGAGGAAAACTGTCTCTGTGCCTTCCCACCTAAAACAGATGAGGCAAATTTAGCCCTGAACGCTGACGGGAGAAGACTGCCAATTAATGCTTTTAATGGGTTTCAAAAAGTGAATATTTATTTTAGTTGTAAAAGGCTACCTTTTACTGGATTTAGAGAGCAGTGACAAAGTAAACAGACAATCCATTAGAGGCCAACCATTCCTGTGTCTGAAGCAGATGTGTTAATCTCACAGCTCTCAGGGAGTAATGGATGACCTTTAAAGCATCCCTGCACAAACTCTGCTGACCACCTGCAATTTCTTTGTGCAGCTGTTAATGGGAGTGACACAACAGATTATGAGAAATCGAATTAGAAGACAGGATATGAATGCATCAGGACTTCATTGCAGGAGAAAATAATAACAGCTTATGCATTTTTAAAATTAATTATTCACCTGGATCTATTTCCTCTCTCAGAACAGTGTGATAACTCTATTTGAAACTAAACAAAACAAAGGAATTTCCCTGAGAAAAAAAAATAAAGCCGGACAGTACTAGAAATGCTAAATGGCTGACTTTTAGAAGTAGAAATCCTCTAAAAGTTCAGACAGAAGATACTGTATTGGATTTACTAGATGTCTAACAGAGCAGCATATTCATTGCTTGAGCAGAAGAGGTCATTAAAATATTATAAATGCTTCACTGGAAGTTAAGGAGGGACAGAACAGTGCAGCAAGGTTCATGTGGAGGGGACAAAGCAGCAGTTAACCATAGATGAAAGTGTTTTCCTTTGGTGTGCTAAGTTGTGTGGGACCTGCTGGAAGAGGGAACTTCCTGGTGCTCAGAAGGACAGGAGCTGATGAGCCTGAGGGAGGAGGGTAGTTTTGGAGAAGGCATGATGGAATGAATGGTTTGGGGAATTTAAAATGGTGTCTGAGCAATAATGAGGCCTGAAGGTAATGGTAACACTGATGAGTTGAATATTGTTTTCATGTAACCTGCCTTAAAACAGAATGAAATTATAGTACTGTCAGAAGAGGTACAAACATATGCCATACAGAAAGAGACTAGCTGAATTCCTTTTCCAAAGAAGAAAATATATCAGCTAAGAATAACCTTTTCATAAAAAACTGGACATTTATTTTGAATGCAAAATAAGACAGGTCATTGAGCTGTTTCATTTGAAAAGAGATCAGTGTGTCACTACCTGTTCTGTTTAAATAAGTGAGAAGAGAGATGCAAATTGGATATGGCACTATAATATTATTTAGGGAAGATTACAGAATGTATAAGGAAGTTAGATTTTATTAGGTTTCCTCAACTTCACTTTGCAGGTAATGGCTTTCCTCATTGCAGCCATCAGGATGATTATACTGATATCACAACATTTAATCATGGTCAGATTCTCTTAGTATGGACATGACCAGAAGTTACACCTATGTCCTTTTGTGGCATTTTTCTTCCACTCCAAAGGCTGACATATGTTTCTATACATATTACTTTTCTCCTAGCACGTGTTTTCTTCTCATTGTAAGCAGAATTTTATAGTTATAATTTACTGTTTGTATAACAGAAGACACTTACACCAGCACCATTTTCATCACCAGCACCATCACCATTGTTTCTTGCCATCAAATCATCTGTCTAAGGAAGACTCATGATCAGGTGCTTAAAATGAGCTCCCTACTATGTGCCACAAGTATTTGAAAAGAAAGTCACTTATTTAAAGATAACTCTGAACATTTCTCTCCAAGATATGACATTGACATGGCTTAAAGAGAATATAAAACAAAACTACAACAAAATATCTGCTGCATCGTTCTGGAAGCCTTCCAACCCAATTCAGGGAGGGATTTTTGTTATAGTTGCTACTGTCAGATAAATATTTCATTATTCTTCTATAGTATCAGGGAAAAAAACTGTCAAATATATATCTATACATATGTATGTATATATATCAGCTAAGTCTTCAGCATTTGCAAGAATGAAGTTGAGATCTTTTTACATTTGTCATATTTTTATTTCTCTTAGAAACGTTTTCAGTGCTGATGCTCCAAAATACATCTTCATGTTTCTTTTTGTGGTGTCAAGAGGACTGAGTCCCTACTGTTAGATGTAGTGTAGTGTGGTAGAGAGGGATCCCTTCTATTGGTTGGGGTAGACTCTGAGGCTCCAGCTGAATAAAGTGGCTCCTCAAGAGTCACAACATTTCTTCCTGTACCACAGTGTTTAAAATATCAAACCAAAATAAAATGTTTCAGAGAAAAAGTGTATTCAGAGAAATTCTATAGATGGGGGTCAACAACCTGAATTGTTGAGTGTAATAAATGAAAAGAGCTCTAGTTTCTTCAGAATCTGTTGCATAGTCATAATCAAAGCAGACCTTAGGAAAGATAATGAATTTTCTGGTTTCTTCACAAGCTGCTTGATTATTTTTAATTCATAATAAGCCGGAGTCCATAGTGTATTCACACTTAGACATGAGCTTTAATAAAGAGATCCAATATACGTCCAGTTGTGTCATCATGTATAATTTTTTTAAAATGTAGAATGGAAGGATTACTTTATTCATTTATGTAGGCACTTTTTAATAAGTGTCATATATACAGAAGGTTGACAACTGTTATTTTTTAGGAAAATCTCAAAGACATTTCTAATACTGCACTTTGGATATATTATATGCAACTGTGTTTTCAGTAAGGAAACTAAAGCATATGAAGTTCTTTTTTTCTTCCCAAAAATTTTGTATTCTTTTTCTGCTCCGTGTTCTTTAAATATTTTTCCCATTTAGAGAGCTTTGGGAACATAGCCCTTTCCTTGCAGTGCTAATTAAGTTCACTCATTCATTGTAACAATAGCAGCAAAGAAAGATGAAAAAGCTGAAATAAATTGTCCCCTGGCAGAGAAACTAAAGTGTTGCTATGCTTAAAAATAACTCTTCTCATCTCTCCCATTCTTTCTTATTGTAAGAACCTAAATTTACTTTCTGAAAGAAATACAATTCTATCAATACTACAATCTGGACAGCATGTAGACCATTATATCATTGTGCAGTATATTCTAATGTTAAATTCAGATTCACAAAAGCTTTCTCTGAGTTAATAATTAGATTAAAATTATAGCAGCAAAGCCCCTCTTTTTACCTATTAATACATGAAATTTAATTTTTCTGCTGGAAATCCATCAGTTCTAGGACATAGCCCTTATATACCTTTTGACAGTAAAATTAAGGACATGGAAAATTGCTGCAACTTTACTTCTTGCTACTTGAAAAAGTGCTATATTTCATGAAAATGTCAGTTTTTCAATCCATTTATGGTGAGCTGAATGGTTAATGGATTATTGTCTCAGGGACTAGGGATAGTTTGAAAAAATACTACTCACCAATTTCCATTTTCATGTACCAATGAAGGCAGGAGAATGAATTTATTCAGAAATAATAAGGCTTTCTTTTCTTCCTATTTCTATATAAATTACTTGGTTTGAAATTGGAAAATAAGCATACTGGCTTATCAGTAGCAAACTGTTACTCTCTTAAGACCATAGTTTCTACCAGTATTTTAGGTAAGCTTCGTTTTTTTCAGTTTTGCATGTAAAACAATATGAGAATAATAATTTGAGATTGAACAGAAGACGGTAGGTACCATACAAGTCATTCTCCAGATTGTTCTGTAACATGTCAGAAGGCACTAATCTGGCATTTTAAGGTCAGACATTACTTCCACAAGTTTATCCTATTAATGCATAGCTCTCATTAGTACATTTTCTCTACTCAAGATGCTTTTACAAATCTTGTAGTATAAGTGCAGGTATTTAATAGGATTACACTTCTTTGCTCATACAGCATTCTTGTAGGTCATGTGTACTCCTAGATGTTGGGTAATCCATGTATGTCAATGTTGGGTTTGGTTTTCCATGAAGATACCTTACTGGTTCAGGGGTTTCCCTGAACAACTTTGTGCCATGAAGAACTATCTGCTTAAATGCTTCTCTCTCATCTAAGTGGAAGTCAAATAACATGCACTGATGCAGATGTACAAATTTTTCAAATTTTATTTTCCAAACTAAATAAAGATTGTTCTACTTGACTGGTATTGGCACTTTCCTGTGATCATTCCAATAGTGAATGAAAAAACCCAAACTTGATTGGAATCCGAGTGGGTAACACTGATGAACATCACAGGTGCATAAAAACATCTAAGGGATACTCCAATACTTCCTATAATGCAAATCTCTCCAAATGACTGCATCCAGTCTAGTTTTGCTGTGAAAATTATACCTGGGTCCTGAATAATGGCTAGGATCTTTCCCATCAGTATGCAACATTAAAAAAAAAAAAATAGTTTGCCTTAAAAAATGTTTTCTTTTTCTAAAGAGAAAAAATAAAATAATAATAATGTTGTACTTAAACCAAATGTCATGGAGATAGAGATGGCTAATAGGGTTTCCAGCTGAAAATATACCAAAGATGGATTCAGAGAGAGGACAAAAGGGACACTATTTCAAGATCTGAAAATGAGCCTTCTGCGTAGTTGTCTGTGTTCAGACACAGTATCATAGTGAACCTGAGTGAACAAACACCTGTAATGTGATACCTGTAGAGCAATCTGTAGAATTAAAAATATACCAGCCTTTTGGTTTAAAAACTCCATGAAAGGTGGGTGCAGTCTTTCCTATGCCCTCCTTTCAAAGAGTTACAGTATAATTGACACTCAGCTCTGAACTGTCCTTCACTTACTCCACTTAGTGATTTACATTATAAAGGTGGCTCAAGGAGTTTGCGTCAGAACTGTTCCTGTGGAGTTATATTCAAGATACACATAAGCTAGAAATTTAGACCTAACAGTACAAGGGCAGCTTTCAATTGGTGATGAGAGGCATTTTAGATAAACTATGTTAGACTGATTTGCTATTGACATCTGAACAAAAGCAGGCCAGAGTCAAACAACACATCCAGTTTGTGCCCTTTAGCTGTGTGTTTTGCTGTTCAGAGGGTTCAAGCAGAAATAAAGGAGCAGAAATATGGAGTATGCATATCAATAGTAGTTTTTGTAGCAAAAATAATGGTTCCGATCCCATATGAAGCTCAGCATAAATAGACTTCTGCATTTATGAAAATATCTACCAAAGTGAGTGAAATAGCCAGGAGAGCTTTCCTCTCAGGATCAGGGCCAGAACGAGCTGATGTTAAGAACAGGTGGTATAAAAACAAGCATGCAGAATATGGAAAATAGGACAATCAATTATGCCAATTTATCATACAGAAAGTACTGGCAAATCTTTCGACTGCAATTAATACATCTGTGTGTCAGGAACAGCATCTTTGCAGTTTCATTCAGACTTGTAATATAAATAGAAGAAAAAAATCTTTGAGTTATGACCAGTGGCAGCATTGGAGAATTTGTGAGCATGAGTCAGATGTGGAAGTGAGGAAGAATTTGATGTGCTGCAGGGAAGGATGCTCTTGAGGCTAGATGTATGCAGACGGTTTTGGTTTTCGGGTTTTTTTTACTAAATTCTGCCAAATGCAGAATGCATTACAAGAAATGCAGTTGGGAATCTTCTGTGTTATTGCTGTCTGGTTTTTGTCACAAATTGTGGCTTTGGCAAGCCCACAGCACTCATCAGTGAAGGATGGCTATGCTGTGTGCTACTCATCTATCCAGAACCAGGACAAGCGTTGTTTCTGCTTTTCTTTAAGCAGAATAAACCACTGCAGTAATGCCTCTACAGCATTGAATTTATAGCCCTCCTGTGACACTGGCTATATTTTAGGCAGCAGGGTGACCACTGTCATGTATAGTTTCCAAAAGAGGGACATTTCTGCTTTTCCAAAGCTCCTCTCTTCTGCTTACAGGCAACACCTCTGCAATGAAGCTCAACCGAATGGGAACCCTGCTGAGCTATTGCCACACTGACACTACACACACTTCTCTAGAAGTGACACATTTCTTCTCACATTATTATTTTATCTGTGTCTAGAAAAACTGTCTTAAGCTCGAGTTCCCATGACAGGGAATGAGACAAACACTGAAGGCAGGAGGTACAGCCTGCCCCTCATCTGCTACTGGGAGAGAGCAAGGGCAGAGGAGGCAGAGACCAAACCCAAACAGAATTCAGTACTATCCTGAGAGGATTTGAGACCCCTCTGAGAAATGTCTGAGCCAATGTCCTCTGAGATGCTTTGGCAATGTTTGCATGTGCTGACTACACTGCAGCATGGCCTGATTTTCATACTCCTTCTCCAGTGCTATTTCAGCCCTCTGAGCAGTGAATTTCCTGACTACAGAGAAATAGAAGGAAGAGGAGGAAAGTAATAGGAGAAATCAATGGTCTCTCTCCCATTCCCTCTTCTTCTAGCAGTAGATGAAAGGGGCAGAGACAGATGGATACAGTCAAGCTGCTTTCAGCATGGAACACGATGTTCAGTTGGGGAAATTGAAGCAGATCAGTAACCACTTTGTTTTCTGACAGGAACACTGCTATGTGTGCATGTGAGACAGATGAATGAGGAGAAAAAGAGTAGGATACAGCTTTTCAGCTTTACAGTGAGGGAAAAGAAAGAACAACAGGCAGGTAGAGTACAAGGTATCCTCATCGATGCTGATTCCTTCTTATTATAGGATTCAGGATGATATCTCCACAAAAGGTTAATTTTCATTTTACAATAAAATAGGATGCATTCTTACATTGTTGCAAGGATTCTTTGCAAGAGAAGACAAGGCAAGAGAAAATGCCCTTCAAACCATTCTGATGAGTTTATTTACACAGAAATCCCTTTATTTAAACTCCAGACAATTCCATTTATGTGAATTGTTTATGCAGTGTGCCAGCATCTGGACAGGAGTAACATTTGTGGTTAGAGGGTGTACAGCTGGAAAGTGGTGATATTTGCTGAAACTCTCAGGATACAGGGCTTATTTATTTTAAATGAAAGAAAAGAAAAATATGTACTAGCAGAAAAAAAATGGGAAAAGTAATGGTTTCACACAAAGTATTGTGTAGTACTTTTTCTAGAAACACTAATCCCTTCACTGGAATCACATGTTCTGAAACAGGTTATGCAACTCAGGGACGTGAAATTTCAAGATGCCTATTAGTGATGGTATGACAACTTATAATTATCACAGAACAGAAATTAAATCAATTTCAAAGACCATAGGAAGTCAGAGGCAGTCAGGAGCAGTCCAAAGTTCAACCAGCAGCCTGCTGGCTGTGCCTCCCAGGATTTGGGTCAAAGTATGAGATGCTGCTTTTCCTCAGATGTATTTTCTGTTTGCTTACTCAGTGTATCTCTGCAACAAAAATAACCAAGACATTGTCATCTAACTTACAAATAAAATAGTTTTCCACAATATATGAAGACTTACAAGGCCTAACTGCCTTATCAATAACTTCTGAATTCAATGTACCAATGGTGTCAAGGTGAGGCCCAAATCAGTCTCTAGTTTGGCCATTTTTAAAATTTTCAGATGTTAGAAATCATTTATTATGCATAAAGTCCATGATGTCCTATCTGAGAGGCATGGCTGTAAGAATTTTCTGTAAGATATTTTAAGGTTCACTAATGTCTAATACATTCATTTGGAATATAAGGGGAAAATAAGTAAAATGTATTAATAAATGAGTTTGGTTGTCATGGGAACCAATTGTCTCAGGTGCTCTGTTCCAATACAGCTATTAACCCCTAGTCCATATTTATTATTCAAGGGAAATAACTGACTCGAAATGGAAGATTGGTTGTCACAAAAAAGAGAAGCCAGTGTGCTAAAGTTGAGTCATTTGCATGCAATAAAAATGAATTAAAGAGGATGAATCTTCTTCAGCCTTAAAATGATTTGCATTTGGGTTATTGCTCTATTTTTCTCAGTTCTCAACATGATAGGATGTCAAAAAGAACTAGGAACAGCGGATCTGGAATGAAATACAGTACCCTACAGCTACTGTGATCTGACTTAGATCTTCATCATGCTCTTTAACACTTTCATCCTATCATTACAGCTTGTTCTAGTACATATCTGCTGGCAAAATTCATAGGAAGGGCTCATATTATTAATAACCTGATGATTTTTTTTTTTTTGTAACAACCACTATTATTCAAGTTTGTAATTGTGATTGTACCCCACTTAAGTGGACTGAAGAGACTGAATGGGATTGCTTGATGGACATTTAAAAATAATTTGCACAAAGGCAGTTTCTTGATGCAATAACCTCTGTTTCTAAGGAATCTACACATACTATTTTATTTTTAAAATATTAGAAATCCAAGACTGAAAAGCATTTTTAAAAATTAATTCTAGCTATTATCTACTGAAATTTGTCATGTATTATCTCTGGAAAGTACTACATGAATTCTTTTCTAGAAAGTGTTTGCCTTCCTTTGCTTTTCTGTTTTCCAGTACCCAATATGTTCTAGCACCAAATCCCACATCTACAGTTACCAATCTTGCTACAGGTTCCCTTACTGAATCCAGACCTATTCAGACTGGTATGGGAATGTAAGTTTTGGATTATGGCTCTTACTCTGCTGCTTTTTTTGGTGGTTTTGTTTTTTTTTTCTTAAAAATAGTAATAATAAAAATGAACTTTAGGTACTGTTAATGAAAAAAAACCCAACAAACCCAAACCAAAAAGTCTTAGACTAAATTTCTTTTACTTGCCAGTTTCAGTTTGATGTTTTACCAATCACTAAATAGCCATAAAGAATGCTTTTATTTCAGTTATCAGAAGCTGGGATGAAATGATCTCCTGGTTGCTTGAAATAGAGGATTTTGACTTAGTCGGGAGGTTCATTATTTTGGCATTCTTTAGTTGATTAAAAGTAAGGCTTGATTATCTCATGTTTATAAATATTGATAACTCTCAGTATTGTGATTATTTCTAAGATGTTGTAAAACTTGTCCTGTCAGAAATTTTCTAATCAGAAAATAACTACAATATATAATGACTAAAACCTAAGAATCCTTATTTTTCAAAGTCCTCTGATGCACTTGAAATCTTGGCATGATATAAGTAAAAATGTGGGCTAAAGGAAGATGAAGTAGAATTTGGCACATAACCTTTGTTATCACATTCCCTGTTCTGTCCTGTCCTCTTTCGCTGCCCACAGTTAATAATGCATATATACTGGATAACCTTTAATGTGAACTTGCTGTTTCTGAGAGAGAAAACAAAAATCACATCCCTAAAACATGACCTCCTCTCTTTTTTCTCTGTTTTTACTTACTCTTTGCCTATTGCCCATTATCACTGCTATTCCCCAGTGGTACCTACCACTGACATGGTGGGCAGGTTCATTTATCAACCTGAGAACTGATAGCACTTTGCACAGTGTTCCCAGCAGGGCAGTCAGCCACTAGTTTTTCTGCCACAGAAGGTCCCTGTAGCTGCACTACTGCTCCCCAGCAATCTTTTTCAAATGATACTTCACATCTGCTTGCAAAAATTGTGATTTATCTATAGGTGGCAGCAGACTTACACTGGCTGGAGCAAGAGCTGTCGATTACTTTCAATTATTTGTGCATAATCACTTTATCTCTGTAACGACAGTGTAGAGAACAAAAGTCCAGTAAAGGCAAATACATGGGTGGTTTAGGCCATAATTTTAGCAGCTGAGAAAAAAATAGAAAAAGAATAAGACAGGAAAAAATATTTGAAAGGAGGAAGAATGTTCATTCAATCATAAAGTTTACTTTGAAGACGATAATAATTTACTATCTCCTTTTTATAAAGCGATCATTTGGGAACTAACCTGCATACTTGAATACCATCTCTTGCAGCAGGACTCAACAGAGTTTGAACAGAATTCTGCTGTTGAATCTGTATTGTTTTTTCATTGTAACATAATTATGGCAAAGCTTTTCTTAATCCTACAACTAGGAAACCACCTTGAGAATATTTATGATGGAATATCTCATGCGCATATCATAGATAGGTGGACATGCTTCAAGTGACCAGTTTGGCTCTGTATTAGGTTTCAATGGCTGAAAATGACCAATGACTGTTCTATTCTCATGGTGTTATTATCTTCTGGTCCTTCCTAAGAATCATTAACGAGATTAAATTCAATTGTTCAAAAGGCAGACCATTAGACTCTAGATATGTGCTGTGTTGCATGCATCAGATATCATAGTGGAAAATGGATTTCTAATGGGAGATAATAGAAGCTAATGAAGGTAAAAATAATTATAAAAAGTAGGGCCCAGTGATTATCAGCACCATCAATACTTGCATATTATGCCCTAAAGACTAATTCATAACACATCTGCTTTATTAGTGAACTTACATGAGCAAAAGGGTTTTGCTATGCATTTGTCATTATTTTTAAAAACCTATGTGAAAGAAGAAAGGTGCACCTTGAAATTGTTTGGCTTCCTGCAATTCAATCAAAACTGATACTAGGTGTCTGGCAGGGTAAAAATAACCAATATGTCATAAAATTATCTGAGACTGGTACAGCATAAGAATAAAATATTCACGTTTTATTTCTCAGGTGATTTATTGACAGTAAAATTGACACCAAAGAAATAGAAAGCCTTGGTTTTCTAGCCATGTGTGCACACATAAGGAAAAGGTCAGAGGCATAATCAGTCTAATTTGCATTTTCAAAATAGTTTACACTCATTTTATTCTGGCAAAGTAAGGCTCACCATTCAAAATCTCTGCAACAGGAGACTTTGTAGGTTATCACTCTGCCATTAAATGTATGTGTGTAAAAGTACAAAGGTATTTTTGTTCCTTTTTTCAACAAATTTTCCTCCTGAATATCATAACCAGAGCAGAAGTAAGGTAACCTATAGGTTAACGCAAAGAATTGAAAGTTGAAAGAGGGTAGGTCAGATCAGCTAACAATAGCCACAAGTCTTCATGGACTGGACTGCCATTCCAACTCTTTACCCTCTGATGTACTTCTGTGTCATTCTGTGTGCTAGTTCTTAACTTGTCAGAAAAAAAAAAAAAAAAATTATCTACTTCCAGTGCCACTTTTTTCATTATTTGGTATGACATTCATCCAATTTAAGCTACAGTGATAGGACACATACACTTTTCACATCCTCCACTGGGAAGAAATTTTCCTTTTGAGAAATCTAAGAAATGCCACAGTCTGCAGAGATTTAACTTCTTAGAGTAATGCACTTAAATTAATTTTATCTCTGTTATGTAAAAAATAATAAATTGTATTAAGCTTTTTCCGAGATCATGAGTCCATTGAAAACTTCTGCTTTACCCTGGGAAGTGTCTTGGTTCAATGGCTGAAGCCCCTGCAGAACACCAGTGAATAAAACTTTGCCATTGAGACAGTAATGGAATTTCAGTTTTTTAATATTTAGCAAACCTCCACCTTTATGGCATAGGCATAAATGCCTGTGGTGGTTAAAGGAGAGTTCTGAATAATCATTAACACAGGGAAATGCTGTCTGTAGCCAGTAGGATGTAGCTTCTTTAGATGAAGTTATGTGTTTACCACACAGCATATGTCTTGCAGACATAACATATGCTTGCAAGATTGTGCCCTTTCTCTTCTGATATCTTCCTCTCTCCATTTCATTCCTCTTTGGGAATATCCAGAAACTTCAGAGGAATAACAAATTAGGGATTAAAAAACCAGATAAAATAGAGATATTAAACTCCTAGAATTTAGCTGCTGGGGTGCCTCATCTGTAGGTGTTTGGAGCTCAAGGTGCTGTGTAGAATCACAAGCCTAGTGTATGTGTTTTCTTTACTGTGTAAAAGTGCTCAGATCCAGTTTCCCTGCTGTCTAAGAGTCCCAGAAGAGTATTAGACAGGGAAAAATCAAGTTCAGTTCTCTGCTCAGGCTGAAAAATTTTGACTTAGTACTGTCACTTCTAAAGGAGTGTTTTAACTACCGTACTAGTTTTTCAGTTGTTTTCTGCACGAAACCCTGGCACTACTGGGAATAAGCTTCTATTTAAAGCCAGAAGATAGACATGACATCTTCTGCATCCCTGTTGAAATGCTGACAATTCCTCCAAAATTTCATTGTTTCTTTACAATTGGATGTCAGCTCAGCAAGTTCATTTAAAGGATCAGTTTAAATGAACAATCTACCACAGTTTATTTTAATTGAAGGCATTCATGCAAATTTGCTTGCAACAAGCTCTGCAGGGGACAACATTTGGAAGACAGGAAATACAACAAACTAGTGGCTGGCTGTAATGTCATAAAGTTGCGTAGTTGTTTACTAGGTGAATTTCTAGTTCAAGCCTTAATCTTCCTCTCCTACCACAGAGAAGACTTTAGTGGATTCATAAGCAGATTCAGCTTTCTTGCAGTGCTGTGCTCCAATTAGACTGACAAATATCACCTGCTATCCTCAAGGCAATCAGCTTCTCCTTGCAAAATCTGATAGTTCTAGTTGATTGATCTAAACTCTCACACTAGAACTAGATAGCGGTGTCTAAAAAGAAAAAGGTGAAAAAAAAAGCTTAGAAGAGGGAAGAAAACCTAACAGGGGAATAGAGCGGATAAAAAGAAAGACAAAATTAAAGACACAGTAATGTAACTCTTTTGAATTGGAGGTTTATCTGGTGTTTTGGCAAATAATTATTTAAATTAGTGATATTGACACATTACAAAAAATTTTCTTTTAGGGATTTTATCAGTTTTAAAATAATAAAATAAAGAGTGTTTTACAGACAGAAATTATTTAGCACATGACAAAATGTTCCTCAGTCATCTCTCCCTTTGTGAAATCCACAGAATATGTTTCTTGCATGGCTGACTTTTTTACTTCAGAATAGCTAGTAGCATGTAAGGCAAAATCTTTTAAAAGACACAGTATTTTAGTTGATATTTTTTGCCTTCATAAAATTCCTTTAGTAGTATTTTCATATTTCATGAGTAAAGTTGACTTTTTGGTAACTCTTATCTCCAAAGAAAAACAGAAGAAGGTGTTTCCAGAAACAAAGATAAGAACATTTCTTCTGTCAGGCTTCAAATTCCATACCATTTGGGAGAGAAGAAAATCTATAGTAAGATAATCTGTAGTTTTGGGAGAAGAAGAATTAGAAGAGTTGATTTCATTATTCAAAAGGTATTTCTTTATTTAAATATTCAAACAAGCTTTGGAGTGCTGTTACCAGGGTGAAGAGTAAAGAACATAAAGCATCAGGAAAAAACAGGGTGAAATAAGGTAAACATATGAAATCAGACCGTAATTTTTAATGTTAACTCAGCTAATCAGTTCCTTCTTTCTCTAAGTACAGGATGGAAAGAGATTCCAGTGAAACAGAAAAGCTACATTTCACATGCAGATCATGCAGCCCAGCTATTATAGTGGATTCAGAGATTTCAGACCCCACTCCAATCATCCTGGCCTGTCTTGTCTAGTAAGGCGGTCCCACCAGCTGTCAGCATACTGGTTTATCTCCACAATTTAACAGAGTGCTCTTTTTGTCTTCTGCAGAACACTGATGAAACAAAAATTGTAAAGGCAGAGAGCTGTGGAATCATAAGTACTCACTTTTCTTAACATGTATGTCAGAGTAATTGCAATAACTCAAATGTAAAGAGAATAAAAGTGAGAAAAGGAACACTGATTAGCAAAGCCTGCCCTATGTCCAATGCTGTGCTTCTGTAACATGCATAGAGCTTCATAATTTCATCAGAAGCAATGCAGAAATTTGGGGACCAGGCTGTAAAGAAGTGGTGAACAATCACAGAGAAATTAGTGCAGCTAAGCCTTCCCTCAGACCTTCTGGATTAGGCTGGTAATAGCAAAAAAATCTCATGAAGCCTCTTAAAATTAGAAATATTTCTGAAACCTTTATGAAATCTAAATGTCATTTGTAAGATTCCATCTAGATTTAATCTAACAAGGAAATCTTGTCTTATTGAATAACACTTTTAGTGTTAAATTCATTATCTTGTATAGTGTGTATGCTAGAAAACTTTTCTGAACTTTAGAAAGCATTTTAAAGTAAAAAATCCTCTAGATAAGCAATTCATAGAACCAAGCTTGCAATATATTCTGAACCAGCCATAATTACTCAATAGAAACTGAAATCTTACAGAGAATTTATTCCAGTTGTTATTGAAATCCTAAATCAAACAATTTTTAAAATGCTCTAAATACTTTCATGCTTGAAATGAGACACACAGACTACTGGAATTTGAGCCTTTCCCTTCTGTCTTAATTTCATTGTGTCAAAGATTGTAATAATTACCAGAGTAACTGTGAAAGATAGATATCCTACATAGAATTTTAATCCCTTAGAATTTGAACTCTATCTGCAAACTACTGTTCTCTATCCTCTGATGTATCTCCTTATAAAACCTTTCTTAGCTTTCAAGTTTGTTCTCCCTTTAGAAAGCCGCTTCTAGTTAATTTCATCTGTATTACACAGGATCTCTGATATTTCTATGTCCTGAGCCACAGTCTTGTAAAAAAAAAATCCCATAATTTTATTTTGTTAGGAAAATAAACATTCATTCTTGGATATGCCTGGACTGATCTATTTTTGAAAACTAGTTTTAAACCACTGGATAGAAATCCTGTATCTCAGTGATACTCTAAATTTTGAATTATACTCTTATACCAAAAATCCAGAATGTTTCTTAAAGCAATTGTATTCCTCTTCAGCAAAGACTAAGAAAGTCCATATCCTGTAAAATGTCCAGAATGTTTTTTTCAGGGATTTGTTGGAAGATGTAGTATTTTATTTTTCCTTTGAAAACTTCTTTGAGAGCTCTCTAAAATGAGTCATAGGTAGCTGGGAATTGGACTCACTCATAATTGCATACCTGTTAGAGGAACACAGAAAGATTCAAGCAATAATGGGTTTCACCCTCTTCCTTTTTATTAGAAACCAAAATGAAAACATAAAACCTGGAAGAATAGCCCACATATCTTGTATCAGACAAAACAAACAAATGGACAAACAAATTATCCCAAAATCACCACAAAAAATGATCCAGTTTATTTATTCTGATAATCAGCTAAATAAAGTATATGGCTAGGGAAGAGCACCAACCCAGCACTCAGAGATGATCCATCCATTTAATATTTTCCAGACTACAGGTATTTTCATTTCTGGGGCTCTCTGAGCTCTAGTGTGACTCTTGTTCTCAAAACCCTTTAACAAAGGAGATATGCTCGCCCTGGGTTACCAAAATAGACCTTTTTTTTGGAAAGAAGTATAGGTAGCTGAACAACTTGTTATATGAAGAATCATTTCTATCGGAAATTGCCTTCCATCTGCTTAATCCGTGCTCCACTGCTCCAAATTTGCAAGAGAGTACAAACAGTTGATCACAATCTACTTTTTTATAAAGAACACTTTTTTTTTTACTGTGACTACCATTCTGCCTAAACTTCAATTCCACTGTCTTGTTTATGAGATAGAGAGTAGTAACAGAAAGTATTCAAAATGCTATGAATTGATGCACTGGTGAAGTGAAGCCACAATCAAACACTGCTCAAGGAAAAGCTACACCAGAAGTTAGTAGAAAATTTTTATAATCTTAGCTCTGTATCTTTATGCCTTTCTCATATGTGGGTGTACCTCTTCAGTGTCCTGGGAACCAAAACATTTGGATTAGTTTCTCTGTCAATCAAATAGCTAATCCAAGACTTTGAACATTAAAAAAAAAATTATTATTTTATTCATTGACAGGACTGAAATTGTTTTCTCTGCCTCAGAGGTCACACAAAATTACTTCCTTTGCATGCCATCTGTGAAGGTGTGATTTCTGGAGTAGTCACACATGGAACACACTGTACCTCCCTCCCACGGGCTAATTCCTCACGCCGCTTCCACCTGCAAAGGCTCACATGGCCTGCTAACTTAGGTGTGCTCAGCTACACAAACAATGTGTAAACAGAGCCAAAGCATTTTAAACTGCAGAGATTTCAGCAGTAATGGCCAAGAAAATGTGTATGATTCTAAACTGTTAAAAAGAAACTGAGTGCCCTTTTCAATCAGTTAGTGGTGTGTGTACCTCGTATCTAAAGATTCACTGGATATTTTCTTACTCTCTGAAAATATTCCTGAAAGATGAACTGAATAAAAATAAGTATGCCTGTTCTTCTGCTCTTTTTCTGTATGGTAATACATTTGCCTAGTGTCTTACCATTGGCATCTTTGCTGCTGCTGGTTTTGACATATATTGTCCTGTAGGCTTGATGAATAGAAATGTCTGAAAATGGTGTCTTATGGCCTAAAAGGGGAGTAACATCAGGCTGTAAACAATAGCATAAAGTGCTATTAAGTCTGTAGAGTAAATGCACTCAACATGACAAAAGGAGCCAAGAGATGATATTTCAGGGATTTACGCTAGCTGAAGTGAACTGATCCTCCTCCAAACTCATTCAATCACAGTTCTCTTCAGCGCACTTTATAACATTACTAAGTTCTAGACAAATATTGATAAACCTCTGATCTATGTTTTCAAGTAGATAGTGTCTTTGAAATGAAACAGAAAATAGTAACTAATATATATTTTCAAAACAAAACTAATAATGAGCTTTGAAAGTAAACTTTGCACTACAATACATAATTTTACAGTGATTTTTTCCTAATGTGTCAAAAATAATTACAAAATATATTAAAGGAGCTTTTAATTATAAACCAATCATCAGCAAGTTGAAGATATTTACATGTACTGATGGTTATAGGAATGCCTTATAATCTTCACAGCATACAGTCCGATAAGTTCTTTTTATACTTAATTATAAATAGGAGACGTATTTTTAATAATTGTCATCATATTATTTGATTACAAGAAACATGTATTTTACATGAAAGACAAATACAGTAATCCTTAGAGAAAAATCTACATGAAGAAGCAATTGTGATTTTTTCTTTTAAAGAGAATTGGGTCATTATGATCATATTATGGAGAAACTAGGCCATAACTTGCTAAACCAAGGAACTGTGCCTTGCTTATTAGTGTGATTTGATTTTCTAAAAACTTCCTGAAGTGTAAATGTTCATGAATGTGCAGAAATATAAATTGAACATTTTTTTGCTGTAATGACTATAAATATGGACTGGCTATTAAGATAACTGGGGCAGAGAATTTAATCTAAAAGTCACTTCTTAATGTAACTTGATCTCAGAGTGAAGTATATGTTTGAATTAATCATTTTGATGAAAGATTTTTGCCACTGCATAGGATAACAATCACACTGGTCCTTCTTATTCAGTGTAAATATGTAGGACCTTCTAATATTCTGATGATAACTCAAGAAAATGAGAAAGAAAAAACAGCTCTAAAATGTACTAAATACATGTTAGTTTATCTGCCATTCTTAACCAGACTGGGGAAACATACAAAACACAAGAAGATATTTTAAAAAATTAAATACTATAGTGGTGTAATAGTGTATATATTTATAAAATATTTACACACATGAAACATTTTCATTGAAGAAAATAGATCATCCTGCCAACTAGCAATGATAAAAGTTCAACTTGTCCTGAAAACAGTGTTGGATTGCATGAAGAATTTGCATTCACTTTGTTAAATGTGGTAGTATTTTCCAGAATATTTTAAAGCATTGTCACCTTAAATAAGTTTAAAATGGTCCCGGCTCCATTAAAGAATATTAAAGCATTAAATACTGTTGGAAGTCTGGGACCAATCTTTTCCCAATAGAATGCTGTGAGACTTCAAATTTTGGCACAGTAAAAGTAGGCTTTTACTGCTCTAATTCTATATTCTTGGCGCTCTTTTTAATAATGTGACCTCTGAACATACCATTAATGATGGATTAATGATTCTGCCAAGTCTGCTTACAAATGAAAGATGGGTGGGTGGAGATACTAGAATTTGCTTTTCCTTTTTTTACCTTTTGAGGAAAAACTTAGGTTTTTATTAAAACATTGACATGAAGGCATTTTTTTTCATACTTTCACTTTAAAAAATCAATATGGTTTTACAATTTTTCTAGAGAGAGAAAGACAAAAACTAGTTTAAAAATAGTTTTCATCATTAAATGCCACCATTCTTCTGTTAATCCACCTATTTCCATGACACAAGATCTGTGCATCTTCCTGCTGTCTCATCCCCAAAATCTAACACTGCTTCTATCAGCTGCTGCTAAGTGCTGTCATAATATATTATTTTTACTCATGCACAGACTAATTTTTGCATCCTTGTGAATGGCAAAATTTAATTTAATTTAATGTAATTCAATTTAATTTCTACTGTGGTGTCTTCTGCTTTGTTTTGGAGTTCTTAGGTAATTCCCAGCTCAGAATACCAGCCAGTAGACTTGACATCCTTTAAGCATATGTATATCTTTCCACGTGCTTTGTATATAATTTACCTAACATTCCCTATACCAATCCCAAGGTATTGCATGTAGTGAGTAAAGGGGAATGAATATCTGCTTCTGCAATGTGACTCAGATCCTAAGGACTATATTTTCCTTTATAGGTGCTTGTCTGATTTCAGCAGTAAAGATAAAAGTGAGGGCAAGTACACAAGTTCTGAATTTATATATTATGTGTTTTAAAGCAAATTAGCCTTGTTTTTTATAAACTAACTTTATGCTGTGGATGTCATCACATAATTGAAGAAATTTACTTCTGATGCAAGTTAACTTTTAAACACTTAAAATGGTATTGATTTGGTCTTAGGTCAGCTATATGAAAATTACTCCTAAGGTACTCTGGAAAATTGGGTTAGTTTGTTTTTTTAGTAAACATCTATGATAGGTTCTGAGCCAAATATTTCACTGTGGCAGTCATTCAATGTCAGATGAATGGCAATCTGCTCTGTTTCTTCCCTAGTCTCCGATACCTCAACCCAAGCACACTTGATTTTCATACCTCATGTCTCCAACACCTGGCTCTGCCAATGCAAACATATCTAACCTATTAAGAAATGCATTATTATCTCATGAAACGATTATATTTTGTCCCTTTCCTTTTTCTTTCTTTGGAAAGTGGTGCAGTTCATCCTGATTTTCTAAGACATTTATTAAGATCCTTAAAGATGAGACATGGGAGGCATTGGGATAAGTACTGTAGACTTCATGGCCAAAAATGCAATGAGGCTCTTGAGAATATTTCAGGGCATTACTTTATTCATGAGCTAAAGACAGTGACTGCTGAGTGAGCAGTGATCATCATAGTATACCCAATGGGTTTGAAGCTTCTTACAATGATATGCTAAAAGCTTTTAATATTCTCTTAGCTTGTAGCAAATCCTTCCATTATTTTTTGTGTTAAATGAATATAAAGTGCACTCATCTAAAAATCTGTCTGTCTAAAAATAATATTTTTTGGATGAGCTATTTGGAGAATAGAAAAGAGGGAGAAAGAAGACTTCTCATGCTTTGACAGAAAGTTATTTTATGTGCATTAGCAAAACTGGACTCAGCATAGGGTTTGGGGTTTTTTCTTTCCTTTTTTAGCATAAGGGAATAGCGTTGAATTAGAGATGCTGTCAGAGAATATGGTGAAAGAGAAGCAGAAGAGCAGTTACCATAGCTGTTGAATGAAAGAAAACTACTGAAAATGGTGTCTTGCAATAACCCTTGCCTGGTGTGGGTTGCCAACACAAAGCTGGATACCATCTGGAAATTTATACAATGTAAAATACATTTATGCATTAAGTTCCTTCAGCTGATCTCAGAGGACTTCGCTGCATCGCTATAATGTAGAAAAAATGAAAAGTAAACTGAAAAGAAGAATGTTTCCTTTGCTTTTGAAAGATCATTAAATGGCAATCAGGTTAGTGGAGTAAATCTAGATATGTAGTTTAGTTTTCAGATCCTTCAGAATCATGCAGGAGATCTTAGCTGTAGTTTACTTCTGAATGCAGAGGACATTTGTTGCAATTCATAGAGCAGGATTTGCAGAGTGCTGGGATGCAGATGCAGGTCCCTTTGCACTGTGCAGCCCGTACAGCGTTAGCAGTGTGCTGACCACTGGTCCCGAGCGTGGCAGGGCAGCTGGCACAGCCCCTCAGGCAGAGCAGGATGCAGCCAGGCCTGTGCATGGAACAAGATGCTGACTTTTAGGTGATGTGTATTGCCAGCTCTGATGCTAAAGTTATCTCAGACTTGACAGCTGGGCGGTATACCAAGGTACAAGATCACACAATAACTTTCTACCGCTCTTAGAAATTACATGGGGAAAGAATGCTGCAAAAAGTTTGATTTCAGTCCAAGAAAAGGAGGTGGAATTAAGTCCTGTATGTATACATAGAAAGGGTGGTGGTTTTGTTCCAGAGTGCTGTGTGGCCATCTATAACACAGTTGCTGTCCTGTATGTTCCAGCATGTTCCTTAATGTAGCCACATTGCTAGGGTGGGAGAAGTTCTTCAAAACCAGCATGTGTATGAATTTAGAACCAGATCACCAAAGATATTCAAGTGACTAATTCTCACTAATTCCCACCAAAATATACTTTAGCTGGTTCCCTCAGTGTCACTCCTATTTTGGTGCTCCTATGAGTTTCAGTAAGAATTTAAATATAATATTGATTTCCAATTTACATGGTTTACAGAATGGGTCTTAATACATCAGACAATAATGGCAACTCCAGATATTAAATGTAAAGGATACATATCTACAATGTCTTTATCCATCAGTGAATGCTGTGAATTTCAGCTTGACTACATAATATATTAGTGCTAACTTGCAAGCCAAACAACTAGAAAACTGGATAGGAACTTTTATATCCTTACTTGAAGTCACTGAGAAATACAATTCCTATCTCTCAAGAAAGACTCTCATTTACAAATAATTTGGATGGAACCCAAACCTAACACAACCTTCACTATCAGTAGCAGCAAAAATGGATCATTTCTGAATATAGTGGTACTTTTAGACCTTTTAAATTTGTTATTGATAAATAATCTGTAAAATTAACCCATTCTCATCAAAAGGAAAGCATTTTTAATATCAGTAAAATTGAATATTTTCAGACTGTATTATTGAAAATTAGGAAGAATTTGGATTTCATGTGAGACAAAACATGGATTGTAATTAGGATAAAAATACTTTTCATCTCTGATGTAATTCAGAACCACTCAGATGAAAGAGATCTCTTTAACTGGTTACTATTAAAATAGACTTCTTCAGTCAGTCATCCTGCATCCCTTCAGGATTGCATCCCTGAAGAATTTGACAGTGTTGGTTTGAAGTTTTTTTTTAATGCATGGTAGATTTAATTTAAAGTAAGCCTTTAAAGGGAAGGCAGAAAAGACCAAATCTTTCAGTGACTTATACCTCTATGCACTTTTCTATATTGGAGTTTTCTGAGGTTACGATTGCCTCTAGAAATGTCCCATTTGCATTAATCTTGGACCATTACAAACCATGACAAATACAGACATACTAATGTTAGATAATACTTCAATATTTGTGTTTGGCCAGAACATAAATGAACACTTGGCCAAAAAATGTTGATTCATGAGTGACAAACAGAAATCCAGATAGCATTGACTTCTTCATGATAGCAGAAGTCAGGGAGCATGGAAATGAGAGTTTAAAATATATGAAATCAAAGGTGCATCTTTGAGGAAACCACTTGATTTTTCATCTTCCCTTGTAATTACCTAGTGTACATCTAGGAAAAAATATCTGTCTGATAATTCCAGAGGACATCCATATTTTATTATAGCAGATTTGTCACTGGTTAAACAAACTAGCCTAAAGCAAGTCTCTGTGTTCTTAGCCTCTAATAATATGAGGGAAGTATAAAATATTAAATACATCCCATTATTAATCTGCAAGTGAATGAGCATTTCCAACTGATGTTAAAATGTTAAAAACATGCATTAAGCAAACTATCATTAGTTACTAAAATTTCAATGCATTCTTTACTTAATAAAATACTTTTCAGTGTCAGTCAATGTTTTCAAAATGTCTCTTAAATAAGTAATAACAGTATCTAGCTTGATGAACCTAGAGGATAACTTTCAATAACAGTCTTCCCATTAGCCACCAACATTTCCTTTAGACTTTGGAGCAATCTGTGTTGGTTGGGATATTACATATAAGGAAACAAGAATAAATGTTTTTATGATATTACTGTAAAGTAAAGAAGGGTCTCTTGGTACTGTAGGCAAAAATGCAAATGCTATAAATATTAAAACAAATATTAAAGACCAAGCCAGATTTACTTAGATCAGTTTGGATGTAAACTTGGTATTTGCAAAAATGAATACAGAAATTTTAGAAGACTGATGGGATTCAAAGAAATTTGAAAACCTGTATGTTACAAAAACCTTGGAGAAACATAAGGGTTTCTGTGCTCTAACAGAAGAATGGAGGTAACCACAAAGTCCCACAAAATATTTATTGTTTCTTCCACAAGCAAGTCTTTTTTGAGTTAAAATTCCACAATGACCTTCAGGTTAATATCAGAATATTGTAGAAACTACAGAGCTGCTGCTGATTCTCAAGAAAATCTCACAGACTTCTATGTTGCCATATCAGAATTTGAATCTGTATATTTACAAGCCATCATGTCATGCTTCTTGATGTCGAGTAGAAAATTCTGGGTAGGAACCTGCTATTTCTAGAATACTTAAATTACTGTATTATTTCCCTCATGCCTCAGTTATTCTTACAAATGGATATTTTTACCTTTTTCTGTCCTGAAAATTATCCCTATAGGCTTGTTAACTGAGAGTGGATGGAAGATTTCCATTACAATATATTTGATGTACCTACCCCAGAAGAAATTGCAATTTAAAGTAGCACTTGTGCAGGTGTCAGCTGAATTGAATATTTTAATATACTAAAGAGCTTGAATTTGTGAATATACAAATAATGTTGGGAAAATGAAAAAAGGTTTTGCTGCCAACCTTGTGTTGCTGCTGACTGCCTGTACAGCATAAATGTTTCCTAGTATACTGTTCAATTTTCAAATGATCAAGTTTCAAGGAATAAAAATAGAAAAAGTGTGAGAGTGAGAAAGTGTATGTAGAGATCAATTGAAAGTATTTAGAATTCATCTTAACTCACTTTGAATCTGCAAAGGGAAGCAATTATACCAAGAAAGTACTTTGCTCAGAAGGATGTTAGACAAGGATGGTGGGGTTTATCTGCTGAAAGGAGGGAGTGCACATTTGAGTAATCATATTTAAAGTTTGAGTCATTTTTTAGTATATGCCTGCTTTGGACAAAGGGGTAATTCCTTAAATGCCTCTGGCTGTATTAACTGGATCTTCTTGACTCTAATGGGACCGACCCTCTGTAGCCAGTGTACCTATGGGCAAATGTGGCATTATAGATAACTTAAATGCGATTAATCCCTTTAGATCAGAAAAACTTACACATCTAAACACTGTCTGGAGTGCAAAAGTAGAGACTGGGGAATGTACTAAAGATCTAACTGCTGACTCTTGTCCAAATGTGAGTCTCTCGTGGTAATGAATAATTTTTGTTTTCTTGCTGTCACAATTTTGCCAGGCAAGCAGTGGTGGCTGAAACAAACATCCATGTGAAGTCTCTGGGAGTCAGTCCCATAGATAACCATCTGGTCTTGGTAGATAAAACCAGCAGAAATCGTAAAGTTCTGGTCTTTGTAGATAGGCAGTCATTGATAAAACAAAGGCAGGAAGTCTGATTTTGCAAAATCTATCCAACTATTGGAAAGTCTGATTTTACAAACTTGTAGTAGATACAAATTATTTAGGAACATAACATTCTTAACGGAGATTTAAAATAGAATGATTTAATCACATTTTTCCTCCATCAAGGGTCCATGCTTCACTTCAGACCTTTGTATTTTGGTTTATCTAAACCCCAATACTTCTATGATTAACACAAATCTTTTATCAATTATCACTTTCATCAATTATCAATAGTCAGTAAAGTAAGAATCCAGTTTCCAAATGGGAAGACATTGAAAAGATGCCGGGAAAGTTGGCTAAAAAAACCAATTTTGTAATCTATGAGGTAGACTGGACTACACTGAAAATTCCTGTAAATCATGGCAAAATGCATAGGGGGGTTAAAGTGTTTTAGAAAAGAATCCTTTGCCCCAAGGTAATGGTGGTCTCTGTTTTGAAGAATAGAAAGACAAACAGAGACATTTGATGAAAAAAAAAAAAAAGAAGAGTACTTTTATCTTTGAGCAACTTGCCCTTAAAAGTAATACCTCATAAGTTTAACATGGCCCACAAAGCACACCTCTGGGAAGGCTGCAAAGATGGGAGAAGCTTCACAATATTGCAGATTTTCTTGGGTGGATGCAAATCGTGAAAGTGAAAACACAAGAAAACATTCTTCTTTTCATGGAAAAGATCCCTATAGCCAAACGAAAAGAAACTTCTCTCTCTAAAGTAGACTGAAATAATTATTTAAATAAAAGACTGACTGAAGTGTCTCTGTACGTTGTTGTTAAGAAATGTGGAAGGTAAAGGGAGGAGGGAGTAATCCGAAAAATCTTATTCTGAATTTCTTATTTTCTCTCTGTATTATTAATACATTTCTTCTTGACACCCTTTTAAGTTTTAGTCCTGCCTTGTTTTTGCTCCTAAATCCTATCTCAAAGAAAAAATTATGTGTATTAAAATTATCAAATCTAACTAAACCAAGAGGATAATTAAGGCTACAATCAAACCACAAAGAAAAATTAATAAGAGCTTGCATGGTTAGAGAGAAATATACTTTTAAACTCTTTGCTGGTTTGTAATAAAACTTGTTTACAGATTGTGGTGTTGGTTGTCAAGATGCTAGAATTAACAAGCAAGGGAGAGGGAAGAGGAGAAAAGGTGACAATTGTTTTGTTTTGTTCTGCTTTAATATAGATGCCACCTCTATTGATTGTACTGGGACATGATGGGAGTAAATTCTCAATTAAATGTAATAACCACAGCAACACAAAAACCAGCAAATCCAAGTATTTGAACAAACACATAAATACAAAAAAGCCTGTGATTTATTTAGGAGCCTGGATAAAAATATATGCTGATAAGGTCCAGCTTTCTGTCTTATCTCCTGCCCCTGCTTGTGGTGATTTTCCTTCAATTTGAAACCATATCCCTAGTTTTCCCTTTGACTCTTTGTCTAATAATTTTTTTTTCCCCAGCTTCCATTTTCTGATTGCTAGAGCTCATAGTTGTGATAGTTCCTTGTTTTAAATACTTCAGGTGTATTAGCCTTTGAGAAATGACGTTTCTTAATTTTTTTTTTGTTCTTTTAATTCTTTAATTTTTCAAAGAACAATGTCTTTAGTGTTTGTTTATTCATCTTTAAATTTAGAGTTGGGCTTGGATTTGATTTAATCTCTGTTATAACGTTATAACCCTTTCATGGATAGCTTTGGTGATCCCCTTCATCCAGTGAATATACATTCATCTTTTTCAGTCTTGTTCATAATATAGATCTTTGTAGCTTGACATAATTTTTTGTTTCAGTAGGTTATACTCAATCCCAGGCAGGGTGAATACACATCTAACCAATCCCAAATCCCAAGCAATATGTTTTGGTTTTTTTGAAGACTGAAACAAACAAATAGAATTGCCAAAAATGTTAAACAATTTACTGTTATTTTTAGTAGAGGTGAGCTAGGCTTTTAACTATTTATTTGAGACACATATATCTTTAAATAAATATATATATCTCGTGAGTCATTGGAGCTCACTGTGAGAAGAATTAAATTCGGTCGTACTCACAATCTGTCTTTACATCTGTGCTTCACTAAGTTTAGGCTTGCTTCTAAGATTTATAGTATATAGAGAAAGTCTCACATATGCAAACTGAAAAGTTCCTGCAGGACCCCACTTCCTCTCCACTGTTGCACTGCTTAGTGATCTTTCCTACCAGCTTCTCCTTTTCATGTTTTAGTTAGATGCTGGAAATTGATCCAGGAGCATGAAAGCTGGGTTACATACCAAGAAAGTGAAAAAATGATGCCAAATTATTCCAGCTGAGGATTTTTATTTTTGTTTATTTCAAATATTCCTTTTCCATGTCACTTAATCATGGAAAAGGACATGGGCATATAAGAGAAATCTTTAACAGCTGCAGCTCATGCCCAACTGTGAATATTAACAGAATTTAACCCAGTTGTCAGTATGAGATTTTTAATTCTTTCATTTCAAAACATTAATTTTATCAGGACGGGAGTGAAGACGAGCCCCATCAGCTTCTACTCTAGGAACTGCTGGAGCATCATGAGGTACATAATGAAATTAAATCTGCTCATGACCTTAATCTGTCTCCTAAATATGATGGTGTCTCTTATTAAGAATTTACACATATAAAACAAAAATGCTTTATATATTATAAAATAAAAAGCATTCTATCTCTTAACTTTATAAAAAAACTTACAGAATTGCAGAGTGAAAAATGCATCTTTCATAGTTTTTCTCCCAACTTTAGAAAAATTGCAAAGACTCCAAATACATCTTCACTAGTCAAAAAAAACCATTGGAATGTAAATAAAAAATGCTTTCTGATTTATTAAGAGGAAAATTAAAAACACTTAAAACTCTTATTTTTTTATTAAAAAGAAACAAACCATAAAAGGAATATGAATAGATAAATAAATAAATAAATAAAAACCCTCAACAAAACAAAACAAAACAAAACAAAACAAAAAAAAACCTCCACCAAAACCAGTAATTTTCCTTTCCAGTATTAATAGCAGAAGCAAGAAAAGAAGACTCAGGGGAGAAAACTATTGGAGTAATTGTTGGTTGGAGATGTTCTAATTTATTGAAACTTCCCCTGAGTGTTTATGAATATGGTGGGTAGCTACCAAAGTTACAATCTCAAACCTCCTGGCTTCCTCACATGACAGAAAACACATAAGGCAACTGCAGATTAAGTTCCAGTTCTGCAACTGAAAGGCAAAACTTGTGCACATGTACCTTCTGTACCTGCTTGTGCATATCCCTCTGGTCTTGGGCATTTAGCAAAATCACGCTGATGAACAAGCTTTGCTGGGTATGAACTGTGCTCATTCACTGGAAACCAGATCTGATTTTCTCTGTCCTGTTGGTCACATTTTTGTCTGCGTATCTTCTGTTTAAGTCATTGACTGTGTGTAGTTTATTTAAGAGAGTTCAGTCAACTGAGTCAACTGTACAAATAAAGGAATAGGTGAAATTTTTGTTAGCTGGCTAAGAAGGATTTGTCTAATATTTGCTTGACTTTAATGCAGATTTAAGGACATTAAAATATATGACAGTATGTAGACCTCTTTTAACATGGTAACACTATCAATACCAGGAGCAGCAATAAACCTTTTTAAACATAGCTAAATATGGAAGTGGAATATAACTGCAAGAAGGTAAATGGAGATTTGTGGTATATTTCTTCCAATGTGGTGTTTTGTGGAAGTAGCAAAATCTACAAGGTAACAACAAAGAAAGTATAGTGAGAATTGTCTGATAGAGTACAGTAATTTCACGACTATAAGGCGCACCCTTTTGACTAAAATTTTTCCCCAAACCCGGAAGTGCGCCTTATAGTCCGG
>PYHW01010789.1:6800528-6828900 GCA_013186435.1 Turdus rufiventris | reverse complement strand
AAAAAAAAAATTTTGAGACCTAGAAAAGAAATCAGACACCGTGAATTCTACTCGAAGCTGCACAAGAGGACACAGATTGATAACCTAAAATTGGAAAACTTCATGAAAAAATATTCTTCTTGGTGCCACAATCCCTTTATGGGCTTATTTGTTCGCTTGCAATGGTAGCTACTATATAGTACTTCATAAAATTACATCTGTTGTATGATTCCTCATCTTGATAGCTTACTTTCATCAGTATTGGGATTGCTACTGTATATCTAAATAAGAATTTCTTTCCTCAGCTCTGTTGACTTAAATATTTCTTCTCAAAGAAAAAAGATGTTCAAAGGAACTTTCAGTTCCTTTCCAAAGAACAATGTGAACAGAACTGAGTTGATGGATCATTTAAAAGTCTCCCACAGCTCTGGGACCCAGATCCTCTTCTGCTGTGAAGTATCATAGCCCTGTAAGGAGCTTCTCTCTTGAATTCAGAGGAGTCAAGATTTTCACTCATGGAAACCATTGACATGAAGTCCCAATGGAAAATGTTGTTGCCTGACATATTACAGTTCATTTGCATTTTGCAAAAATTGTAATTCAGACTGCTAGTATAATTTATAGGTTTAGATTATTCAGTATAGCAAATGTTTCATTGTTATGCAGTACATTTGTCACTGCATTTATTTCTGTGTGCTTTATTATCTTCACATATAATCTGTGTTATGTATTGTGTCAATAATTTTGAGTATAATACATTTATCTCTGGAGAGAGAGAGAGAGTATATGAAATTTTGCACTAAAATGTGTGCATTTATACAAGTTATCTGTGGTAATTTTGGACTGTAAAATCAAATATAATATTGGATAAAAAAGATTTGATTATTTCAATTTTGAAACTGTCACTGCCTCCAAATATTCTGCAGACTTATCTTTCATTAATTTACATATCTTTGTCTAATGTCAGAAAGAAAACCACTTCCTTAGGATAAACCTGTTTGAGATTAACAAATACATCAGCTCCAAGCAGTTTCAAAATAAAGTTTCATTTGCTGTGATTTCAAAGCAAGAAAGAATTTTGTAAAAGAAAAATTGCAATAGTAATAGTAGCAATAATGTTAATGACAAAAGGAAGTAGCATAATGATAATATTTATTTTCTCTCCAATATAAGATGTGCATTCCAATAAGAAATCCGAATTAGACAGTACTTCAATACAACAGGACAAGACCTGAACACAATTAGATAAGATTCAATTTCACAAGTATCCATAGTTATCATCAACCAAAAACTGGACAGTTGCATAAAATAGGGCTGAAGACATCGAAGGGTCACAGCCTTCTCCATAATTCCTATCTATTGCTGGAGGAGCCTAAATTTCCTATGTCCACCATTTTTTACTCAGGAAGTAAAAGAGAGAGCTATTTTCATTTCCTTTGCTTTCATATACAGAAGCACATTAACTGTGGCAGCACAGAGACAGGTGGTGTAGCTTGTTTCAAAGCAAAATAGACAAGCATTTGCATTTGTATCAACTTGATATTGTAGGTACTTTTTGAACAAATTTATGATCAATTTCCAAATTTAGAAACTAAACTCTGTAAGGAGAAAACTAAAACTTGTTAGCAGCTTTTGCTTTAAAATGGTGTTAATGCTGATACATCTTTCTGAGAAGTGATTCTAGAAACTTGCACAGGCACCAGAGCAGCAGAATTCAGTTTGCCCATCAAGATTTAGAAGACTGAAGGTTGCATTTCTTCAGCTTCCACAACAGCATTTTAAAACAACAAGAAATGGATTATTTACTGTTCTTTGGCATGAAAGAACCAAGAATTGTTCTTTTGAAGGTACCCCAGCCTACAGCCTCACCTCTGCTCAAACACCAAAAACTGGACATCAGAAATAGAGAATGAAACGCTCTTGGTTTGTGTTTAGGGCACACACCAAGAACAAGCAGAATCTGAATTCTGTTTTGTGTGCTGAGGATTGTTGATGCATTTTCAGAGTACATACACTTGGCAAAATATGTAAATGCTCTCAGGTGGGAGAAGGGCACGAATATCTGCTTCCAAGTACACACAGTAGCAAAGAGAAACATGATCTCAACTGATCATAATATTTTGTGTTTTCAGACCTAAAGTCTTGATTAAATTTCTTCACTGTGATCCGCCTTTGACTGAAATGGAGGATAACTTGATTATGTTCACTGAACCAATGATGAAAGCACACACATACTTTTGCTCTTGACACCTATAGCCATCCTAATTGGATACAAACACTTGAATCTCTGGCTTCCAGGTCTCTTGAAAAGGCTTTAAACCCCAGACGACTGGGATAGGAATTGGGTCTCTGAATTACAGGTTCCCCTAAGAACAAATAATATTCCTAATTTACATAAATTTCCACTTAAAAATCTCATTTCCATGCTAAGTATTAAAACCATATGAAATATCGTGTTTTCTTCCCCCTTTGGTGCAAAAATTCAGTAAAGGAAAAAGAGACCAATGCATTGAACTAATAA
Organism: Turdus rufiventris; assembly: GCA_013186435.1. NCBI lineage: Eukaryota > Metazoa > Chordata > Aves > Passeriformes > Turdidae > Turdus > Turdus rufiventris. The sequence goes on along the minus strand of PYHW01010789.1, from coordinate 6,826,400 downwards.
ATTTGGCAGATAAAAAATTAGTAGGCATGGGATTGGGAATGAAGTGGAACTTTAAGAGTTAATTTCTTTATCAGAAACATTTTGTTTTATTTCTACTTCCTCACCTGGCTGGAAAACTGAAGATTTTGGATTTCCTCTGTAAGTGAATAAATTACTGCTGAGCTCTCAAGGAACTGTGGCTTCTGGAAGGGTGAAAATCTGGTAGACCAGCTGCCGGAAAGCAGTCTCAACAAAGGTGAATTGGCAAGTAATCAGAGAAATTTTGAGAATTTAATCAAAAGTGACTTATCTCTATGAAAATCCTCCAATTTGATGAATAAGCAGATTCTAGTGACCCTCAAAGCCAGTTACTTCCCTTGTCCATGGAACTTTCCTTGTACAAGTGATTCTGTGACAAGTAGCTGCTGAGAGCACTCATTCTACACACTTGCCAGGTATGAGAAAAAGCATGTTGCTCTGCTGCGTGGGGGATATTGGAAACAGAAATTCTCTCAACCTCCTGGACAGAATCAGCCTCCAACCACAGCTTTCACAACGTGAACCACACACTTACTTGCTTTGTGTGAATGTGTCAAGAAAAACATTAATGTTAAGTATCTCAGACAACCAGTACATCTGGCTTTTATCCTGCTCACTGCCTCACTCAGAAAGGAATATGGTTATTTTTAAATTTAAGGTTCATGTGTTGAGCCAAATGAACATAATTTTCCAGCTGATTCAAAGATGATAGGAAAAGATTTTAAATGCTTTAAATTCTATAGGCTCATTTATCATCTGCTAAATCCTCTCCCCCTAAAAATCAAAGGCCTCATTTGTTCTTTAAGCATGCACTACAGTTTTGGTCCCCATATATAGCCTCAAAAAACCCCACCCAAAACATGTACTGGAATACAATTAGCAAATGACAAAAATTCTTCATTAGCAGCTCATCAACCCTTTATGAAACCTAATTTATTAACTGATTGGGACTTTTAAAGCAGCTGTAACATTCAATTGAATGCAATTCCTACCATGATGGTGATATTAAATCATTACCAAAATTCCCAAAATGGCAGTTGATTAGTAGTCTAACAGCTCATTCTGTGTCGATAATTTCTTTTGTTTTTTATCTCTTCTACTCAAATATTTTGGTTGTAAGTTTTTTTCAAGCTACGTTTGCTATTGAAAATAATTTCTTAGACTGCATTTGGTTAATGGACATATTATTTTACCACAATTACCAGGACTTTTTTACAGGTGTAGAAATCAAGTCACTCATAACTCCATGTTCTGCAGCTGGTAGAAATACTACTTTCCCCATGAATTCACTGTGAATGACTCATTTGCAGCTAATTACAAGTGATTCACCTGGATATACGTTTATATACTTTTATGTTTATGTAATTTGGCCAGTCTTTTTAGTGACTGACACTAAACTAATAAACATCATTTACAGTCCTCTTCTTTAAACAGGTAAAATAATTTGTCTAGGAATATTTTGTAAATTTACAAAATAAGGCTTGGTCAGTACTTTGAAAAGCTGAAATATTTAAGGTTTTCACTAACTCTTTTAAATATGTCCCCTTTAGAAGATATTAGTACTTGAGTATAGAAAGCTCTAGTGATTAAGTTGTTCCTTCTTATTTCTTGACAATTTTGGTTAGTGTTCTGTTTTTTATCTAGCCTCAACAATGTTATTAACTTTAGCAGATTTAATAGAGAGACCTCATAGCACACTAAGTAAAGATCTTCTTTAAACATAATTTCAGCAAAATAAACACAGACAATTATATTCGTGCCATTTAAATGGTTGTAACATTTAATGTGTTTAACAATTCTTTCTGGATCTGCCCAGATGAGATTTTCAAGTTAAAAAAAATGATAAAAGCAAAATTCAATACAAGAATTGGAAGCTAATAGTAAAATAGCTAATAGTAAAAAATACGAGCTCTATTTGTACTTTTAATTGTACAGAAAGTTTGTTTCTACAAACTTTACCACTGTTTGATAACTCCATATCAGGGATGGAGTTTTCATTTTCTTTTTTCTTTTCTTTTATTGCGTTTTGGGAGTTTTTTTCCCCTGTCAAATTATAAACAGAGGCATATAAATGTTTTGCACTCTGTTAATCTGAGATAGAATCTGTGGCAGTTTGCCTGTTCGATAGTACAGAGATTTACAGTAGATGTTGTAAATCCCATTAACTTGTCATTAAATAGACACATCTGCATCAGACATATCTGATGCTGGTTATCAAAATTTCTTACTTAGATTCAGCCCTATTCCTCTCTTCACCTCCTGCTCCTCATTGACTTATTAATCATGTCTTTGCTATGTTAGTCTTTCCATGTTCATCAGAAGGCAAAGATTTTTATTTTCATGCTGCATATTACTCCTTCTGGTTTTCAGCAGTGGTCCCAGTTATTTAAGTTAAAACAGGCGAGCTCTTTTTGGGAAAGAGGAGAAAAGAACAGTCAGGCAAACAGCTAAGGAACTTTATTCTCTTTGTTTGAATATGCTATTTATTTCTGACATCCTAATGATCAGATCCTCAGTTCAAGTTAAATCGCTTTCTGCCACTCTAGTTGTGTGTGGGGCATATGAGCCCACCCGAAGGAGGAAATGGAGGTTGTTTCTTCTCATCCAAATTCCCTTCCCCTCTGGAATTATATCCCAAACTCCTACCGTCCATCATGGCGTGCGACAGCTTTGGCCCCAGGCCAGGATGAACCTTTTTGTCCCCTTCACTGCTCTTCCTCCTTGCTTCGTCTCCTGTTTCGGGCACAAGCTCTGCAGTACTGGGCACTGGGCTCTCAAAGCTCCTTCATGGAAGGGATATCTTTGTGCTATGGAGAACAAGCTTTTTTTGTACATGTGCTGCTTTCTCATGTACAACTGTACTTGGAGTTTCTTCACAAAAACAGTTAATCTACTATGCTCACACACTGGTACAAGGGAAAGATTTTCATTGGTAACACCTAGGTTAGTCCTAATTAATTAAGTAATTATGGTAAATGCAGAATGTGCGGAAGAATTGAGTTGCTTCTGAGTCTGTGAATGCTGCGTGGCAAGCTCAGAAAGGGTTCATATGCTTAATTTTTTGGAGATTGTTTGGATTTTAGGTGGGAAATAAAATGGATGTGCTGTGACTGTGATCTCCATACATGAGGCACCTGCTTTAGTTGATGGGATTGTTTTTATATATCAAGAAAGCAATAACCACTATATTAAAAGTGAAAGACACTACTTAAAAAAAGGAGTTAAAAAATATTCTCAACCTTCACGAATCCCCTAGAGAGCTGAGTGTTCTCATTGCAAGGAAATCCCAACCTCTAGCCCAGAAGAAACTGGATTCTTCTACAGATTCCTGGCAAAAATTAAGGTTATTTTCCCACAGTGTTTTCCAGTGAAGATCTGCTTCTGGAATGTGAAAGGAAGTGATGGGGGTAAACTTAATTATCAGAATCTGCCTGAAATACTCAGAAAGGCAGAACACAATTCATCATGTGTATCTCTCTGACACATATATGATCTTTATTTATACATGAGCATCTATCATACCACATCTTTTCCAAATCTTGGTACTCTTTGTAGATACAGCTTTTACACAGATGCTTCTTGTGTTCATTGCTCTTCCATATGAGTGCCTTGCTCTTTTAAATATACATATCTCTTTTATGATTGTAGTTAGTACTACAATTTAAAGGACTGGACTATGTCAGATGAGAAACCATATACTCTGAAAGAATTAACAGAACATTCTTTCACTGCCTTCCTCAAATACATACTATTGTAACTTTTAAAATATTTGGAGTGTTTCTCTGCTTGTCCAGCATGATATAAATAATGTAACAATAATACTTGTAACAATATTTTTTCTGTTACTGATGAGGGATAGGATCCCAGCCCTAAGTCTCTGGTAAGGTTCCCATTTGCTTTATGATATGTTCAGATTTAGCTAAAGAAGGCTACAATCTGGTGTATTTTGAAAAGGAAGTCTGAGTCTCATTCTTCTGCTGTCAGAGCAGGCTTTTCCATGCAGCAGCCTACACAGTGATGCATTGAGTCTTTGTCAAGCCAGCTGGCTCTGCCTGAAAAGTTGCTTATGGTGCTAAGCTTGTCTCCATGTCTCAAAAGGATAGTATTCTTTTTACTTTTAAACTGCTTTTTTCTTCATGTATTTAAGTGTATTTACATTTCTTTGTCCAAGTGCTGATTCTGTTTCATTGCTGGTTTTCCAAACTCTGGCTCATGGATGCTGCTCATACTTATGACCTGTGGCAAACCACTTCATCAAGCCTCATACTATGAATATTCCCTGGCCAAGCTTTTCTGACAGGTGATTTTAACATCGCGGGATTCTCTTCATTTTAACTTTGCTCCTAAACCCTCCACTCAGTCTATGTGGATGCTGGGAGTCCACATCAGACTGACTGCAACAAAATCCTCAGATTTGTGCTCACTTCTCCTTTGTGAAATGCTCATAAATACAGTAATGTTTTCTAATGTAAACTCATAGTAAAATTCACACATTTCTTTAGTAAGATTAAAAGGAAGTGTTTAGCAAAACTTAACGTGAATGTTGAGATATAAGAAAGGAACTGAATTTTGCTGTGAAATTATGTTTTTATATTACAGGAAGGCTCAAAAATTGGATTTGCCTCTGTTCCAAAATTAGTACTTGATTTCTTTCAAAGAAAGACCAACATGTGAGAAAGTGAAAGATTTGTATTTTTTTTTTCTGCCTGATTTTGCGACTGATCTGAAAATAACCTTGATTTTTTTTTATTGCCTGAGACTTCAAGGATTTGGATTTTATTTTTACCTAACCAAATGCACTGCTGAAATCAGTTTTGTCTTAGGATAATAAACTAATCCTCAGATAGAAAGCCTCCCAAAATGAAGTGTTGTAAATGTTTTTACTATTTCACAGAAATTAATTGGTCTGTAAATGGAACTCTAATGCCACTCTAATGCCACAAAACCAATGTGTTTTCTTATTAATTTTCTTCGGGAAGAAGACCAAACAATTTAGACCACAGGTTAGGGCACTCATGCAGGGTGACAAAACCAATGTCTTTTCCCAGGACTTGAACATCTTATGTTTAATGCCCTTATTCTAATCCATGGGATAGGTGCCTATTCAGATATCAGGCTAGGGTAAAAAGTGATTGTTTTTCTGCTTTCAATCTGAAATTGAATTCCAGACCAATGTTTTTCAGAAAATGATATATCTGAGAAAATAGAAGAATGAATTTTTGATGCATCATCACTTCCTGAGATAAAAAATGAAACTTTGATTTTAAATTCCTCCCTACACAATGTTCCAAAATTCAATATTAATTAAAAATTACCAAAAGAATGTGGTGCTCATAGAATGAGTTGTAAGACAGACAAAAAGGCTGGAATATACTATGAGAACAACTTCATGATCACTGTATTCTATGAAAACAATTCAGCTTCATTAATTATTCTCATTATGAGTATGTCTGTTTCATAATAATTTATGAACACAATATCTAGTTATTATATTACAAGTATATGAAGATGGTTAAATTTCATGGAAGGAAAGCAAAATGTGAAGAAAGGCTTTGTCTTGACTTTGTGAAGGCTTTTGGACTGGAATGAGATGATGGCTGAGTTACTACAATGAAGATTTCACTCTTTCCCTTCAGCCCCCTAAGAAACTTCTTTCTCCATTTAATATCAAGCAGCAGGGAACCAGCAGAATTAAAGAACTATAGCACTTACAAAAGAGGATACTTCAAATAAATCTAATCATATAGATAAACCCAATTTTTCTCATATAAGAAGCTTCCTGCTTGGTCTATATCTATACCACTTATAGAAGAGTGGAGTATGTGTGTTTTATCCTTTAAAGTGAAACAATATTTTTAAAAACTTGTGTTGACAATTAATTCACCTCTGGTCACAGACTACTTAAGGGAAGAACTTCCAAATAATATGGCTTTTATTGGTAAATAATAAAACCATACAGAGTACTGTGGACAAGAGCCTATTCTAAAAGTGAGAAAATCATGTAATTGTTCCCTAGGACAGGTTAAAGTATTTTTGGGTAAGGACCAGATGAAGGAGAATGATACAATTATCCTTTTAATCCTGAGGGAAGTGTTACCTCATTTTTTGGAAAAAATGTACTGCAGACAGAACAATTTAAATCAAATAACCCTTGCTCCAGTGAAAATCTGAAGCAAACTTGAATTAAATTGTCAAAATACCCCAGATAAACTGTTTTAAGTATTTCCAGTCTGATTCATCTAGATCTGTGGAAAAAGGTTAATGATTTTTTTTCCAATCCATCTCTATAGAGTCAAAAAGCTTCATTTGCCTCCTTTACCTTAATCAAATGGAAGTCATGTTACAACCATTGAAAATCTTGTTCAAAGGGTTGAAACAATTTTAGGCTCCTTCTACTTCTTAATTCCAGTGAAACACGCTGAGTGTCCTACTTAGGAAGAGAAAATTGCATCTCAGAACTCTGCATAGCTACTGCTAATTGTTACAGGTTTGTTATCTGTTATATACTGCTTTAGACAGATTTTTTTACTTAAAACTACTGCTGCTTCATAAAGAACGTAGCTATTATTTTCAAGATCTCTGCCTGGATATTGCTTCTAAATCATTCAAGTGAAACTGAAGTCATTTACACTTACACTTCAAGTGGAATATGACATGTCAGATTAAAGCCCTCCATCTAAACATTATTTATTTTTAGTAAATCACTACTTCAGCTCATAAGCTAATTGTTACTCGTAATGACAGAAGTACTGCAGGAATTCTCTGCCAAAGTTCATTTAATTTGCATTTTAATATACTAAATCTTCTTTTCATTAATAGTGGTGATACAGGAGTTTAAGAGACAAAATAAAGATGTGGGTGTGTTTGTGGATAACTCTGAAATCCACTGTGGCATATGAAAGAAAATGAGAATCCTCTCTTTGGCACCATTATTGAAATTCCACCTTTTTCTGTGTGAGCTGAAGGCTGTCCAGATGGTTTGGCATAATTCACTCAACAAAACAATTCAGAGGCAGGAAGGTAAATCCCATCTTGAACTTGAGCTCCCTCTCTCTTTTTTTTTTTTGTACCGCTGGAATTGGAATTTATTACCTGGAAGACTTTCTTTGTCAAAATTTTAACAGCTTAGCCTAATAAGATGCCATATTTTTCCAGCAAGCATATACATTTGCTTCTTCAAAAGGCCTCTCAGAGAACACTGTAGCTCAGTTATCATACTTGCATTTTGAGAGAGCTGCAATACAGGTCTTAAAATGTCATTGACTGCAGCACATTTGTAAATTTTCTATGTGCCACTTTAGTATTAAAACCATCTAATAAAAGTACAATGAAAATAAAGAGTTACCAGAAGGCAATAGCTACCTGCATTAGGAGTCTTGTTAGAATCCTTTGTAAGAGATACATTTTCTAAAGACCCATAATTGGAGATGAAAATCAATTTGTCACAAAGTCCCCTTTTTCACTTTTTCTTTAAGTGCTATCCCTTTATCTGTCTTGTCTGATAAAGACAGCTTACCCAACTGTTTTCTTCTGTATCCTAGATAAAATGACCGTATCTTCAAACTACCACCAAATAGAACAATTTTCTGATGGCATTTTTATAGTTACAAAAGATCCTCACAAAATGCATGATGCTGTGCTTTTAAAGTTTACCTCAGTATTATCAGCTTATGCTTCAGTAGTGACATATGTGCATCTCTCATGGGAAACGAGGAACTGAGCAGTAGGAGATTTTTTTTATTAGAAACTTTGGATTTTGCATAGTAATCTCATATTTTACAGAAAGCTTTGAGATCCACCCTGAGCAAAAGAACAACTTTCATAATGAGTCTTTTTTCTTACAAGCCAGTGTTCTGCCTCATTTATTTCTTTGAATTGTTTTACTCTGCAAGTAGTACCATTAAAAGCAATGTTAGAGACAATCTGGATCTTGAAAAGAGAAGGGAAAAATATATTGCAATTTTTAGGAAACAAAGCAGAGTCTTCAGACAAAATGACCAAACCCCATAGAGTTTGAAATCTGCCATCAATCCTTTGCATAACGTATTATTTATCTCAGGACATACAATTTTGTTTAGGTCATATACTTCCTTCAACTGTCTTTATATATTCCTTGGCCTGACCCACATGTATCTGCGTGATGATTTTTAGTGTTTATATTGCTTCATAAGGTACTGCTTTAGACTCAGTTGGTTTAAAATTAGGCCTCAGATGGAGAGCTGAGGCACAGAGAAAGTCATCACCTAGGGGAATTATAACTAGCACAGTCATGGCCTGTAAGTAAATTTGCCTAACATTATGTTGGTTGATTTTTTTTTTTTTCCACACATTGGTATCCATTTACGTTTGAGTTATCCTTGTGTACTCTACTTAACCTCCTTTTGTCACTCCCTTGAAGGGGTCTTGTTCTTCCGTAGGTTCTATAACTGCTCTGTCATAGAAGCCCCAAGAACATGTTCTAGATACTTCAGGTTATGTCAAGTGGCACTGGACACCAAGCTGTACACAGGTGAATCAAGCTTTAGAAGTTTAAGTCTGATCAAAGTATCAGATCTGTCAGGAGCAATTGATAGGTAATCAGCATCAAGACTGCAATTCATCTTCCCAAAGGTTCAGCCTACAAATCTGCTTTAAGGTGAAGTCTGTGGCAGTGTGAACCACATTGAATTCACTGATGTGACATTCCCTGACTAAGAGGAAAACTTGGGTTGCAGTGGAGACACAGATGAGGTGAATGCTGATTGCTGATCTTTGCATCTTGACTGGTTTGCACTTAGTAATTTATTTCTTTTTATTTTTTCAGTATGCTTCATAAAAACATATAAAGTCTGCTGTAATCAGTGGAACTTAATGTTGTTTCCATTAGCATTTTGAACACAAAAGCTCTTGGTTTTCTCATCTTCTTTTTAATGAGATAAAAAAATCTAAGCCTGACCATTACATGCAGACAGATTATCAGTGAATTCAGTGTTGAATGTGGTAGTTAGTGAAGGCCAGTTTCCCTTCCATTATCTCAGAAAGACTTTTCTTTGGTTTATATTGTCACTGATAAATGCATGGCTGTGCTATAGCCAAGATGTGCTGTGGACCAGTGGGTAGCTGCCTTCTTATCCCTCAGCCAAACTGAGAAAGAAAAACATGATTCTAAAACAGTACTATTGAGTTGGAGTTATGAAGAGCAAAACTGAGAAAGAAAAAGGTGTTTAAAAGGATATATATGTCCACAGTAAATGATCAAGGGAAAACATTAGCTGTTTCTGTTTATCAGAAAGAGAATGGGGAGTCTGAAGGGCCAAGTCGTTGAGCCAAGCAAGACATCTCATTTTGTTCTCAAATATTTTTATTTGTCTTTTGTGAGCTTCCCCCAAATGACTCACTAATCCAATCAGGATCAGTACCTAATGATTCAAAGTCCCTCTAAACTATGCTAGTTATTTCATATGAATCTTCATATATATGACCATGCAAATTCTTCATGTTGTTCTTGTGAAAAATTGCCTCATAAATAGTTCTGGTAAGCGAGGCAGCGGACAACTTAAGTGAAACATATCATGACAACTATGCAAACAATGTCATCAGGCCCAGCCAATATGGTGTCAGATTATGAACCAGATCCAGAATCTTTGCTGTCACATGGTGATTCAATGTTTCTGGACTTTGTCAGCAAAAAATAAATCATGGATGTAAAAAACTTGGTGCTATTTTTCAGACATGGCAAGTAGATACATACAAAAATATCTTCAGATCTGATTTATTAAGATCACCTTTTTGTCTCCAGAAAATAACTAGAACACATGCATTTTTATGTTTTCCTCCAAAATGCTCATTTATGGAAGAGCATGTTTCAGCCCTAAATGATTATTCTATGCTTGTCAGTTTTAGATTGCAGCACCAGTTCCGTTAATGATTTCTGAGGTGATGCTGATGCCTCTGAGGCTGCCTAGCAGAATTGCTAGCATAAAACTAATGAGTATCCTGGCACGACCCTGCACTGTAAGGACATGAAGGCGAAGGGGGAAATAAATTAGAAACCTGGGTATGTAGAAAGAATATCTGTAAAGGCACTTAATGGAGTCTAGAATAGAAAATTAATCACCCATAATAATTAGGGTTTGTGAGACTATTTAATTTAATTCCATTTACACATATTTTCCAACCAATGATTAATGAAGTCTGGAATAGCTTGTAAGCAAAATCTGAACCTGATATAAGCTTTGGAAGTGTGTAGAGTAGAGTTACTAGACCACAACAGTTTTTATCTGCTGTTTTCATTCTATATCTAACAGGTTTCACATAACCTTTGGGTACAAAGTGATGTGGCACCAGTTTAAACTGCTGTTGTGTTGTAGTTTAGATTTGCCAATTTCAGTATACTCATTTATACTCATTTTCTGTTGTGAGATAGAGTTAAGAGCAAAGCAAAACAGGCCTAAAACTTAAAAAGAGTGTAAATAAAAAGTTTATTAACACAAAGAAAATAATAAATTCAGAATAAAACCTTCAGACCACTCCCTCTCCCCCCCTCCCACACCTTAACAACAACATACAGAAACACTTCAGTCAGTTACCAACTTAAATAATCTTTTAAAGTTCACTTTAGAGAGAGAAGTCTCCTCTTTGTTCAGCTATAGGATTCTTTTCACAAGAAGAAAAAAACAGTTTTCTCATGGCTTCATTTTTCACTAACTCCTTCCATCTTCACAGCTTTCCTGAACTGTGTTTATGGGCCATGTTAAACTCATGGGGTGTTTACTTTTAAGAATTAACTGTTCAAGAGCAGAAGTCCTTTTCATCTCTTTCTCTGTTCATATTTCATCCACAGAACAGAGATCTTTTTTTCTCTCGGGGCAAAGGATCTTCCAAACACTCCAATCCCCCCATGTTTTTTCCACAGTTTATAGGAATTTTTAGTGCAGTACAGTCCATCCCTATAGCTTACAAAAGGATTTTTCAGTCAACTTTCACGGTGTCTCCTCATTTTCCTTCCATCTGGAACTTCGCTCCTCCTTCACTGGCTTTGGTGTATCCTCTCTGTTCTTTTTCCTATTACTCAAGGGAGGACTGAAGGTCTGCAAGTCTCATCTGAGCATTGGAGGAGTTAAAAACTTACACAGAAGATGCCAGAGGCTGCAGCCGGCCATGCTGAAGCCGTGCCAGGATCTCAGGACACCAACAAGAAAGGGTGTGGAAGGGCTTTGCGAGAAGGGGCTCAGCTGCCTCCCCACGCCAGGCTGCTCGAGCCGGCCACAGAGCAGGGTTTTGCCAAGCCTTGGCCATGCCGGGGGGTTGGATGGGTGGCATCTTAGCACCGGGCTGCTCCTTCCCCTGGATATTGGTTGAAAATGGGCCTGGCGGCCTCCCGAGCCCGGGCCAGGGCACACGGCAAGGGCCCGGGCTGATCGCTGGTACCTCGTGAAAGGCCAGAAAAACAGAGTATCTTCAGGGGTTTACTTGCTTCAAAATATGGATTCATGGAAGAGAACTAACTCCTCCAATTGGTTTCTTAGGCTGTAAACAACTAAATCAGACTCCAGTCCATCCCATCAATTCACACAGGAAGTTCTCAGGGAGAAAAGCTTCTGAGTATGCCCTCCTCCCAGGTGTCTTCAATGCATAATCAGCACATACTGGAATGTACATAACCCAAAAGTGTTTGATATAATCTAAGTGAAAAATGGTAAATTGAACAACATCAGTCTGAGGCAGACTATTATTAAACTAATAGAAAGCTGAAGCCAGTACATTTTATTGCTTCTAATTCCTCAGCTCTAAAGTCTTATTTAGTATTTCACTTTTTCCAGTAATATGTTGACTTTTTTTTTTAAATACACTCGTTAACTTCCAGCTTTTCTTGTGAGGATAATTTACCGTACTTTAAAACCCTGGAAATGTTCGTCTTAAATGTAGCTGTCAAGCAAGCAACAAAAAAAAAGGAGGCATTAAAGATTTTGTCTGCTTTGACTTTTGAGTGCACAAGTTAATGACAAGTCATTTTTGTAACTTCTGGCACAAATTTCTGAAACTCAGTGCAGTAGGGTATGCAGTCAGTAAAACCTCATGGTCATACTCATTCCTTCCAGCATTCATGCCTGTGCATGTCTGAAATGGTTTTAAAAGAAAAATGCCAACATTGTTCCAAAGATGGAAATAAATTCCTAAATATATCAAAAAGATAAACTCAAACATCTTGGGTAGCATTTCAGAGTTTAACACCTCTCTCTGAGATTAGCAGCTACTGATCTTGTATAACTCTTCTTCAGAGCTTCATATTCCTACTAAATGAAGTAGTGAATGCATAGTACTTTAGATCTGTATTTGAGGCCTGTGAAAGAAAACAAGAGAGAATGTAAAACAATAGGTGGAAAGGAGATAGATTATTAAAAATATAGATTAGATAATAGTATTTTTTAATCGACAACTGAAAAATTAAAAACTTCTGGAGATGTAGTCATAATACCATTGAGTAAATGAAGAATGAAAAACATAACAAAAATATGTGAGTTTTATTTCCGTGGGTGTGAAGAGGGTCAGAATAGTCAATTTATTATTTTTTTTTCCCAAAATGGTATTAAAAGAGAGATAAAAACCCAATATTTTCTATGAAAGAATAGCATGAAGTGGCATTGTTTTGTTTTGACTTATTCAATTTATCATAGTCTTGTACTTTCATAGTTTTTTTCTAAAACAATCTGGGCTTTTCTGTTTGACAGCAGATTTAATTTAATAATTTAATAAATTAAAATGGCTGCATCAAAAGTTCTGGAATTTTATGTAGTGGAAATAGACTAAATTTTTTTTTAAATCAATGTCTCATTTAATCTCATACTGACTTGGTTCACCAGTTCAGATAATTAATATTTAAATATCTTCATTATGTTAAAAAACTTATGAGGGTAAGAACATTTTTAGAAAATTTGTGGGCTTTTTTGTAGGGCATTTTTAAAAAGTAAAAGTAAAAAGCTTATGCACCTCTCCTGCTAGTATTCATTCCTCTGGGTTTTGAGTATTCTGGATTTGAGTTGAGACATAAGTACCTAAGTACTGACACTTTTTAAGGTGAACCTGTACTGAACACTTTAAGAAATCTCTTTTTTTTTCATTCCATTAATCCTCTCCAGTGTGCATACCAATGCGTCATTATTCAATCACTTATGTAGAGCTAAATGTAAGTTCATGTGATGTCTTACTTCTGTGAAAGATAACTGGAATGAATTTGTGTCTGGGTAGCATTTCATGAGTTAGAAGAGTCTACCAAAAGTAGAGTGGAACAGGTTAAATGTATTAAGTGTAGTGGTAAGAATAGAATAGGAAAGTGAATGGTTTTCAATGCAAAGGGGATTTGATTATGTAGGAAGTTTAAAAGTCCTGAGGTGAAATTGGACAGTTGAAAAATAAGATTCTGATCCACAGCTTGTAAGTTTTGCCTTTGTCTTCTGTGCATACATGCTATTGAAACCTTGTTTCATGCTCTAAGACTTCTGCAAAGAAAACTCTTGTAGAAAAAGTAAATCATAGGAAATGCTCAAAAAAATTAATTCTGAATCAAAAGAAAGACTGACTCACTAGATGTAAATTTGTCTTAGGTGTATAGAATTTGAAGATTTGGTAAGTACCAAGTAGTTGGTCATTTGGCTTTCAATACATTTAGTAGAGGTAATGAGTATGAAAATAACAGCTCTTTTCAAGTATTTGCATTTGTGAGATAATTCTTCCTGGAAGTATCTTCCAGAAGTTCTCCACAGAGAAAATGTAGATGCCTTGCTGTTGATACAAAACAGGGTGAAGCAACTGAAAATCCAGCATACTGTTCTAACATTTAAAAGGACCTCAGGTTGAATAAAGGGGCTGCCAAAACCTCATGAAGCTCAGCAAAAGAAATTGCCAAATTCTGCATCAGAGGAGGAGGAAGCCCATGCACCAGCATATGCTGGGAGCCTCCTGGCTGGAAAAAATCTTGGCAGAAAATGCCTAGGGTACCGGTGGACATCAAACTGAACATGAGAAAGCATTAGGGGGAGTGTTTTAAAAAATAAAAGTATTTTGAAAATTTTTTCAGTTTTCTATCCAGTACCAAAAGTTCCTCTGGTATTAAGGCCTGCTGTTTCCTCCAGCTACTGAAGAGTTAGTCACCAATACACACACATTTAGATATGTGATGATTTACTTATGATTTTTCGCACTCTGCCAACTGATAACTTTACCTTGCCGTTCTTATCCAGCCCTGTCACAGTTCAATGCAGCCATCTGTAAGCTTATGTGGAGGAAAGAGTCTTAGCAGAATAAAGAAGGGGAGCTCAAACACAGTCCCACCTAAAAAGCAATTGGAAAAGTAAAGCTGGTAATGCTCTGAATGGATAAAGGGAGCTTACCTTGAATTTCAGTTACTTCAACCCTTCCTTATATAATGATAAAATCAGTGTTTATGCTTTGGCTTGACAGCTGAGTGAAAGTGTGTCAGATACAGCAAATGCATAAAAAGTTTTTTGCAATAGAGAAAGTTTTCTGTCTTGCAAGTAACAGATTCTTTGGAAATAAAGATCTGACAGGAATGCATGTAAATATTTCCGTAAAAAACATTTTGCATCTGTGAATATTCCTAATGTGATCGTAATTCTGCTAAATAAACCAAATAAAACTTATATGTATTTATTAAAATTAAGTAGACTAGAAGCTTAAACTTTTTTTTTAGCTATATTTTTAAATTCAAATAGGAGAACAGAGCTTATCAGAGATTGTCAAAAGGTACTTACAACATCATCTAGAAAGTTATCAAAATAGAATTACTCTGTGAGGGGTGACTTTGCAGTATCTAATCTTAATTTATTTTTTTTAATGTATTTGCTTATGAATAATCACTAAGAGTAATACACTTTTAAAAAACAAAACTTGTATGCTACATCTTAGAACCATTGCTGAGTTAGAAACTATCACTGACACAGATAGCATTTGAGAGCAGTATCTAGGATAGGTATTAATAATGCCAAGAACCAAGAATCTGTGCCAGAACAAAGTGTGTTGAAATTGCTAACAATTATAATGATAATTCCTCAGAATACATCACATAATCTTAATGGTTTGTGTTATTAAAAGTTAGTTGCTTCAGGGGACTGTTTATTGAACACACACATAACAATTGCTCTGGCTTCTTTAAATATATAAACAAACAACCAAGAAAAATAAATAAAGAAATAACCAATAAATATAGCTGTATATGTGTGGATGTACACTCAGAAGACAATAGTTCTGCTGTTCCCTGATCACAGTTTGAGCAATAGGTGCGTTTCCACCTGTAGTAAGCAATGGCACTAAGTGTAGCAGAAAAATACCTGCAGGAGCCAAAATCTGTAGAGTCTTACTCTAAAAAAGGGATATGGTTTTTGATCTCCAGCCTAATTCAGTCAAAACAGTTCTGTAGCAGGAATGAAGTCCCAGTCTAGTAAAGAATGTAAATATCGCTTCCACCATAATCCAGCAAAGTCATGTCCTAATTTCCTGGTCACTCCATTAAGACATTGGAAATTCCATACTAAGTCATGTCATCAAACACTGCCATCACCTTGTCAGAAAACAAACTTGTGAACTTTTGTTTAATAAAGAAAGGGGGAAGTAAAGTTTCTGAAAAAAAAATATACTAATCTACAACTGAAACTGTATGATAACAGAATGGTACACAGAGTGAATCCAGGATAAACTGTGGTACCAGTAAATGTGGCATTGAATGGTAATGTGCTTGAACTGGGTCATATTTTACTTTTAATTGACAGAGAGTGCAATAGAAGTAATTCAAAACTAGTTTTATGCAAATATATTTATTCTCTTCTTTAAAAATGCTCCTTAATGTGTTGATTTTTGCTGGGATAGAGTTCATTTTCTTCATGGTAGCTAATATGATTCTGTATTTTGGATTTGTGCAAGAAACAGTTAAAAATTCTTGAATGTTTTAGCTGTCACTGAACAGTACTTTTATAGTTCAGGCTTTTCTGCACACCGCTCCACCAGTTAATAGGCTGGGGGTGCACAATATCTTGGGAGAGAACATAGTCAAGACAACTGATCCCAACTGACCGAAGAGCTGTGCCATACCATTATAGGTGACAGAGTCCTGCTTCTCTGGGGATGGTTGAATATCTGCCTGCCCATGGGAAGTATTTAATGAATTCCTTTGTTTTGCTTTGCTTGTGTGCCCAGCTTTTGCTTTGGTTATTAAGCTGTCTTTATCTCAACCCATTATTTTTCCCACTTTTATCTTCTGATTCTTTCCCCCATCCCACCCAGGGGATAGTGAGTAAGCAGCTGTGGGGCTTGGTTGCTTGCTGGAGTTAAACCACCTAGGAATAAAGTGGGCATAGGAATTATTCTATGTTCATACTGATTTGTGCTGTGAGTCACTAAGTTCTCATTTTTCTTCTATTGCTGTTGCATATGGTGATGGGCTACATATGCAATGTGATTTTGGAATTCAGAACTGAAGAGTATAGTGATGTGAATGTCTCCCTTTTCATATACACACTGTTATTTAAATTCTCTGGTAACAGTAAGTGCTGTGTTTCCAAACAACAGTAATTGTGTGATAAATGAGTGGTGGAAGATAAGAGAGCACCATGAAAGACAAGAATGATGATGTGAAAAATGCTATACAATAGTTATCTTTCAATGCAAGAACCAGGAAAATAAAATTCAGTAGAAAGCATACAACAAGGATAAGCACACAATTGGTTGGATAGATGAAGAGAGAAACTTAGTTTTGAAATGTAATGAAACCAAGAAGGCACTAAAATAAATAAAAAAATAGGACACATTTAAATGGCATATAATAACTAGCACTTTATAGGTTAAAAAAAAAGCAGCAAATTATTCTTTAACTGTCAGCAAAAGATTCCTTCAGAATCCTCTAAAGCATCTTTACTCAACTGTGGTCAGAAAATATGAGAGTAAATGGACCATGTTGCCTATTCTAAGTGCTTCAGTGAAATTATAGTTTGTTATTTGGGATTTCTGGTTTTGGAAATTACCTAGCACAGCATATTTCTTCTGCAGCTTCCTTGTCTTTCAAAACTCCATGCATAAACTCCATCAACTATGCTTTTTAAATTTAAAATAATGACAGTCACCTTACATTAGGTGCTACAGAAAACACTATTATTAAAAAAAAAAAAAAAGAAAAATTGCAGTGTCTATATTCCATTATTTCACTATGTTTTTGCTTAAACAGCAATCTGATATGCCCAAGGGTAACCTTTTCTGACCTCAGTGACCAGTTTCCAGACTGGTACCTTTTAGCAAACATACATTACAGACATGTATCAACACGAGTTCCAGTCTAAAGCCCGCAAAAATAGCTGGAAAAGCAGCTAACTCACAATAAAGTTTCAGATCAGTTCCCACATCTCAATTTCCGCCTAATCAAAGTGAAAGATTTTTTTCTTATTCATTCTGCAATATGTCAGAAAATGCATACTAGCAAAAAATAGTCTTTTTTTAGTGACTAATCCAAAGTACTAGCACCTTTATACTTTAATTGGAAAGACAGCGCATGTTTTCTTAAAAAGCCTTGTCATGAGTGTTCAAATACTCCCAGTTTTGTACTAGCCTCTAGGAGGCTAACAAATTAGTCACTGGATCACCAACTCAACTGCCAGTCCTCCCTTTACCTATTCTGCCTGGTGTCATTGGCTTTGCCAGGGCCCAAGACAATATTCATCCCTAGAATTTCTGTAAGGAGGAAAGGAATTACTCATAGAACACTCCCTGAGTATACTCAACTCTGAAAAAATGGGAGCAGAGACAGGTTCATCCTTAAAATTATTCACAGCTTTTCTTTTACTTCAGTCTGTAATGCCTGACATGGATTTCATCTATATAGAATAGCGGCTTAGGACATATATCTAGAAATGCCTAGACCATTCTGTTTGAGCTTATAGTTATAAGCAAATCATAAGAGGGTTGTATCGTGGATAAAAGGATTTTTCATTCCAAAATAATTCTAATAATTTTCAGTCTCATGATTTCACCCACGTTGGCCAGTTCATGCAGACATATGTGGATACATAGTAATGTACATACACAATATTTTATGTTTTATCTTTACTAACTCCTGCCATGCATGTTGCTCTATGTTATCCTAAAGGAGAAGAGGAAAGAAGGGGAAAGAAGGCTGAGTCTTCTGCAAGTGGTGCCCATGAGAACTCTATAACCTTGTCAAGGTTTGCAGATGTAAGCCCATGAAAGCCACCGTATAAGAAAAATAGCATATGACCAGTAAAGACAAATTACATCCAAGGTGGAAAACACTGCCTCAGTGGCTCACCTGGGAGGGTTACAGTGCTGTAAAGTCCTTCCATGGCCAGTCCTTCACCATTTTAAGGCATGCCGAGGCACTGGGACACTTAGGGTGCTGTGAAACCACTTCCACATATAAAGTGGCAACAAATGCTTTGCTCCACTGTAGTTCAAACCTCACAGCAATGCCTTTATTAGGGGTAGTAGGGAATTAGAAATTTTCAAACATTGGCTCAATTTCAGACAAACCACACAGACCCCAGAGATTTACAGGTCTGTAGCTTTTCCACTTACATCAAACTCTTGTGGAATGTCAACAAATGGCCTATGAGCCGACAAAGAACATGTGTTTCTGCCTACTGAGGGAACTTGCTTTCTTAGTGAAATTCCAGATAATCAATTCCTGTATATCCCAGAGGAGAGAAAAACTCTTATTGCTAGGATCACAACAAATTAACCATGGAACAAATGTATTATATTGCAAAGGAAGATTCTTGCACTTGTTGACCTGCACTAGGAAAAAAAGAAAAGGCAGTGTGACTGAGTGATATCAGAGAGATACTACATCTGCATGAAAGCTTCTTGAAAGAGTCTTCTTTTACTCGTGCTGTGTGCCAGAACTCAAAATTCACACGCATTGGCAAGAACAGCACCTTCTTCTACATCCCAGTACATGAGCCTAAACAACACTGTCAGAGCACAGGCGTTCTACTCCCTTCCAACCCACTTGAAGACCATGAGAAGAAATTCAGATAGGAATATCCATTGCAGGTTAGTGTTCACTCTTCTTTCTTCCCATGCACTGATTCTTTCTTGTACAGCAAGATCTCGTGTGTGTACTTTTCAGGATTGTTGTAACTCAAGATAGCCATTTATCTTGGGCATTGTTGAAATCTAAGGAGGAAATTTTTTTCCTCATCCTACTTTGAATAAAAAAAACAACTGGAATGAAGAACAACATACCTTACATATTTAAATGCTGAAGAGTCAAATATGCAAAGAATAGCGTGACAAGCATATAAAATGGAATGAAGCCATTAAGCACATATGTTTTCCAATGGTTAGAATAGAACTCCAGGCTTGAAATGGAAGAATTCTTGTTTATGCCAATGCCCATTGTCCTTGATTTCTCAAACCAAGGTATTAATGCCTTACCATATATCTATCCTTCCTTCCCTCTTTGGAGCAGAAGCCTGTTGTGAAGATAAACATTTATTCTTGAAAAATCAATGACCTAATTTAAATTTTTCTGATGCAATAAAAATGATGAGCTTTAGAGACATATCTCTAATGTATGGACATGCAAAGCATAAACACCTTTTTTTATCATAAAGAGCTTAATTTTGTACTCTGGAAATATCTTTTTGGCCTTATATTAGCAGAGAAAATAATCCTTCTTCATTCTCAGACTAAAAATAGTGAGTTTTTTCTCTAGTCGAGGCACATTATAAAAGTGCTATTTTTTCCCTGATTGTGAGAAATTACCAAATAGTCTACATGCTTTCTGAAATTGATTTTACATTGGTATTTTTTCAGAAGACAAACTGCATGCATGTGCCTTGATAGGATCGCTTGTGTGTGTGTTTATGACACACTGATAGCTGCACATGGCATCTTGTGCAAGTAATCTGAGCATTTCAAAGGCAGCTTTCATTACAATGTTGCAACATTTTTCCCAAAGTCAATTCATATTTTTCTAAAATAATACTTATTTATGTATATTCACAGGCATTTATAAAAGCCTAGTTTCATCTAGCAAAGATAGGAAATGAATGTTGGAAAATCAGCAATATATCAAATGTCTGTTGTTATGTTCTTAAAAAAACCTGCTCTTGAAATAAAAGCATAATTCAAATAGAAAATATGATAAAATATAATTTCTATGACTCAACATTGCTATAATATATATTAATAAGATTAAGATTAAAATAATTAATAGAATGGAAAAAAATAATATTAAAAGCAAGGTTACCGAGCACACAGAAGGTTTAAGAGGTTACCACTGTCTCCATAAAAGCAATATATCACTCTGTAATCCAACAACTAGATGTGAGTCCTGAAATATCAGGCCTTACAATCTATTAAGAAGCACAGGAAAGCAGCAAGACTCCTTTATTTAGAGGTAGCATTTATAACACATATTTGACCCTATCTCAAAGGGTCACAAGAGAAACATAGAACTATCGCATGGACTGACTCAAGTATTTGTGAACAATTTCTATGAAATGGATTCCAGCTAAATTCTATAACCTCAGTACTCATCTACTCAGCATGGGAGCCTCAGTGAAAAAAAAGATCAACAGGAAAGATAGACTCAGTTGTTCATCAGGAGTCTGTGCTGAATGGTCAGACAGTGGACTAGACATATTATGCAACTGAATATATGCAAAACAAAGCATAATGTAAGGAGCTCTAATCAGAAACCAACCAGCAGAGCTCTGAAATGGGATTTGATATACACAGTGCTCGACCATCCCAAACAGTGACAGGAACCAGACTGAACAGTCAGGCAGTCGGGATCTCGGCCTAAAGCCAAAGCACCCCAGGGGCCGAGAGCCCAGCCTCAAGGACACGGAAGGCACACGCCCGGCCCCACGACTCCTGGCTCCACTCTTCTGAAAGGCCGGGGCCAGGGATACCCGCCTGAATACAGGGGGTCCCTCCAACCGCCCGCCAAGGCCAGGGGACGCACACAACCCCACTTACGGGGCTGCAACCCGGCACCACCCAACAAGCACCACGGAGCACAGGCTCCGGCCTGCGTCCCAACTAGGAACCGGCCGGAGCCCGGTCGCAGCGCAGCACGGCAACACAGCCGTCTGCAGGAGCCCCGTGAGCCTCCTCTACGAGGCTGCCACGGAGCTGGCACCAGCACAACTTCAGCCTGTACCCTGGCAAGGGCCTGGGAGCAGCGGTTCCTGTTGCCTGGCTAAAGCAGTCTCCCCAGCCCTGCTTACAGGGACCTGGGGCTGCTCAGTGGGACAAAGGGACAAGGGGGTCCTCCTGGGGCAATGGCCTGACTCGTGCCCCAACTACAGGGCCCGCACGCTGCCGGCTCACCAGCACAAAGGGCACCCTAGGCCCAGACCCAGGCCCTGGCTACAGGCGGGTCACGCTGCCCACGCTGCCRCTAAGCGGCTTCGTGCCCWCCTCCCAAAGCAGGGGCAAGGCCGGACACTTTCTCCACCCAAGCATTTTGGGGACCTGCTTGTGGCTGCACAGAACTYCKCTTKCTCTCCTGGGAAGTCAAAGCTACGCTGCTCTATGTCTAAAGGGGGACTAAAGCACAGTCGCACTCACTCATGCACACCAACTAAGGATAAGACAGGGGAGGAAGGGGAAGACAGTCCCAGCAGAGGGAGCAAGTTGCGTGCAGCCAACCGGCTCAAGGGAGCCATCCCTACTGCTCAGTGGGGGATAAAAGCGTCCGACCTGCACCACACTGCACTGCGGGGAGGGCACAAGGGCCTCAACGCGCTGAGGCCCTTCAGGGCTGGCACAGGGACAAAAGCTGTGACACGCCCCGACTACAGGGGGTCATGCTGGCCAGGGGCCAGCACCAGGCAGAAAGCTGCCAAGGGCTGGGAAAAAGCCCTGCCCTGCTTACAGGGAGGCCGGGCTGGGGGCTTGGCAAGCTCCGTTTCCCCCCTCAGGTGCGGAGATGGGGGCTCTCACCCTCTTTACAGGGTTTCCCCCCTCTCCGGGCAGCCAAAGGAGCACAATGGCAAAAGGCCAACCACCTCAAAGACCCAGCCCTGCACACAGCGAGGTCGCCCAGCGCAAAGTCAGCCGTGGCACCTTGAAGGTGCCCTGGCCATGCCATGAAGGCCTTTTACCCAGAGGGCCTCTCGTGCTCCTTCTTCAGCTCCAAGCTCACTCTTGCCTCGCCGTTCCACTCTTGAGCCCAAAGTGTCAGCGCTTGCCTCGTCCTCCCATCGCTTCTGCCAATGGACAACGGCACACTCAGGTCTCAGAAGCTCCAGGTGCTGTGCCTGACGGGAACTGTGACTCAACAGCCCAACATGTTGAACCTGAAATCATCCAGTCTGAAATATTAGCAGTAGTTCTTGCAAGGTATGCCTTTTTGGGACGATGTGGTGTGGTTTGGCAGACAGTTCCACCTAACTCCCAGCTCTGAATAAACAAATACCTGCTCTGTAGCCGCCTGAGTCCAGAGTTTTACTTTCTTGCCCAGTTTTGGGCTTCAAACCCACGTCCTCTCAGGGAGCCTCGTGTCCTCTCAGCAGCAGACAGCAATTTGCCATTCCTTCAGTGACCTGTTATTCCATTGCAAATAACTTAAGCAGCTGTTCTTTTACCTATATTACTTAACAACAAATTAAATGTGATATAGAAGTGCCCTTTAATGTGCTGGTATTCAGGAGATGTTTTAGGGCAAATCAAATTGTCTGCTTAGTCCAGTTTACAGCAGCAGGCACTGCCTCAAGCCCTGACAAAGTGCACTGCCACGTAACATCCACTGAAAGGTCCCATAAAACCCCTTCAATTTCTACTTCTGCATATCCCAGTGGTTTAGAGACAAATTAATATGTGGTTTTCCCCAGTGTTAGGTCCCACTATTCATTTACAGAATGAAAAGTTCTCTAAGCTTTTAATGTAGATCAGACTTAGCTCTTCATGGCATATTCAACCCAGATGCAGCTTTTAAGCTTCCATTTAAAACACTCTCCTTTCCCAAGTCGAGAGCCCTGGCTCAGTGCTGTAATTATAAACTGCAGGTTCCAAAATTAGCAAGTGATAAAGGTGAAAAAGGATAGAAGCATGTTGGAGTGAGGTCCAATACTGAATGGGAAAGCTAACAAGCACTCTGTGCTTTGAGTTGACTCAACAAAACACATGGAAAGGGCAATTTTCATGGGATGCACAGCAAGCCGAGCTCCCACTCCAAAGACAGAGGTGCTCTTCTTGCATCAGTGTGGAACTCTGGTGGCTTCAGCTGATGAAGGACCTCTGCCAGATCCCTGCAGGGAGAGACACTGCAAGTGCAGGCATCAGTGTGCAGTGTCTGGCAGAGACGTAAACAATGATTCCACAGAAACAATACGATTTCTGTACATTGGAAACAGAAATATTGCAGTATTTTTCAGCAGCTTTTTCATACCAGAAGAGTTCAGGCAAAATATAACTATATATACTGGGAAAAGTTCATGGATTTGATGGAGGGCTTTTCCTAATCCAGAAGTGAGATTTCCTAATCTGAATATTTTTCTTGTTCCACAGTAAATAGGCATTGTTAAACAACAAGAGAAATGCATTAATTTCATGTTTTCCTTTCTTGCTGCTTAGCTGCATTTCTTTGCTTTTATCATGAGCAGTAATTCCCCCTCACTCACCCCCTGCTTCAACCAGTGAGTTTCCACATTACTATTGTAGGGCTTGAATGCTGTTTAGCATGGAAATAGCATAAGATTTCTCAGCTTAACATAATATTTTACCAGGGTTCGATAATTGTAGTCAAAGGATGTTTTATTTGTATTTCAGGTAGTAAAGTTCCCCTCTTTATACCTGAGGGGAATTTTAAAATCCTGGATTCAGAAGAAGATAAGCCTTTGTGTTCCTCAGGACATCTGACGTGTGTCAAAAAAACCCCAAAACCCAAAAATCAACAACAACAACATAACATTAAAAATCTTCAAGCGTTCAAGTCATACCTGTCCTGTCAGAGCTGGGGCTCAGCACAGAGAGCAGGAGGCAGCCCATAAAGGAGCCATTGTTGCGGGGGGGACCAGCAGGACACAATGCATTTATGGATGATTGACTGATCTCTCTGTTTTTTAATCTAGCTTTATCTCAGAGCACCATGGTCAAATACCCCGGAGCACCTTTGCCTTTCAAGTGCATCCTTCACTTGATTGTCAACATAATCCATCCTTCTGTAAAGACATTCCAGGCTTTTTTTTATTAATGAGATCACCTTCTCTCCTCTCCATTCACCGCCCTCACTGCCTTGACCTGGGTTGCTTTCCATGCTACCAGACTGACTTCTAGTGCCATCTATTATAATACATTTTCACTTTCTCAGCATAAGAACAATGACTAAATAGAGAGAGCTAAATTAAAAAAAAAAAAAAACTAACTTCTGTGTCTTACCAAATTATCCATTTCTGGAGGCATCTTGGAATTAAAAAGAAACAAAGAAAAAGGGATGTGTTATTGGTGTTTTGCTTCTCTCTAAGCATTCTTTTTAATAAGAAAATTTGGGAGAAAAAAAATTATGAGAAAGCACTGCCTTCCACAGGTGCTGAGTGCCAAGGTTCTCATTACCACAACTTTTTAAATTGGATTATTTGAAACTTATTTTCAATCTCTCTGCAAATATTCTGTGACTTGGGCAAATTTTCTGTATATTGCTTGATCATGCTACTTACCTACTACCTTTATGGTTTTGGAACCACCAATTTTCACAAAGAAGAAACAGTCCCTGCTCAGTTAATGCAGTTCTGCTCATTTTGTCATTAATTACAGACAGAAAAAGCAAAATTTCAGTCATCACTTTTTTAGAGGGTTGTGGTTTGGGAATGGTATTCTCCAATTTAATTCTCTCCGTAAAACCACTCCCTCCTACCCAGGGTAGGATGCAGAGGAGAACTGGAGGCACAAAAGGTAAAACTCTCAGGTTATGGTCTCCAGCTTTGAACTTAAATTTTGTTAAACATTATGCTTTTAGTTTCAGCATCAAGAAACCTTAATTAAAAGAACAATTTAAATTATGTTGTGAAGATATAGTACAGCTATGTGTAATTTCTTAATACTCATGGATTTATTTGATATTTATCACTAAGTTTGCAATGGAAGCATGAAATAATTACAAAGAGTTCCTCTGCAGTGTGTTTATCATGGGCCAGCCTCTCTCTCTCATAAACAGACTGTGCCTGGAAACTGGAATTACTCAACACAGCTTTGTTTAAAAGCTTCCCTTGGCATCCCCATCCCCCCTGAACCTGCCAGCATGGAGAACAAGGATGTTTTGGCCCCATTTCACTTGACAATGTGCCTAATTTCATCATAGTCAGCAAAATACTTAGGCACATGCTGTGCTTTATTTTTTATTTTCATTTTAAAGTGGCCTCTTTAACTTTGTTAGCCTTTAATTCCTTTTTCAGAAAGTAGAGGGATTTACAAGTGGTTTTATAACACTTGGAGTTCTGTTAAAACAGAAATGAGGTTTTTACTTCTGCGAATCAATCCTGAAAGTGAAAAAAACCCAACCAAAACAAACAGCATAAATGCACTGTTTTATTTTTGTTTTTTTTCTGAAAAGAAAGATTTGCAGGAGATAACAACTTTTCCTAGAGCAGCTAGCACAGCGGGGGAAAAAAGAAATCACGGACAAGCTTTCCAGCCTTTTTCAATTCCAAAACAGGAGTACTGAAAAGCACAAGGAGTTTTTCAGTTGAGTTTTATTAAGTCAGGCATTGAGACAGATCCTGTAATACTTCAGGAGCCCGAGGTTCATAGTACCTGGAGGTTTTGTGTGTGAAGTCCTTCTCTCCCATTACTGGAGCAGGTTCTGCAGTTTCTTTTCCATTATTTCTTTTTCCATTATTTCCTCCC
>PYHW01010789.1:6766093-6789108 GCA_013186435.1 Turdus rufiventris | reverse complement strand
AAAAAAAAAAAAAAAGGCATGGTGTCCAACAAACACTTATGAATCATTCACCACCCATACTACTTTACATTTCTTTTAAGTTTTATGGCTTCTAATTCTGAAAGCAGTTTGTCCTTCAAAATTTCCTATTTCGTTCTCCACAAGGAATGAGATGTGGGATGCCAACCAGTAACTTCATCACTTCAGATCCTGAAAAGCAGTCAGGCATTTAAGAAACTTTTAGTCCCATAAAATATGGTCATATTACCTTCATCAGGTGTCAATGACCATCTAAATATTAACAGTTAATTAATTCAAGTCACTTCTCACTTCTAACATAGAGATGACATGGCATTTATAGAAGATTGTAAAGGTAGGAAGGCAGATGAAACCTGAAAGCTCATAAACAGTTCTTTTGGAGAATTTCATAAGTTCAATGAATGTTCTCAAATGCTGAATTAAAAAATGGCATTAGTAAGGAGAGTGAGAGTGTCATTTGTTTAAAAATGCGTGTTCCTTTTGCTTTCCCTTGACATTTATAACATACAAAGTAATTGAAACCACAGTCAGGGTAGCTAGGGTAGCTCTCTAAACAGCAGTAGCTCAGCAGGTGGTAACAGTAGTAATTTGGAAATGAACAAAACGGACCTCTTCACTTTTTCTTTTTTAACGTGGGATTTTATTTTAATTTATTTCAGAAAACTTCAAAGTGACTGCAAAAAAGCCTCTATATACTTTGTGAAATATAAAATTAATTCTCTTATCACCCAGATGCAGCCTTGATATGAGAGTAATGAATGCTTTAGAAATACAAAGAGATTAAATTTTCTTTATGTTTCTAATCAGAGACTCTTCGTTTAGGTAGCTTAGATCCACAGTTTTGGATTTGTATAAAACAAACAGCTTATGTATTCAGAATGATCTTATAAAAACAAAACCCAAATGAGGTTTTCTTTTGACTCAGAAATGTAGGAGGACTCAAACATTATATATCTCAGCAAACACCAGCAGCTCATTTTAACTCATTTTACAGCTCACACAGCTGCACTTAGGTGCATGAAGCACTTTTCAAGATAACAGAAATATATCACCAGAAGGTAGGAGTACAGATTTTCTTCAATTCTGTAAAAATAAAGGCTTAGCAGGCATTTGTGAAGAATTTATTTAACAACAGAAATCTAGTATTATTTTGGAAAGTTAAATCTGTAATTTTGAGTCTGAATCATAGTCTTGGTTTATTTGACAACTTTATAGCACAAATCACTCTGAATACTCTCCATAAATTGTGTCATTCATTAAGTCATAAGAAATATGTCATTACCACCATATCAGAGACCAAGCACAAGGAAATCAAGAGACCCTCTGTTCACAAAGACTAAAAACATTATGACCAGCTGAAAGACTGCTCAATTTTTTTTAATCTCTGCCACCTTTGCTTTAAACCTAGACATCAAGTTTTGTTGTAAGTCTACATCCATATTTTAACCCCACTTATACTATCAGTATAGACTGGTAAGAGCTAACTTCATAGTTGGAGGTAGTCTTACCAATAATTTCAAATAGTTATTATTTGTTGAATGTTGCTTGGGCTTTTTTTGGCTTTTTTTTATTTTTCTTCCCCCCCCACTTTTTTTTTTTTTTTTCCTGATCACTTCCTCACTGCCACTAATGTATCACAAAAGTATTTTTATCTTGTTCTGATTTTTTTTTTTTTTTGAGTTTTGGGACCACTTTCTCTACTGATATTATCTGTATTTACAGTGATTTTTTCCTCTCTTCTCCCAGAGGAGAACTATGTTTATCACTGATACAAATAATAAATCTATGTATGGGCATATAATAATCTTGTTTTGAAATTTCTGCTTCTGGAAGTTTGTGATGCAATTTTTCTGAATACATCCTAAATTAATCGAACATCAAGTGAACAACAGATTACACTTCCTCCCAGTTTTGATATTTCTACTTACACAGCTAATTTGCAGCTACAATTGAAAGCTCCTGCCATAATGTAATTTTGTCACTGTAATTGCTTCTTCAGAATTCAATGTTGCTGCAATAATAAATAATAAAACCTAACAAAGGTGATAAAAGTCCAGGGCATTTCCTCAGGTTACAGGCTTCTCAGGTGATTATACCCCTCTCCCTGTGTTTGCCTCAACAAATGTCATAAGTGATAGAATAAGTGAATTTCAATGAGATTTATCTCTAGAAGTGTGAGGGAGGGGAGAATATTACCAAATGTTTTACAACAACATATGTTCGTTACTAATGGTGTTACTCAAAATCATAAATAATGAAAGAAATTGATACCATGAGTGCAGTTTGTCTAGCATGTCTCAATTATACAAGCACGGGGTATATATCAAATTTATGGTATTGTGTAAATCTTTATTAAGCACTATAAAAGGTTTACACTTTTGTAACAGTATGCAAATAGACTATTAAATTTACTTACAGACCTATCAAAATAAAATCCCCATAGGTATCTAGGCAGCAGTAAACAAAATCCTTTCAGGAGTTTGCTACTGACCTTTCTATAACTGCTAACCTTCCAGGTACTGCAGAAAATACATTACTTGCTGCTGTAACTTCTCTAGAGCAGCAGAAAATGACAGATGAGATTTTGGTATACTATGTACTTTCTTATAATATGGATTAATTCATGATGGACATATTCTACGTGTGAACACATTTTTTTCTGAACTGACAAGTGGGATAGAGTTCTTCTAAAAAAGCACCAGGAACTGAAGGTGCAGATTGCTCTCCAAATCTCCCACTATAGTGTCATAGGTTCAGCTGAAGCTGATTTTCATAGATTGTTCCCTGTTTGTTTGATGAATCAACTGATGAAAATAACGTTTTATCCGCACAAGGAGCTTTGGACAGCTAAACATCTATTCTGTGAGATATGCCACAGAATACTCTCTGCTTTCCTTCTTATGGGGGATTGAAAAACCAAACAAGAGCTGAATTCAAAAAAAGCTAAGGCATTTCATATCAGAAAATAAAGTAATATTTTGCTGTTAAAAATAAAATCAGGACAACGTCAGAAGGATGCTAATAATTGGCAATGCGTTTGTATTTTATCCAATGAGTGTCAATAATAATCACTTTTAGAGAAACATCCTAACTCAAAGTACACAGCCATTACTGTTTCCTCTGCCTATATTTTAGACTGGTTCTAGTCAATATTTGCCCTGATTTTAAGGGATGCTATTAAGAAGGCAGGTTTCAGATACCTACTACTCAACATTGCTTGTGGGCTGGTTGCAGAAAAGTTAAATACAAAGTGGGAAGAGTGCATAGATATGAATTTCAAATGGGGGCATCTTGCATCCTGAGAGAGTAGTTAATCTGAATCACTCATTTCTGGACTGAGCACTGTTTCCTCTAGGCAAGTAGTTGTGAAATAGAAATTGAAATGCCAAAGGCCAGGATATAGTTTTGTGTTGACAGAAGAATGTGACCTCTGAGAGAGAACCTCTGAGTCAGATGCCTAAACCCCAAAGAGAAATGGGATTTAAAACAGTTTCCTTATGTCAGTTACATGTTTTTTG
Source organism: Turdus rufiventris (assembly GCA_013186435.1). NCBI lineage: Eukaryota > Metazoa > Chordata > Aves > Passeriformes > Turdidae > Turdus > Turdus rufiventris. The sequence continues at coordinate 6,785,572 of PYHW01010789.1, read as the reverse complement.
GTCTAGTTAATGTATTGGACACCACTGCATATTTTTTATTTCTTTCTGGGGCACCTCAGAAGTACCCATATTTCACCTGTGTTATTATTATTCCGTTTCTAATCCAATTCTGGTCAAGAATGATTTAACCAAATCTCCACTGCAATTATAATTATTTTCATTAATCAAAACTAAGCAACATCATCCATATCAGGTGTCCTAGTTTGTTACTCCGAGATGACAATTACAGTAATTTCACGATTATAAGCCACACTGATTATAAGCTGCATGTCCAGGTGTCGGCAACATTTCATTCTTTGTCCATATATAAGATGCACCAGATTATTAGCCGCACTTTTGTTCACAGCGCGGATCTGCGTGCAACTTTCACAAAGTTGCCAAGTAGTAACAGAATCGTGGGATCATGGGGTTTTTGGCTCAGGGCCAGGCATTGCCTGCCGCCACCCCACACCATGCCTCCAGGGCTGGGCTATGCCTACTGCCGCTCCGTGCCGCCTCCCTGGGGCCAGGCTATGCCTGCCGCTGCTCTGTGCCACCTCCCCAGGGTGGTGAGCTCGTATTTCCGGGTTGGCAAATTTCTGAACTTTGTTCATATATTGACCGCATCTGATTATAAGTTGCATTTCTGGATTGGGACCAAAATTTTAGTCAAAATGGTGTGGATTATATTCGTGAAATTACTGTACTCTATCTCTCCTCAGGCTAAAATACTAGAGCTACCTAATGCTTCAAGTCAAATAGAAGTGATTTCAGAATTAGTACATAAAGCGCTTCAAGATGGAGGTGCTACAGAAATGGAAAGGTTTGTATCTACTGCCATTGAGCAAGTAGATTCCATTCCATTAATTAATATATTTGTGTGTATAACTTTTAATGCAGTTTCCCTCTATTGTCTTATTCATGGGATAGAAATGTTTGCGAAAATAGGTGGCAGACTAAAAAGTACTGCTTTATGTATTAATTAAAATTCAAAAAGTCTACACCCATACTTTTAAAGAATATGCAATTATAAAAAACAATTTGTTAATGGATAACTTTGCTTTCTTGTCTAAATATATTCAGGTACTATTATACCTGTGTTATTAACAATGCACTAGTAATACATAATTCATGCAACAGCATTTATTTTACCAGTGCTGATAGCACATTGTTTCTCCTTAACTGCACACAGCTCCATTTTGTATTTCAGGTTTTACGGCTTAACTTTAAGTCATATTAACTTCACTTTAAGTCATGTCTTTTTTACTCTTGTGTGTTTGTGAGTGCATGTGTATACATATAACAACATGAAGAATTTTTTTCAGTTTTTTTTTCTTTGGCTGTAGAAAACAACTTTTGGTCTCTGTGCAATACAGACATTATTTTATTTCCTATAAATGCTGTTAAAGCAGACTTGTTATCAACGGTAGGGCAAAGTTTTATTGCGGGATAAGAATGGCAATAATGCTTTACATTTAGATGAGATTTCTCAAAGCATATCACAAGTTACATACTTGTTATTGATGAATTGCAGCTCCCTCTGAGCTGTGAGCTTAAGGAATATGGTTGGCCAGCACTAGAAACTCATGTCAAAAACATCACATATTTAAATAGTTTTGGGGTTTTTTAAATTATTTCCATTGTATAGACTTCGTGTATTTTTTCCCTTTTCATTATTACTCAGATACATAGATGCTGGACTAACACTTCTCTGTTTTCTGCCACTAAAATCTTTTAATTCTTCTTCCAGCTGCAACAATTTAAAATCTAAAGGTCTTCCTGTTGAAATATTCCTTTTATTTAATGTGTTTAATGGGTTGTAGCTGAAGTTTGGGCTCTTAAGACTGGATTTTAATTGTCCTTCACTGCAATTTTGTCTTAACTTAGCAACTACTAGCTTCCTCAAGTGTCTTCAAACTTATCGCACCAAATGTAGGTATTTTTGTCTGCATTTTGTCTAGGCTTGCTATAGAGTCTGTTAAAGTAAACAGATANTTTTTTTTTTTTTTTTTTTTGTTATAAGCCCAGTGTTTAAAATAGATCAGATTATTCACACTCCAGGCAGGTCTATTTCTCTTCACTGATTATAAAAGGAGCCTAAATGTCTAATGTTAGGGAAAATGGGAGTCTGTGCCTCAGGCTCTTAGAGCAAAGGGTGGTGCCATGCAGACACCACTCAGCAGGCTCTGGGATAGTTTCTTTGTCTACCAAACCAGATTTTAACTGTTCTGGAAACCAAGGAATCAAATTATTATCTTCTGACTGTATTCTTTTCCTTGCTGCTCCTCTCACAATTAGAGCTAATGTTTGGCATTGGCTTGGTCTCCACCTGTAACTGCAGTGCTATTTCCCTTGCAGGTTCTCCAGCTGTTGGAAGAGGTGCTGCCATTCATCCTGGACTGATTCTGGTTTCTGGTATGCGGGCTCATATCTAGACAATCAGGGTAGGCTTTCAGGCTTCTTTCACAGAACCTTAGGCACTTTCCATGCCAAGTAAGCTATCAGGCATCAGAAAACACCTGCACACCAAACTAAGGTCACAAAGACATATTGAAGTTGAAGGCAAGTGTCAGAAAGACCATTTTCCAAAGAAAGCAGAGCTAGAAACTGCTGGCATGAATGTTCTGTAGAGCACATGCCCAGAAACCATTGCAGAATAAGCACAGCAGCCCAACCGTCTCAGGACAGGATGACGAAGAGCTGCAGGGCTGGAATGAAAGAGCTGCAGATGGAAAAGGTTTGGGGGAAAAAGAATTAGATCTGCATTTACATACAGACGTGCCAGATTCCCTTCTCCACTGCTGGCCACAAAACATGCCTAAAGAGCTTATAGCAGTCCAGCCACACAAGCATGTCCTGCACCTCCCTTATGTGGTGATTGTACATTTGCTCCTGGAATTGATCAAATATCTCTGAATTACAAAACTTTGCAAACAAAGATATCTAGAGGCTCTGTCCCAGCTGTCATTTGCCTCCAATTCCATAAGGCTCTTCAGAACCTATAAAGACATTACTTAGTTTTGGAAGCGATGAAAATTTATAAAATATAACTATTTAAAACCAAATATTTTGAATTCTATGAGTCAACATTTTCTTCTTGATGGACTTGTGAGTGGCTTATTCTTCAAGCACAGTAACACCTTTAAATTCATGTTTGTGAAAGAAATAAAGTCTGAATTGTATTTTCAATTCTTTGAGATGCTCATTATTTTCTCCTGTACTTTGGGTGATGAAATTTGGACTATGGCAGACTGTTATCTGAAACTTTATTACAAGGAAAATTCAAACTAGGGCTTATTTTTAAATGCATTGATTTTAAAGCCTTCTTTGTAGGTATAAGTGGTTTCTCTTGGTACAAAACTTCAAGGCATAGTTTACTGGGATTTTCTTTTCCTGAAGGAAAATACTTTCATCTCAATTTATCAAATTGTTTATTCAAGGGCTAACACAAAAGATATTTCCATATTGAACATTAAAGTCTAATAATAGTGACGCATACCTGAGGAATATAGAAGGATTTAAGTTTGGTTATCCAATGTTAGATGGTAATTGAACAACATGTGTTGATGTGTAACATGACTTTAACAACAGGCTCTGACTTGGCAAAAAGAATAGACATAGTACTAAGATGTGTCAGGATAAAATTTAAAAAGCCTGGTTGCAAAAAGAATGCATCCGGTTATGAGGTAACTGCAGAGGTACAGAGTGAGATGAAAGACTCCAGGAAGTTAACAGTTAATAGATGCATTTTTATATAAAGGATTAGATCAGTTTCCCCTGGAAAATCCAAGTGAGTGTACAGACATCTTTATTTAATACTTGTGAAATAACAACTGAAAAAGTGACTGCAAAACGCTTTTTTGTGAGTTGTTTAATCACATTTGGGTTCTTATAAGTTAATACTTGATTGCTTTTTCTAATAGATTTGGTGTCTAATAATAGAATCTGTGACTTCTTAGAAATCCTGCCAGTTTTGAAACAAATAATTATGAGATGGAGCAACAACTCTTTTTTCAGAACAAACAGTTAAATCTATATTTGGTTGTCTGAATTTTTCTGATTTTATAATCACTGCTTCTTTGCTCTCTTGCTGAAGGTACGTTTTCATGGCCAAGAAGTTCTCTTGTAATTATTTTTGAGAATTTATACACATTTAGTTGTTACACTTTTAGTTGTTACACTTTTAGTCCAGAGAATAGTTTTGTAACTCCTGCACTTGTTCTTCCACTTTAAATACCTGATAAAAAACACTGACAGGAATATTCTTCTGAACATGTTAGCTGTGATTAATAAACCACCTCCTTGCTTTTCTGTATGAGAATTTCAGATGCTTTTTGACTACAGCCAAACCATTTCACTTTGAGCTGATTTTCCATTACTGCCTGCATAGTCTTTTGGCATCAGAGCTTTCCAAACCACCTTTATGTAGCACTAGAGAATGGGGCAGTGGCATGTATCTCCTTGTTAGAGACTCACAGCTTTGCCATTCTAGCAACCCCAGGCTCCTCAGTCTCTCTAGTGTAAACTTGACCCTCACTGTTATTTGCAATTCTTCTTGCCTCATATGTACTAAATTCTATTTTTTCAGCAGCAATTTCATATTTATTCCTAGATCCTGGATAAAGAAAAAATTACTGAGTAGTGTCAGATTGAATATCAGCTCCTCTGACAAAATTCTCATTCAGTGATGAGTCTTCACTGACAGCTACTTTTGGAGCCATCAATTTTTATTCTATTTGGCATGTGCTTTATTTTGATTAAGTCAAAAGGTAATTTTAAAATATTTAAATGTCAGATGGTTAAAGTAAAAAATTTTACAGAAATCTGAACATATTATTTTGTAGTGTTATCTTTATCTGCTAAATATGTAACCCCATAAAACAAATTAGGTTTGTCTGACAAGTTTTATTTTCATAAAGCCATTTGGACTAGTATTAATGATATTCTCTCATTCTTTATTAACAGGTTATTATATTGCCTCTTCTATTGTTTCATCCAGATGGGCATTAGACTAAGCAGCCTGTTAATAACCTAGTTGTCCTTCCTGCCCTTACTGCAGTCTGTCACATCCATAGCATTGCTCTTTTATTCTGGAATAGTTCAAATACCTGAAAAATATTAAAAATTAGCACGACTCAGATATTTTAAAGTTGAGTTTCATGTTTATGCTTAGCAGCTGTTAAAACCTCTTCAATTTATATTATACTGGAATATAATTCATCATTCATTTAACCCTTAAGGTTAAATAAAACATACTTTTTTTTTTAATGTGGTGCAGATGTATTTATCAAATATATCTGCCAGTTCTGCGTCAATTTTTAACAAATTTACCCTTTCCATTTAGTATACCTATAGCAATGTAGAATTACTATTTATCCCTTTTTTAAAGAACAACTGTTATTTGTGGTTAATTATCAACAATGTGTTTGGTGTTTTGAATTTTTATCAGCTTTCTACACTTCATGACTTTTAAAGATTTTTTTTCCTTCTACTTCCCAGTTGCTCCTTTCTATAAATTGCATTTCTTAATTGCTTATAAATTCCTTAGCATCATCAAATTAAGTTAAAATGTACAAGAAAATGGTCTATTTTGTCACTGTGCTTCTGTATTTCTGGCTGTATTCAGTGTGGCTCCACAGGGACTGCTGCATGGGAAGTATCATTTAGCAAATGGCAGAGAACAGGATGAAGATGTGTCAAGATTGACTTTGTGGAAAACATGATATCACTCAGATTTTTTTACCTATCAGCTAATTAAAATAGGTATCTTTTATCAGTCTATGCTGATCATGTCATAATCTTTCTAATTTAAAAGACCGTGCAAAAAAAATAGAAAAAGTAATTCTTCTTGATAGAATACTCTAAGTACATAGTTCAAACTTGGTTTTTTTTTATGTATATATTTCCCTGTGATCTGGAATCTGAGAAACTTTGACACTTCAAATGTTTATCATTAAATAATAATTATTATTGATTTATAAATATTAATAATTTTAATTATTGGTATTGTTGTTATTACAATTATAATTACTGTTACATTTAATATTGTTATTACTATTATTATTTAAGTCTTTATGTTTGAATGGCAGTAGAATCATCACCAAAGAAGGATCCACACTTTCAACAAATTATGTGTGAATATTATTGTAGGGAACCTGGGAAAGCTGATATTGAATTGATCTTCCTTATCTGCTTTGAATAACTCAAATTCTGTATGCCCTAAGGTATTTTAAAAAACAGTTAAACTCAATTTAAGATGAAACACCAGTTTGATTCAAACTTTAAAATTCAATTGCCATTTTACAGTGAAAAAAATGTAAAAAAAAACCCCAAACACAGGTCATTAAAACCTCTCAGTAATTGCATTTCAGAGTAGTTCCTATTAAAACTTTTGTTTTCTTTACCTGATAGCTCTGATTCCATTTGAAAAGAGGATATTTTCCCATTTAAACCTTCTTGTCTATTTCTTCATGTTTTTTAATAATGTGAATGCTATGAATTTGCTTGTGAACTATAAGATTTTCAACTTTAAATTCCTGGTACAAACCATCAATGAGAATATCTCATCTGCTCTTTTTACATGTGTTTTGAAGTTTCCCAACAATTTCTGTTAGTTTAAAACATTCTATTTGTATTTATATTCTATATAAATACAAACAGACTACAAATGCACAAATATGCATACATTATGTATATTCAGTAAATGTTCTCCAGACTTATTAAGACAGTTTCTCAAGTCCTGGCAAACAACCTACCATTTCAGGAAAATCTGACCTTACAGTTCAGCTTCTCTTTCCTGGATCATTCTGGTCTTTTGTCATCAAAAGTATATTTCACTAAGGACCATATTTTTGGCAGTTTAAAGACTCATTAAGCACAAAAGCCCCCATTATTTAGATTTAAAATCTCATTGTTCATAATTTTAAAAATTTCCATTTACAGAGCCACTTTCATCCAGATTGATTCCAAAACACTTTAAAAATTAAGTCTAACAGGAATACTTGGGTATTTGTGAGCATAATGGTTCAGCTCTTGATAACCATTTGAACTACATAGTAAATTACAGAGATGGAAAATCATTCATCACTTTTGTGAAAATAAGTGTTTAAAAAATAAGAAGTTTAGTTCAAACAGCAGAACTTGTACACCGACACCTTACAGAAATTTATGTAAAAATTTCAAACACCCAAGAAGTCGCCTGGGATTAAAATGTTTCAGCCTGGACTTCTCTTACCATAAATTTGAATATTCTCCTGGGAATTTCTGCCATCTATCAAAACAAACCCGATCATGTTTAGAGGTTTATTATTCTTAATGTAAGAAGCTGCAATCTCTTTGGACTCATGAGACTTCCTAAAAAGTGCAGGAAAACCTGTTTTGACAAGAGTTTAAGTCTTTTTACTAGTTGCATGTGCTCCTACTTGTGTTGTGTACCCTGGAATTGTCACAAATGCTCATTTTAGACTCATTTAGACTCCTACAGAAGGTAGATTCTGACCATTTTCATTGTGTTACACCAGACTTGTAGGGGAACCAGTCCTCAGCATGTGCTCAGATATATGCACTACAGTAACGGCTAATATATAGAAGAATATAACCATTTGTGATTAGTAAATAAAACTATAAAATTTAACTGCAAAATAAATGGGTTTTTCCTTGTCAGTGTCATATCACTGATAGTTGCTAGCAATTCCATAATTTTTTTTTTAATTTGAGAATTCAATATATATTATCAAACAGGAAGAATCAGTAGTCTTAGAAAAGTGAGAAATGAGGATGTATAAAACCCTTGTTGCACAGTTACAAAAAATATTAAACACATAGTTGGTAGCAGAATCTTTTCATGAAAAATTTACTCTTGTTAACTTGATGAAGTTATCTCAAAACTAAAAACATCCAGGCTTTCTCAAGTTCAGGAAAGCTAGAAGTGAATTACTATGATGGGAAATGAAATAAAAGCTATTAAAAAACAACAACAACAAACACATTTGAAACAGGAGAAAAACTACAAAGCAATGTTCATGAGGAACAAGGAAATAATTGCTCTTGATCTGTACAGAAAATGTCCTGGCTGAAAGCTGTATAGCTGCCAGTTGCTAAATAAAATTTCTTTAGTGGATGAGCAGCTGCAGCAAGTTTCTGCTTTGGATGCAAGAAATCTTACCAAGATTTAGTACTTGCACCTGTGAGCTTTAATGATGGTTTCAGGAGATAAACCCTTGGTGGTAGAGACCGAAAGGACATTAATATAGTACTGTTTCTTTTTAAACAGCATTTAAGCATTGTGGAAAAGTATAAAACTTGCATTTTCAGTTCCATCACTAAAAGAAGACTTCATCTTTATGACATAGATTCTTGAATGTGTCACTTCTCTAGATTTGTTAAACTTGGGAGTTCGGCTTCTTTGTTGCTCATGAACACCAGGACTCCTATACAGAGACATGCTTGTATGCATACTCAGAAATACTGGAACATATGATCATAGAAAAAGGAGACAGCAGAAATCAACTTTTATGAAATAAATGATGGTGCAGACAATTTTGCACAGAAAACATGCTGTGGGTGTCCTGAAGAAGTCCTGAAACAGCAAGGGTAAATACAATTGATTTGGTAGGAATGTCTGGTTAATTTTTCACAAGGCGTAGAGTCCTCAAAAATCAATAACTTTCTGCTGTATCCTTATTCTTCTGAATAAACTGTGTCTGTCTAAGAAACTTGATTCCTAAGCGCAGTTAGGCTCATAAAACATTCACAGACATACACAGCAGAAAAGAAACACAAGCTTTCCCATGCAGCAGTGAGCATTTAACCCCAAGGTAGGACAAAGTGAATTGTTCTTCTCTGATGGAGTGTCGTCCTTGCACAGATGTGATTTCTCTTTTTATCTTTAGTGCTGTAATTTTCTTTTTTTTTATTGGCAATATATAGACATCTACCCAGAAATTCTTTTAAAATTTCCATTTTCCTTGTGAATATTACATTTAGTCTATCACATTTTAAAATTTTAAAGCATTAAAAAGAAAGATGACTACTCTTACAAGTGATACAACAGGGATGCACACAGTGTTTCTTCTAAAGTAGGCTAGCAAATACTCTTTGAAGAAGTGATAACACAGACAGAAGAATAACAAAATACAGAAACTCTGAGAGATCAATGTAAAACCAAGGAATTTTATCTAGAGGAGACTGAAGAAAACTCCACCTTGAATGACACATTGTGAAACCTAGCTGTGCTATTTTAGTAACCAAGTAAATCTTTCTGCATCTGATCTATTTAGGTCCACTGATTACAGAACATTAAGGGAAATAAATCTCTTTAAATGAGTGCCTGTATTTACCTGTCTGAAACAAAACATGTAAACATCTTTCTTTGAAAAGAAAGAGTCACACACGGAGTCATACAACTGTATTACTCCTGACTTCAGTTACAATTTTCCAAGTGTTTTAAACTTGCCTTTGCATCACACAGTTTACTCTGTGCTAAGCTCCAGATCTCCAGGAAGACTTTACATCATGCCAGATGGACAAACAAAATAATCGAGACATTATCTGAGCAGGAACCTCTTCAGCTCATATGAAACTCCAAACCCAAGAGTTGCATCCTAAGCAGGAACATTCTTTAAATGCATGAAAATCAGTTAGGCAACAGTCATTGCCACCCCTGTTCTTAGGGACAGTAATTAAATGACATTTGAGCAACTGTGGTGTGCTGATGGTGGCTGGATAACTTGAAAGAAGAAACTTTTTGAGGAAGGCCTTAAGCAACAATAGGCCCTTGAGCAGATCAAAGAGGAAATAGCTCCAGCAGTTTCTCTTGGGCCTGTTTGGACACGACCAGCCGTGTAAAATATACTCTACACTGCAGCTGCCTCACCTGGACCCTCTGGCACAGGACCGTGGGAGAGTCCCAGGGCTGACCATTAGAATTTTGGAGTTGGGATAATTGAGGATCAGAAAACCACTCTAACAGAAAAAGAGATGTTAGCAGGGGTTTCAGGCTGCCTCAGAAGTTGCTGGGACAGAAGAATGTCTCCTCTAGGCACCACAACTGTCCATTCTGCACTGGATGTTCAAAAGAGACATCCCTTCAACACATCACACAACCACTGCCACATGGAGTAGGTGGGTAGCACTGATTAGATGAGCCTGAATGGGAACCCCCAATTTCCCAGGAATCCTGGAAGAGAGTACAGACTTGCCAGAAGGCAGATACTCTGAAGCATTGGCTGAAAAGGCAACTTGTGCCCAAGAAACACCTCAAAAGAAGCTATGCTCTATTTACTGATGGATCCTGCCATGTGGTAGGAAACCATTGGGTGTGGAAAGCGATGTGTGTAATCCCACACAAGTCATTGAGGCTGTTGAAAGGGAAGCCAAGTCAAGCCAATTTGTAGAAATGAAAGCTCTCCAACCTTTGCTAGAGAGTGCTGAACAAGAAAAGTGGCCTGCACTTTGTCTCTGCACTGACTCCTGGATGGTAGCCCATGCCCTGTGGGGGTGGCTGCAGCAATGAAAGAAAACCAGCTGGCAATGCAGAGGTAAAGTCATCGGGGCTGCTGCATTGCAGCAGGACATCACCACACAGGCAGAAAACATGACTTTGAAAGAACATCAAGTCGTTGCTCACATGCCCAAAAGTCATGGCACTGAAGAATATCTGAACAATGAACAGGTAGATAAGATTGCCAAGACTGCAATAACTAAGGTAGATATAGACTAGAAGTGAAAGGGTAAGCTGTTTATAGTCTGATAGGTGCATGAAACATGAGGACATCTGATATGGTGAGACCTGGGAAATTGAGTACATTGGACCACTCCCATGAACGTGCCAAGGCGAGAGTCCATGAAATGGGAAAACATCTATCTGTGAAAGGATGGAGGGGTGTAATTAATGTAAATATATGTTCGGTATAGATATGGTTTAAGGATTTAATTTAAATGGTAGGTGTGGGTAAGAAGGGATTTCAGTGAGAAATAGTGTAATGGAGCAGTTGGAAGATACATAAATTATGTGGAATCTGAATATGATGCAAAATGGTATGGAATAAGGAGATGGATTGTATCGGGTCTGACTGAACTGGAGTTCATTTTCCCATACAGCCTTCACAGTGCTGTGCTTTGCATTGCTAGCTGGAAAGGGGTAAATAAAATGTGTTTTGGCTACAGATGAGCAGTGCTTGCACAGCATCAGGCTATCTCTAACACTCCCACCCCCACCAAGGTGATGATGGGAGTGGGCAAGATCCTGGGAGACCCAAATTAACCACAGGGATGTTCCATCCAGGTGGTGTCAGCTCAGATATAAAAGCTAAGGGAGAGAGGAAGAATTGGGGAGGATAATGTTATTTTGCAGTGTTTGCCTGCTGAAGCCACTATTAGTGTGCTGAAGCCCTGCTTCCTGGGAAGTGTGTAAATATTGCTTACTGATGGGAAGTAAAGATTAATTTTTTTCCGCTTTGCTCTGTGCAGGCAAACTTTTGCGTTGTTTTTTTTCTTTTTCTTTTTTTTTTTTTTTTTTTTCTTTTTTTTTTTTTTAATTTTTTCTGTAGTAAACTGCCTTATCTCAACCTACTAATTGTTTTCCATCCTAGTTGTTTTCCATCCTATTTTCTTTCCTCTGTCCTAGTGGAAAGTGATGCTGGGGCTTGGCAGGCACCTGCTGTCCAGCCAAGGTCAACCCACTACAACAGCACTCACCTTTCCTCCTTAATCTGCCTGTCCTTTCCACCTCAGAGTCAGTCAATTACAGGCAATGAGTGAAAATGCTGGTAGATGGGACAACTCCACAAAAACTAAACCTATTTTCTATGATAACTTTGACATCTTTCCCCCTTCAAAATTTGTATTTTAAGTGTTTTTCAGTCATTCACACAGATTTGGCTACTTTTGTTCTAGAAAGACTATTTAAAAGGTCTGTAATCAATTTATTGTGGCAATAAGGAGAGGAGAATTAGCTAATTAGAACTAAAATAACAAGTACTCTCCCAGACACTGTACAATCAAGTATATGACTGAGATGCAGACCTGCAATAGTGGGTGTCACCTTGAGCACTGCTATTTAATTGTCATGTCTGCACAGGCACAAATACATATCTATAGGTAGGTTCAAGGCATATTGCGACGTACATTGAAGTTTGGATGTGGAGTCAAAGGTCTGTGTAGCTAAAACAAACTTATAGAATGCAAAACAATTGCAAGTTTCACTGGGTTAATTTTTCTCACAGAATCAATGACCAAGAGGGTGCAAAAATCTGGAATCATCCTCAAAATTTCCTGTCATAAAATTATTTCTGATGTAACATTGTGGCAGTGAAGACAAGTAACCTTAGGAGCAGAGATTACTCTGGTTACAGAAATTTCCATTGTAGGTAACTGGCTATAGTGTTGGTCAGAATTTTTTTTAGAAAATAAACCTCTAGATTCTAAACTGGGTATTTTTTTTTTCTTATTAATTCAGTGACTGAATTAACTGACTTTGCATTCTATTGCAATTGTTAGAGAAGGGCTCTCCCACAGATGACCTATTTTGAAATTTTTTTTATTTCATCTTTCATCATGGAACTAACATTCCATGACAGTTTCTAATTCTGATGCTTCAGACAAGTGTAAGATATTTTATTAATTGTGGAAAAAAACATTTTTGAATTCTTACTTCTCAATAGGAGAAGGATGGAAGCAGCTTGATAGTCATTCCTCTTCGAATTAAATGAATAACATCATCGTTATTAATTTCTCCAAGAAAGGACTCCTGGCATCCATAGATCTGCAATGAGAATGAATTTGGGTTTAGGATTAGAATTGTCATAAATTTACTTTAAGTTTCTAGATGGAATGAAACCAAGGCCAGTCAATATCAACAAATTTCCCTTGGTTTAACGTCAAGTCCTTAAACTATCTGTGGTTTTCTTGAGAGCACACACATTAGCCTGGGATTAGCAAAAAAGTGCATCTGCATTTTTTCCCTTTGATTCTTTCTGCTGCATTTTATTCTTAGAGTAAAATTAGTGTTATGCTAAGGTTACATTTACAAGAATTTTGCAGTAATCTACTGAAAATAACCAAACTACACACATATATAGAAACATAGCATGCTACTTTTATTACCATATTTTATGTATTTTTGTCTGTATTTTTCCAAGTACCATTTGAAATTTTTCACTGCATTAAAAATTGTGTCTTAGAATTTCAAATACAAGTCAAAATGCATTTTCAAACTCTAATTTGTCCATGACCATTGTCATTGAACAAAGACAAAGCTAGCTTTTGAACCATGTTCTATAATAACAAGAGGAATTAAAATAACACATGCTGAATGCATAAGTAAGATGCCAACGACTGGAAGATTAAGGCTTTCTCTTGACTTCATGGAACACATTTCACAGCTGGTATTTCAGCAGAAGCATGCTTTGTGCAAAAACTTGCTGCCAAGGAAAATATTTCATTTTAAAAGCTTTTTTTTTCTCTTTATCAGTTGTTTCAAAGTAGTGAAGAGCTTATGGAGAATGTTTTGGTTAAAAACATATAAAAAAGACACTGATTACTTTAACAGACTTGCTCAATCTTTTTCTTTCCTCAAGTAAATTGATTTTATTTTCTAAAAGCATGTTGGATCTAGAAACAAATTGGGCGTAGAAGTTGAAGGACACGGAAATGTTCAACCTCTGTTGCTGGTGCCCAGATTCATCAAAGCTCAGCACATCCTGGACTTGGAAATCAATAGCCCCCCGCTTCTTCCTTTTCCATCCTTCCATCTCTTTCCCTGATCCTCTTCTTTCCAAGTACTCCACAGTCCTGTAACTCTCATCTCGTATTTGCCCATCTAAAGTAAACACAATTTTTTTTAATCTTTCCCAAGTTGAAGCTAAGTGATGTTTCAGAATGGTGGATGGGGTGAGATTTCAGAAAGCTTTCACCTGAATTAACCTTCAGCCAGCGCTTCAACATAGCAGTTCCACTTTCAGAGCACCAACTCTTGGCCCCATGGAGGCCAGGGTTAGAACTTGATTATTTTCTAGAGGGTCTTGAGTTTATGGCTGTCCTGGTTTAGAGCAAATTTGGGAGGAAAATTCCAAAGGGGTCCCTCCAGAAAGCAGATTCTGCTATCTAAACCTGCCCTAAAAGAGGACAATGGCCAAATAGGAAATATGTCAAAACTGGTTTTCCCTACACATGCAGAGGATTTCTCAAGCTTTTGGTAGAAAAATCAAAATGGTGTTTTTCTATTAACTCTTTCGTATGGGATATGTCATTCATTTCAAGAAACGTGAAAAATTACAGCTAGTTTCTGCAAGTATTTGCAGGCTGTTTTTACCTAGTTAAGGGTCCTCTGAAAGCTGAGTGGCATATAAACTCAAAATGAGACATAGCAGTAGTTGAAACTTGCTATGGTTCTCCCTGATTCCCTTTGTGGTCCAACATTAATAATTTTCTAGCTGTTGTAAGGCTGGACTTGAGAGGAACATTGAGAGCTTCACTGCTGCAGTTTTGACCAGAAGACATTTTGTGGAGCTTCCAAAAAATCCTTTAGTCACAGAAGAGCCAGAAAGGTGAGTGAGTAACTGACAAACCACAGAGAATATTACAAAGTTGCTCTTGTTGACAGTGCCAGTTTATAATTTTTTAATTAATTTTAGCTTCACGCAATGTTAGAAGGTCTCTTGGTCAACAGTACCGGTGACATCCAAGGTACTGGTTTGGAGGCAATTGCTTTAAAAAACTCTGGGAATTCCTGCAGTTATATTCATAAATTGATCTACTCTATAATTTAGAAGTTTCCAAATGAAGTAAGAGTTAATGTGATTGCAAAGGACAGCTACATGAATTATCTGAAGAACAACGGAAACAGCCCATGGGAGTGAAAAAACTGGTACAAGGAGATTAGACTTGAGCTAAATGCAGAGACGAAAAAAAGGAGAAACATACTCCAAACTCAGTCTGTGATGCATAAAAAACTGACCAAGGTTATAACATAAAATGGTGTGGATTATTAGCTCAGTCTTCATGTTTACGAGCCTCAACTTCACACAGCTTCCATAAAAAATACTGAATAAACTCTACAAGCATATTAGTTTACTATTATTATTGCAATGTTTCTAAAATACAACCTACCGTTTTTATTACACTTTTGGATCAGAAGTGAAAAGTTTTCTCTTTTTTTTTTTTTTATTTGCAGCACCCAGCTTTGTAAGAGATGAGCTACTACAGACTCCCAATCTTCAGATATATATTAATATATTACAGTTAATAACTGTACTGGTAAAAATGGTGTTCATGAAGCTAAGGCCTGAATATTAGCACTATTGTGCAGAGAGAGGTCATTCAGAGTTCTCTATGGCCTCTTTCACTGCACCTTAATCCATACTTAATCCCCTGACTATTATGGGCCCACAGTGTTCACACATTGCTTTGCCAACATACATCAATCCTGGTCTGTGAAGTATCCCCTGTTATTCCTGCTCCACACCTTTCTTTAGGAGAAAAATATATGTCATTCTTAATGGTACAGTGAAATCTGTAATGTGGATAAACTGCACCCAGGGGATCAGATTGAAGCCATTAAAATTATTTTCGCTATGGGTCCTGATACAGAATTGGAACACTAATCTCCAGAGATACAGGGCATCTAGCTGATTTACCACTTCAGTCCCCCCTTTTAGCTTTGATGTTTTGCTGGCTCTGTAACTTTCATCTGTATTCTAGACCCTCTAGCATTCAGATCTTGGCAATGTAACTGTACGAAACATTCTGTGTCTGACTGACAGCTCTGCAGTGTTCAGAGCATACCTTCATTATCCAAACTGGAATTAGCTGACTTCTTGTAGCTCAGATTATATTGATATGAAATATGCTATTATACCATAGGAATATAGCATTTTAAAAACTTGTGGAAGGGACACAATGCTTACTAGCTTTGTATTGATTTCTCCAAGCAGGAATTATGATGAAAAACTAATTTCAAGCTGGGTTAAGTTTCTCTAAGATTGAATAGAACTTTTTATTAGTTCAATTACTACACACCAAAGAGTGAGACAGCATTTAAAGAATAGCAGCTTGTTCAGAGTGATTTCTAGATCACTGACATTCTCTTAAGAACAGTTCATAGGATTTATAACATACATTCAAAAAAAGCATGGTGCATCACTTTAATATTATTCCTTGTTTCCTTATAGTTAGTAACTTTGATTTTAATTTCTTCTTGTCAGTGGAATAGTTGGAAGAATACAGTTATTACAGGCTTTCCTTTGCATATCTTTATGGCTTCTTCTACATAAAAATAAAGAGATTTTAAATATTTGGAATATCTAAATTAGAGAGACAATTAAAAGAAAAAAAGTGTCATTTTTCTTATGGTTGAAGTCTGGTAATGAATTCAATGACTTCACTATATCCTAAAAGGATACTGAGAGTGAAAAACAACACTTCTGGAGACAGGTTTTGAAACATTGCATAAATCATGGTCTTGTGAAACAGTGGATGTAAACTGTTTTGATGGTTCACTGAAAAATCTTTCAGTGGCCATTTGGAATAAGAAATGCTATTTTCCTCCCTTTCTATTTGTCTTGGATAAAACATGTAAGGACTGAGACATTGATTAGTGATTTGGGAGAACTTGCAAGAAGAAAGCAAAAAGGAGAAAAGGTATGGCAAAGGAACTGCAGCTTCTAACAGGCACCTCAAGAGACAGGCTGGGATCCATTTGTCTTTGTCATTTTTCCATCAGTTATTTTCAGATGTCTACAATAGCAGGGTCTTACTGTCAACAAATGTCAGTATATAAAGTATTGCATGTGGTCATGGGCACAAACCCCTGTAATGACTAGAAGAGTTGCTTTTGGTACAGAAATGTTTGGGATAAATTCTACAATTTGCGCTTGTAATTGTATCACAAAGATGCACTGAATGCAAAATATTTCCTTGATAAATTTCTCCTTTGGACCAAATCAATTTATTCTCCTGAGGCATAGGTATCATACTCAGAGTTTTGGTTCCTACTGTAAAAAAGGCCACTGCTAGTCAGAACATGCCAATCTTTTATCAATAGCATTTTAATTCCACAGGTTGAAACAAGTCACAGCTCTTTTCCAGTCTTTGGATGAATTAAATTTGCATCTATTGAAAGATAATTATGTGCATCTAAATCCTACATATGAAAATGCTCATGCTGTTAACTATGCCTAAGATCTTGTTGTTCCCTACACTTTCCTGAAGAGGGGAAGTGGGGAGGGAGGCGCCGATCACCTCTCTGGGATCCAGTGATGAGAGGTATGGGAATGGTTCAAAATCTCACCAGCTGAAATTCCAGTTGGACATAAGGAAGCATTCCTTTACCAAAAGGGTGGTCAAACCCTGCATCAGGATTCCTAGAGAGGTGACAAGCCTGTCAGAGTTTAAGACACACATGGATGATGCCCTTAACAGCTCTTTTAACTTTTGATCTGCCCTGAATTAGTTGGGCAGCTTGATTAGATGATGGTTACAAGTCCTTTTCAAGTGAAACAGTCTAGTCTGATCTACTCTAGTCTAATTTAGTTTTTTTTCTATAGATCTGTTGGAAGTGTTCAGAATTAATCCATATTTATTTAAGTATTAAAAACATGTTAATGTGAACGAAATTCTTTATGTGTATTATTGACTGAAGCCCTCTAGTTTACTTATGTACATAAAAGTTACAGACTCAAGAAGAATCAGACTGAGCTATCTACAGCACTGTCAGACAAGTCTTTATTTCTTTCCTAGGGACATAAGATGCATCTTCAGCTGGAGAATGGCTGGTTTTTTGTTGTGTCTTTTGAAGGAAACTTAATGGATGAAAGCTGAACAAGATAAATAAAAAATAAACCTTTAAAAATCCATGCCAAGTAACCTACAAACACCAAAAAAGCTTCACCCCACAAGAAGCCAAGAAACCAAGTCAGTTTAGAAAAGTTACTGTGATGGGGAAAAGGCATCGAGCAAGGTAACTGTGAAGTTGTTATCACAGGTCCTTGTGCTATTTAAAGTCTACTTTCTGTACAGTTGCTGCTACTGAACTGATCCATGGGAAAAGTGGAAACAGAGATCACTGCAGAATCTGATCAGATTACCTCTCCACTTGGTATGCAGTTCTGCATTGATATTCCTTGACAGACCCTGTGCACTTTTACTGAACTGAGAGGAAAACAGCATTACTCTGAGGACCTGGAAATTTTAGGAGAGACTGGAATGAATATATTTAAGATACTAATTTGGAGTTTTTTGTAGTCACAAAAGAATAGGAAAGAATAGTTAGAAAAAACCCCTTCCCCAAGCCATCTGTAGGCAGTGCAATGTGACATTATGAATTATATGAGTAAGACGCTATGAAATAATTACCTGCTTTTATGAGAATTGAATTCAGTGACCTTGGAGGTCCTTGTGAGTCTATATTTGCTGTCTGTCTTTTTGGTCACAACAGTGGGAAAGGTGCTCTTGCCTTCGACCCTTGTCTGAGATCGAAACTGAATTTGTCTTTGTTACATAATCATCTAAGCCTGTAATTTGATTTTTTTCTTTTATCTTTTCTTCCTCTTGTGTAAATTTTGTGATTTAAAAAATGTTTTATTTCAATTCCATGTTTTTCACACAAGTTTTCATGTTTTTCATATCAAAGTAAAATTTAATTTTGAGTCAAGTCCAAACTCATAGAACAAGGAGATTCAGAATCAGACATAAGATATTCCTTCATCCCTGTTTTAACACAGGATATTATGATAATAGGTGGGCAGTTGGAAAAAATAGAATTTTTTTGGCACAACTGTGCATTTTAACCAAGTTTGAGACAGAAAAGTAATGCACTATGACAGAAGGGTTGCACATAATAACTTTGCTGTGTCATGTTGGTAGCATGGTAGCAGCTAAGTAAATATGGATGCTTAATGGAGTATACTGCTAGAGCATTGTATATCAAATTAATGGCCCTATTTATAACTTGCATTAAATTTTCCATCATCTTGTCTTAAGACTGGAGGCTATTTTTTTAAGTTGATATGAAGTGTTCTTTTTTTACCTTCGTCTCTCAGTACCAAGATTAAGCACCACATTCTGCGCTGGCATAAATTGCTATCGCTCTTCTGAAGGCAATGAAGCAATTCAAATTTACACTAACTGAAGATTTGTACAAATAAAATGAAGATCCTGATGTCTGAAGGGAAGTAGGTACACAGTTTTTCTGACTACTGCTATAGTTGGGAGTGTGAGAACATTTTAGGATTTAGACAAAGGTGACTTATTCCTACAACTAATTTCTGCAATTGGGAAATTTTATTTCCTTGTTAAGGGGGGCAATTCCTGTTGGATCATGCACAGGTGGCCAGATTGTAAAGGATAAGATACAACAAATTATACCGACAGTAAAAAGGGAAAGCAAAACAAAAAAAGACCAGCCAAAAAAAACTCACAATGAGGACCCCACAAAAAAACCAACCAACCAACCAACCAACCAACCAAACAAACAAAAAAACCCAAAACAAAACAAAACAAAAA
>PYHW01010789.1:6739974-6766043 GCA_013186435.1 Turdus rufiventris | reverse complement strand
AAACAAAAAAAAAAAAAACCCCAAAACAAAAACAAAACCAAAAAACCACCAAAAAATCGTCCACAAAAATTTTAAGTTCAAGAAAAGTGCCTTTTTATGTGCAGTATTCATGTTATGTATCAACTTAAATAGCCATTGCTAGGACAACTACAATTTAATAATTCATTATATCATACTATGACATTACTATGCAAAGTTCTGCATAGTTGCCAATTGCAAAGTTCTAGGCATCATCACTGGAAATACAATGTACTGTCAATGATCAACTCTATATCTTAAGTAATAAAAAAAGCATATGAGAGCAGTTCTTGACCCTTACTTGACTTCATATAGTTTCTCCCTTCACAGAACCACTTTACTAAATAATCAAAATGGGTCTATCAGCCCTGAATGATGACATGAAATCTCAGAGTCATTTGTCTACAATCAAACAATGTGACCTTTACATAAACTTGAAGTCCTGACAGTCACAATGACTGCAGATCAGTTTACAGCATCCCTGTGCTGTTGTAGCAGATGTTTGCAATTGTACTTGTTCCACCACCTCTCTAATGATGTGCAACTGTCTGGAGGGAAAAATGAAAAGCCAACTTAATTTAAGGATCGAAAAAGTGTTTGTTTGAACAAATTAAAAGAAGATAGACAAAGCAGACAGTATGAGATCTCTAAATAAGGCAAACCTTTAGGGATGAATTTGTTTGACTATATCTTTCATTAAGATTACAGAAAAATAGAGCTGCCAAAAGTACATAATAATGTGAATGAGTGTATCTCCTCATGTTTTACTGTTTCATCTCAATCAATATTAACTTAATATTAACTCAACATAAATCTAGCTATTCCTAAATATGTTTCAGATTGACTTCCCTGCAATGAAAGACGCCTTCATTTTCTGCTTCACATAGCACAAAGGGATGCATTTGCATCATACCTTCCTCATTTCACCTCACTTTCCTACACTGTTATTATTTTGGTGACATCTTATCCTGTTTCCAGTGATACACGGCCCATAATTGTGCTCATGGGCCAGAAGGAAAGGAAAATACATCAAGTTAACAGCAATTTTGTAACTGACTTTTAAGGAATGAAAGAAATGAGTGCAAAAGTAAAAAGAAAACCCACTTAAAATACTTTCATTAGTATTTCTTTGAATTTAATATTTTTGAAAGGAAGTTTCATCAGAAAATCATTTGCTGTATGGTGTAGTAATATATCTGTGTATAAAGTTATATTTTGAAATAATTTAAATAAAATTTAAATATAGTGCTTTTAGAATTGTATTTCATTTCCCCCTTTTTGCCCTGAATTCTCTCTGCTCTCTGTAATATTAAGGATTTTTGGGAAGCAGATTAACTTAATGCATCCTCAGATTTTGCTCTCTTATCAAGGTGTAACCCAGCATTTTTTGCTATCACTTAAAAAAAAAAAAAAGACAAGACTTTTTAAACACAGCTGTTTCTTTTTCAGAAAGTCTTAGAACCACAGCAGAAATAAAGTCGACTAACGAAGGAGAAGATTGAAAACAGACAATCTATATGCCAAGCCTCACAAATCCAAGAGCTCTCTCTACCTTCTCTCCACTGTGGAGCCTAAGCCTGCAAAGCAGCAAATGCTGTAAATTCCACACAGCATCAATTCACCTACTTGGGTTTTCAAGGACTGGAAATTAAACATTAATCTTTCCAGTACTCAGAAATATTTCCTTCAGCAATTTCTTGGTGGAAATTTGCTGTCAACTCTTTTAATTTTTTTTTCTTTTATTCTTTTTCTTTTTTAATACCAAAAAGTCAAACCAATGTTTAAGGAAGAACAGGTGTTGAGAAGATTTTCAAATCAAAAAACTGTTGGCAAACTTTCTGAGCTTGTACCTCAAATATGAAATGTCCTTCTACCAAGTGGTCTACATAACTCCTTCCTAGCCCCACCTCCAAGAAATCAATATATTTAAAAGTTTGTGTACAACACACACACAGAGACACACACTCACATACAAATCTATAATATTTTAATTATCATTCTTTAAGTCTCTTTTAGATGTTGTGTTTCACGTAGAAAAAGGTAGAAAACAGTAGTCTAGTCAGGCCCCTCCAAACACTGAATTAGCAAAAGCATCATCTCCTCTGTTTCACTTCCACATCTTTACAATAACTAAATCACTTCTTCATAAGACTCTTTTATACTAAATACATTGAATACATGAGAGAAAAAAATTTAATAACTTAATGTGCCCCAGAAAATAATGTTGGCAATGGGACAGCCTCCTGGAAGAGCAGACACTGACAGAAAATGCCACAGTTATACTAGGAAGTGGACTTCACTGTCTGCTACAAGGAAAATGTCTATAATGTCATCACCATTCTAACCAGGGAAAGGGAAAATGGTAAGATAGGACTTTTTCCTGACTGCAAATCTGGAAATGGGTCTAACTCTAGCTTAACAAAAGTAGATTTTACCATAGTATAATGAGGGAACAAAGGACTTCTGAATGACAAATCAATACAATCATGCAGAAGCCGATTTGTTGTTTACCTTATACGCTACTTTTACATTCTAAAACTACTCTCCAGGTGAGCAGAAATTTTTTGATTGGTGCCTCTATCTTGTCCACGTGCTCTGCACACACCTTGAAGGAAATGTGATTGGTTACAGTCCAGTGCTTCACCACCCACCTTCATCTTGGGTCTTCTAATCTTGGTATTCTGTGTTTTTCAGCTTCTCTCTCAATTTAGCACAATTCATGTTTCAGTAGCCTTGAGGGATTCCAGAGTATTTGATAAAAGAGAAAAAAACCAGCTAAAAATGGCTAGGCTGATGCACCTGGTATAAACTATGGCCTAAAATATTCAAATACATTGCTACAGCATAATATAATATAACAAGCAAAGCACACCAATCAGTCCAGATAAAATTTTTCATAACTAGTAGATTCACAGAAGTCTCTTACTTATGGACTGATTGGGATTCTTGAAATATCTACAGCACAGTGTTTAAGACTCAGGGTAAACTTTAATTGCACTTAAGCTCATTTACAAAACCACTCTTCTCCAACAATAATAAGTCATCGAGGACATCAGTTTCTACTTTCAGTGGCAAAAAAGAATCCTTCCAGTAACACATAATTTAATACATTGATATAGTTTATCCAATGTATTTGATTTTTTACCTGTGCCAAATTTGAACAGACCATTTATAAAGCAAGCCTATGGTTATAAGAAAGGACACCACATTCTCATTTGTCTTTACACTGTTTGAACATTTGGGTCTTGTACTGAGTTCATGAATAGCCCAGCATTTCCTCAGAGTGTGCATTGCGTGTGTTAAGGTAATAAACCCCTACAGTGCATAAATATGACTGAACATGTGAGTTGACTCTGACAACATGCTAAGCAGGACTTGTTAGAGAATAATGTTTTCTATGACATTTACACCTCTAGTTACCAGTGAACTACCAGACATATGAATAAAACAAGAAGGCCCCACAGCTGCATGGAATGCTGTTGTTCTTGATAGGTATTTAACTTTCTTCATATTTAAGGGCAACAAATTACTCAAAGGCTGTATTCTCATCTGATCTTATCTCAGCAATTTAGACTTGTGGATACTGATATGCAAAAAGAAAAAAAAAAATCCTCTTTTGGCTCAAGGTGCTCATCTGCCATCTGGAACAGCTTCCCCAGTCTCATCCATTATGTAAATGAGATGTAGTATTCGTTATGTTTCATCTACTGATACAAATACATTAATGTGGATCTTACAGCTTAAACCCCTGAGAAGGAATTGGCTTCACATCACTCACTGGCTTGAGATCACATCCCATTACTTTTAATGGCCCTGTGGTATTTAAGGTCACTTGGTTTTTAATAAAGCAGATTTCTGCCATGTCAGTTAAATGGTAGCTACCCCTTTCATTTCCTTATCTTTTCTTTTCCCAAGAAATTATAGTATTTCAGTCTGTTGCATATCTTATTTGTTCTATGAAACTAGTTTCTTCATTTACCTTCATGTCTTTTAACTGTTTCAGAATAAAACAGATGAAAAGCTTTTTTTCTATATCCTTAGGATAAAGAAGGGAGTGAAAGTGTCAGGGGAATTGTTAACTGAATTAGAAAGGAGATATAAACTGGAGTTGAAAACCAGCTCTGTTCAATGTTTCATTTGTCTTTGATTTTTGATATGTTAAATGAGACAAATTCAATCTGGTAATGTGATACCCGTGTAAACAGCCCTCAGTCACTCAAGTGAGTAAGTTGAAATCAATATGTAAATAAGCATTATAGCTATGTCCTTGAAAGACATAGTTTGAAAATGTTGCCAACACAGTCAGTCATATTTATAGCTATGAAGTATGATCCAGGATTGAGCCCTGACAGAATAGGGCAGCACACTTTGATGGAAACAGTAAGCATATTCCATTCCAGTACAATTTACCTTTTAAATGAACACTCACTACATGCCAGGGATTTAACACGCTTGCTCAATATTCCAAATCACTATAGTGTAAAAGAGGAAAGAAAAGTATGAAGTACAATTAAAATCTGTCATTTAGCATGGATAATTTAAATATGATTCTTCTGTATTAAAAGAGCACTTGCAAAAATCAGGGTGGAAATGAACTTTAAATGCTATATGATCTTTCACTGAGCTTTAAGAAGAGAACTATCTGACTAGAAAATATAACCAAATTGGTTTTTAAAGATATGGAAATGCATTGCAAAAAGTAAAAGTAAAAGTAAAAGTGTAAAAGTAAAAGTAAAAGTAAAAGTAAAAGTAAAAGATGCAGCTGCATTGAATGAGGCAAACATGTATATTAATAATAAATAATTTTATATTCAGTCCTGGACTGAATTCTCTTCACTAATATCAGGAACTGTAAACAAACTACATTATACTATACTTTAGCAATACCTTTCATATGCCCTATAGCTGACTTAGGGATGATCTATTGGCATTTTTTGCATATTCAGTACAAGCATTTTTTTTACACTGTGCTTTAGTTTAGCAGGGAGAGGGAGATGTTAGCAAATGGTACTTTTTCTTGTTTGGTAAAGACAGATTTTCTCGAATTTTAGATCTGCTATTCTTTATTTTCTTTTTTACATTATTGCTGCACTTTTTTTTCATGCTTTCTGAATTCAGTCATATGGGTGCTATTTATCTTCATGGCTAAACCATAAATGCAATATTGTTCTTTACTCCAAATATCCTATTTGAAAATTGTTTGTGTGGTAGTATATCATGTGCACTTGCTACCTTCAGCAATACCTAATTACAAACAGTTCTCCTCCAACTGTGAGCTGGAGACTTTTGAACAAATTATGATTTAACACTGTTATCAAATGAGCTTGTAAAATTTAAAGCAGAATTGGGTTCAGAGTTTTGCAAGGAAAAAGTAATGCTGTTTTCATTGCTTCTGCTTACTATGTTATTATTCAGTAATGCTAAATGGAAGGCATGAAAATTCACTAGTACCAATTATCTGTTTAATTAGAATTGCAAAGATATCTTATAATTGTGCTCTTATTTCAATAAGCTGCAAAAGTCTGCAACAGATCCAAATAAAACAAAAAATAAAGTAAAACCAAACTATTTGAAATACATTTTTTGAAGCTGTCATGTTGAAGTTAAAATATACTGATTAATTCTTGACTGGAACATTTTACAGAGCAATGCAGGCATAGAAACAGAAGATTATCAAACATCATGGCACAGCTGGAAAGAAACAGGCTAGTAATGAACTGGGTTCAAAACAGGCTAATTTGATGAGACCTATACTAATAGCTTTGAATTTCTGCAGCAAGTGCAGTTTGCAAAGTCAGATTAATCTCACTGAATTCAAGCTTGTATTGTACTTGTTCACAAAGAGACACAATCACTAACTCAGATTCAGCTTGGAAATTAGGAATAGAATCCAAATATTTGAGACCTGAAACATTATTTTGGTATGGCAAAAGTATTTAGCTTTCCATTCTGCAATATACTGTAAAATAGATTGCACCCATGGCAATAAATACAGTGAACACAGGAAATCAAACCTTCATTTTGTATATCTCAGTTTTGTACATCTCCCTGTTTTCCATCTGCTCACAGTGCAGGATGGACTATTTTGGTCTATATTAATAGAGGATTGAGGAAGCTCCTAATCTTGAGCATTCCTCATACCAATAAGTAATTTTTTCTCCAGTGGGTACTGAACAAATCCAGATTTGAGAATGGCTTAGAGTTGCGCCCGAAAGCCTTGGATGCAACCAGAAGTTGGCTGCTTTGGTTCCTCAGGTAAGTGAATTATATATTTATTATATTATATTATTATATAATTTCTACTGTTTATATATTTTTATTTGTTCTGTTGGTTTATAAACATTACCCTGCAATGAGCTATGTGTGAGGCACTACACTATCTGTGCTTCAAGAACACAGTATGATTCAATTATCAGTGATAACAGATGTGAATGAAGAGGGACAGTTTTTCAGCTTTGGTTACAGACAAGAATTCTTTGTCTATGTAAGAAGGATTAATGAAAGAATTTTACAGCAGGAACATGAAAGAGCTTGGCAATTCTAAAACAAGCTTAAAATTTTATAAAAGTCCAGATTCTGTTTCTCTATGCACAATTATTGTATGACTGTTCAATTAAAAAAAAATAAAAAGTCCAATCAGATTTTAAGAATCTCTGAAAAATTGGTCTGAATTACTGGTTCTGTCTAAAGAAAGGGAAGATAGTGAAAATGGTTTGTGAAAGAAGCAAATCCTGAGGGACAAGTTTCCAATGAAACAAGGCTGCCTGTCTGCAAAGCAACTTAGGGGCAGATTCTGGAAAACTCTCATAGCATGCACACTGGAGAAACCTCCCTTAAATCATATTGAAGTTGTTCTATACGGATGGGACAAGGCAGATTCTACATATTCACACCTGCCAGTCAGCTCAGAATAGTGCTGTACCAAAGCTCTAAGTGTGATAAACACTTTGTGTGTTTATATGTGAAAAAGGGTCCCTACTCTCTGAGAAAATGGTTCTCTGTCTTGTTTTTTTGCCCTCGTTTTGCTTTTCTATCTTAAGTACAGATCCTTTATGAGGTTGACATATGTTGCATTTTCTGCACTTGCTCCTAGTAATAAATTAAATATTTCTGGTCTTTTTCCAACAAACAAATTTTAAAGAAACTACTGGGAAACAACTAATGGCTTATGGAGCAGCACTTTTGGGTAGGGAAGGGCAGGGCTGGGTTCTCTTTCCAATGAAAACAGCCATTCAAAGTCATTTGTCCAAGAATCATCTGGGACTGGTAAGTCTCTTATTATAGAAACACAGATGTTGAGGCTGGAAATTAATTTACTGGCTTTGTTTGTCACCTTCTGGAATGGCATTAAACCAGTGCCCTGAAGACTGCTCTCTGTAAAGACTAGTGTGTTTTCTATTTTGCTGATTTATTCCTCCCTCTTCAACATCTACACAGTTTGAAAATGAAAGACATCCTCCCTGTCTCTGTAATTCTGAAATCTGCTGGTGCTCTTGTTTTCAGAGAGCAGGAGGAGGCAAAGATCTGGGTCCGTAGAAATCTTTGGCATAGCTGTTTACTTGGTGCTACCTTTTGTTTGAATACAAAGGCAATTCCAAATGTCTGCAGTCTGCTAATCAGCATCAGGACACATCACAGCAGTTTCAGCAAATTGTTTATTTCGGTACATGACTCATTGCTGCAGGTGAGCAGTGCCTGAGAATGTACTGGTAGGATTGCCCCTTGACAGAGAGCTGCAGAGAATGTCCCTACTTTGAAAACAGTTCATTCTCATTCTCTTTCTTTGCAAACGGGTCTAAATTGAAGATTATCAGCTGTGTAAAATCCAGACAGGGAATTTCAAGCTGCTGACATTGTGGCATTGAATATACAGAGCTCAGCAGCAAGATGCCAGCAGCAATCTGAAACAACCTTCACTAGACCCCTCATCTAATAAACTACAGATTCAGAATGTCATTGGATGTGCAGCCTCACAAGGTTATTGAATAACAATCCTATTTCTGCTAATAGTAGATGCTCCTAATTCTCTTATAATTAGTCACTGTGGAGGTTTTATATAGGGTACTGAATTGAAAGTTATCTCTGTGAATGAAAACACACACACACACACACACAGAGCAGAGAGAATTATTCTTCTACCACTCATTAACAATAGTCACAGCTACCTCTGCCACTTTCTGTGTACACTGAAGGCCTTTTATGCTCTTCATCCTCTGAGTGATTATTGTTCTGGGAGAGGCTGGGACCTGAACATCTGCAGCTCCCCTACAGCCTTGTTAAGTCAGCTCCCTCCGCATGATCTGCAATGGTCACCTAACTGAAACAGAACAGATATTCCTGCTTCTAGCAGGGAGAAAAATAAATCTTTCCTTCAGCAGACAACATGACTGTGCTTCCCACTCTGGGTGACTGAGTCTGTTCTCTCTGCAGTGTAATTTGCAAATGGCTGGAGAGAACAGAGAAACTCCTCAATCAGTGATGGTCTTTATCATTTATGCTGTTTAAAATAAAAGTTTCCCAACTTTGCCAACTTTGCTGTCAGCAGTCTGGCATGACATCAGACTGGTGCCATGAACAACAGTCTGTTTCAGATTTCTCCCTAAAGGTCAAAGGAATGAGGCGTGAATAGATAAACAGGCTCATCAATAATAAAATCTTTTATTTTCCAGACTGGTGAACTGTAGGTTAGATTGTTAGCACATGGTGATGTGTGGATGCTGGCAGGTTTTAATACCCATAAAGACAGCTGTATCTGCAACATGGGAAACTTAAATTTTAGTGTAAATATTTGAAGGATGAATACTGAAATGACAGATTCCATAGTGCTTCCACCATAATAAGTACTGTATGCCCTAACCAAAGTAGCATAAACTGGTTTTGGGTCCCAGCTGGTCTCCTCTTTCACTGCTGAAGAAAATTAGAACCCAGTTCTGGTTCTCTGGTTCTCTGCAGAAATCTGACAAAAAAGTATTTTTTGGCTGGGGGGAGTGCATGTGGAGTGCTACAACAATGAATGGTCTGCACAATATCGTGGATATGTGCTTGCTTTGAATGTTCAGATCTATGCAAACACATCAGCATCTGCCTGCCACTGCCCTTGACTTCATCAGTGACTGCATCATTTGCATTTTAATGCAGAGGTTCTCAGTAGAGTTTGCCTAAGCAGCACATTTGTGAAAATGAGTTAAATTACTCTCTTTTCTTGGTTATTCCAAAGTCTCAGAGAGAACCATAAAGTAAGATTTCTGGCTGAACATTAGGAAACACACAAGTTCTTTTTTCCAGTCACGTAAGGCTCAGCACTTTCAACATTTTCTGCTTGCAGGGGTCTGTGTTGTGTGAATAACTACAAAGCTATACAAACACAAACGATTCATTGCTCTGTAATAATATGATTTGTTTTCTAAAACAACCAGAAAGCATCACACATTTTCCCAGGAGATAATTCAAACTTCTTTTCCTATACTATTTCATTATTAACAAGATTTCTTCCCTAAACCACAGAAATTAAATGATTTGTATTATTCTGCAAATTACTCAGCTCATATTTTGCTAAAATAAACAAGTGTATTTATAAATCTCAAATGAAAAACCTCTTAAAGCCACTTTTACAACCTATATATTTCTGTTACTTGAGACCCAAAATTCTTTCCTCATTTCCTACATCTACATTTTCACTTCAAGGCTGCTGTTTTGTATTCAGCCCCAGCACGCTCAGCTATTGTTTCCCCTATCACTCTGCTATCAGGGGTTCTGCAGGTTGGCACTTATTACCTGGGCCAAGAGAAAATGAAGTCAGCACACTTACATGTGCTTTTTCCCACGACTGGCATGCATGATATCCTCCTAATCAGTTATCATTCAGTACTCTTCTCACCTTGTTTCCAGGCTTGATTTCAGATACGTTTTGAAAGTACAAAATCAGGGTGTGTGACATTCTATTCTTTATCTATTCCAGCACAGAAATAATGTTAGAAGTTACATACTGCTGAGGCTACCTGTGATTCATTAAATTAATGTTCTGCTCCTGGCAAATGACCTGTGTCCTATAAAAGAATGTAAAACAAGAGGAAATTAGATTTGAAAGTTTCTTTCTTTTCTAAGTGACACTGGAAAGATAAAATTTATGTGTCAAATGTGAGGAAAACTTATTGCTAATATGCAACAGTACTTTTTTATTCATAAACATTTCTTCTTTGCATTTCATCTCCTTAGACAATGTCTCTAGATTTTCTTCATCTTTCTTTAACTCCTTTTTTTCCTTGGGTGATTTATTTTCACTGACATGATTTTGTAGTGTTCTGATATGCCAATATGTATACTTTTTAAATTTCAATAAACAATAAATTTAAGTAAAAATGGAAATCTCTTTTAAACTAATAAAGATTTCTGAAATGAAGCATTGAGAATTTATAATGTTGACAGAGAAACTTCAGATATTTGACATTTTTTGCCCCACTTTTTAAATGAAAGAGTCAGTAATAATTTCTTCAAGAATCCTTTTTCTACACTTTTGAATAACAAAATTTTAGCTTCAGCTTAAGCAAGTAAAGAAAAATAAAGACTTTTATGGAAAAAAAAAGAGATAATTAATATACTACCCTGCACTATCAGGTTTTATTAGAATGTCACTTAATTAAGAAACATATCAACAGGAAGTTTCTTCTTCTGAAAAAAATAAGGAAAACTATACAACCTCCCTGACCTTGTTGGCTAAAAAAGGGACAGATCTTATGAACTGGGTTTCATCTGCAGAAAATTGATCACCTTAATGAAAAAAAAAAAAAAATGTTCCTCAAGAAAAGAAAAGCTGGAAAGTAAGAGGCATTTACCCTTTTATTTATTTTACAGCTCATTTGCTGTGGCTTCCAGCCCAAAGGTCAAAACCAACTTGTGGCCCATAAGGAGAGTCCTCCTTTACAATGTACTAGGAATTTCCAGGCCTAATTTCCTCTTCTTGGCACAGATCAAATCATCATGGAAAACTCTACCACCCCAAACATATTTAAGAGAAGAATGATCAAAACCTTACAGTACATACTCCCAGACTGGCAGACAGGCAAGAGAGCCTCCTCTTCATCCCTACAGCTGCCAGAGCAGGGGTACCCTGTCTGTCCTGACCGGTGACCCTGGACCTGCCACCCCCTCTGCCCCATGCCCAGGGCTCCCTTCAGCTTCAGCAGATGATGTTTGGGAATGTCTCAAGGGAGAGCTGGGTCTCAGCTGGACCCTGGCAGCCAGTTTGGGTGGGACTGCATCAGCTGGGAAATGCGCGGCAGGGGAATGGCCCAATCTCCCAGACCTTGAGCTGTGTGCTTTGCTTCAGGTGCAGTGGGTGGGCTTCAGCCTGTTTCATTTCTCGGTGTAACACTGCCCTGGGCACCCTCAGGGGCTGCTTCTCTTGGGCTGTTTCTTTAGGGCACTGTGAAGACCAAATACTGCTGAGTGCGTGGCAGTCAAATAATTATCATTAGGGCTCCATGACTTTCAAGACAGCAGTGAGAAACCTCATAAACCTCAAGTCTGAGGTGTCACTTCTGGGCCAGAGCATTAGCTTAATAAAATAAAGAGAATGCTTCTTGCTGTTTAGGATTCATCACCACATGCAATTTTACTGACTTCATTTTTGGCACAGTTGTCAATATGCTGTTCTGTAGTCCCTCATGTAGACCCCAGGTTGCAGTACTTGGCTGTATTTAAGGTGGGAACTAAAGAACACCACATATCATTGCTTTGTCATGGAATTTGTCTACCAGAAACATGCATGAAGAGCCACAGGCTTACTATGGACAGAGTAAAAGAAAGAAAACGTGTTTCTGGTGTTTCCCAGCTACTCTTATCAAATGCCCTTCCAAATATGTAATAAAAGCAATCAACTTCTGCTGTGATGCTCCCTGGGAAACACTTCAGAAACCAGCATAGTTTGCACATTTTAAAGCAAAGTGCAACTTTGTAGGAGCTTGTCTATTAAACACTCAAGTGCTTGTCACCATTCTACAAAACCACTCTAATCATTGCAATGTGAGACAGCCTGTATTTGAGAATACAGCAGTGCAAAGAGGAAAAGGCTGGATGTACTTTACTCATCAACATGATTTATTTTACTATTGTACATTCGTTGAGAATTAATCCCAAACTAGGTGATGTTTACTACAGTTGTAAACCTACAGAAATCAATGTGATATGACAGTATTTGCTTGCCTAAAACCTTCAGAGAAGTTTTGCTGTTTGTTCCAAGATATGACTGCAATATTTGGGTGAAAGAGAGCATAGAGACAATGTCTATATGACAGATTTTTTAATTGCTTCTCCTTTTCCGCTATGCAAATAAGAAATCAGCACTGGTGTAAATTACATTTTCATATTTTTACTGTAAATTCAGTGTGTGCTATCCATTTTCCTTTTTTCTCCTCAACCCAAATCAAACCTTTACAAAATTTAGACCCTGTTTTATATATTTAATCTGGCAGATAGTTACAAATAGTGAAAGGTGAAGAACATGAGGTAAAAAGTAGGGGTATACTTCAACACACTGCAATATATTCTGGGAATGAAAAAAAAAAATCAATAATGGTATAAGTGAAATTTTTAAGACATCTCACTAAAAAAGTGTTTGGCTTAAATGGTAGAAATGTTTCTGAGAGCACAGTTTCATCGCCCCAAGGCTCAGAATAATCCTGACAAATATTCACTGTTTAACTTAAGCAAATTATTAGATTCTTGTAAGCAAACAGAAAAAAATGGCACCTCAAGAGTTTGAAATGACCTTTGGAATCACTTTGTGCAAGACTCTGAATCCATTGTACTTCCACTGTTGGCTG
Organism: Turdus rufiventris; assembly: GCA_013186435.1. Classification (NCBI taxonomy): domain Eukaryota; kingdom Metazoa; phylum Chordata; class Aves; order Passeriformes; family Turdidae; genus Turdus; species Turdus rufiventris. The sequence continues at coordinate 6,753,204 of PYHW01010789.1, read as the reverse complement.
ATGAAGGTGTGCTAAATGAGGTGCATTACTCACAGTCCCTTCTGGCAGACTAGTGGGCTACTTTGTTTAGCCTCACAGATTCCCTGCATTGCACATGGGCCTAAAAACTTCTTTTAAGCACTTATTTCATTCTACATTTCCTAATTTCTTTGTTCAATAAAGAATTCAAAGTTGAGATTTGCTGCATTGTGATCTGTGCTCCACATTAAATTATTTAAGCCAGCCCTTAGTTACTTCCTTGGCTTTGAGTAAAAAATGTATAACATGTTTACCCACAAACACAGTCTGTCATAATGAGTTAATAGAATGCTTTTCAAATGCTATTCTGTGGGCATATGCAGTAATTTAGTTATTTATCCTCTCTTACCATTATTAAGGTAAGAACTAATAGGGGCATGCTAAACTGAGGAATTTCTCAATGCCTGTTCTGGTTTAGGACTAGTGTTTTTTATGACCTTTAGCAGAATCAACTGCTTTTGATTCTTTAAGCCTCTGAACTGTTGTGTAACTACTCCATTTCTGACCTAGTAAATTGAAAAGCATTTGAAACTTATACCTTTCTTAGCACAGATGTTAATTAGTCAAAACATTTTTACAAGGGGTCTGTGGAAATTATGTTTTGGGAAGATAATGCAGGTAATCTGATTAAAATGAGTGCATTCTCCTTCAGTCTCACAACACAGTCACTGGCAGCATAAAGAAAATTAAGGCGTGCCAACCCTTTCTGTCATTGTGTAAATCACTTTGAGGGAATTAATTTCCTTGAACTTCAGACAAACTGCCTAGCTCTTAAAAGGCTAAAGTAGTCATTCAAACACCTTTAATAGGGGATAAAAATGACCATGTTCAAAGGCAATTACCCATTTTCAAAGCCAGGTTTGCAATGCTGTTACAGTTTACAATCAGTTTAAACCAGATTAAGCTGTCAGGGTTCTAATTCTCCTTTGTGTCAGCAGAAGCGTTTACCTTCCGGTTAAAACTAAACAGTTTATTTTTTCCTATGTTAGTTTTAAGCAAGATCAATTCACCAACCTGGTTCACTGTAGAGCTATACAAAGCTTTCCCAGGAGGGAAAAGATGGCAGGGAGGTGAAAGGGGGGTGATAGAAACACTTCTCTTGGCATCAGTGCCAGATGTTGCTGCTGTGAATTGATTGTGAAGTTACAGCATTAGAGGCAAAAGGTTGCTGTCTGTTGATTACAGATGGGACCTCACTGGCTCACCTGGGCTGCAGGGCAGTAGAAAAAACCCTAAAGATACACATATAGAGTAACTAAGGCATTACATTTTTCATGCAAAAATATGTTTCATAATGAGATGGAAGAGGATTTTCTTTTTTCTTTTCATCTCAGAGCACTTCCAAACATGCTGTGTGCATAAAAGTAAAGAGGGTAGTTTTTTTACAGAACAAAACAAATTAATTTTTAGAATACTACATGGACACATATTGTACTTATATTTTAATTTAACTATGCACAGGGGAACTAAATACACAGTCTGAGTCGAACAGAAATATGGGAACACTAGACCCATAATATATCTTGACTACAGTTTCTATCAAAGGCTGAAGGCCTTTGGGATTCATATGAATTGATAAAAAAATTAAAAACAAAAAAACCACAATAAACTCTAATGGAAACCATGTTTCTGTTCTGTTGCCAGAAGTGATTATAATATTCTTAGTTCTACATATCTCTCAGAAAGAAAAGTGGGCACAAAAAAAAAAGGGGGGGAATATGCAACATGAGGGAAGGAAAGGAAAACAAGCTTAGAGTTGTTTTTATGTCTTACAGTGTTAAGGATTAGAAAGGGATCGTTTGAGATGACAATTAGGTCTTTCATCTTTTAGACCACCAAAAAGTGAAAAAAACCTCAGACCAGTGGTACAATATTTTTAGAAGAGAGTAACAGAGTAAAAGCTTCCACATAGTTTGGAAATGGCAGATAGATGCATTTTTCAGAGACAGAGGATGGTGGTGTGAGACTGACTTGCTTCTCTGCCCTCTGAAGACTCTGCCCATGACAAATAGTCTACCCTTAAGTGCAGTAGACCTGATCCAGATCCACAGACAGAATTTCTCCACCATTTAAGGGACCAATGACTAAGTTCTGCAGGAACCTTTGGCTTTAGCAGTCTCTTGCGTTGCTGAATTTTGTTATTATTTGTAATTTAGCTACAATTTAAGGACTAAATCTGCTATGAGAAACTCCTGTCCCATGTATGGAATTAGCGTTTCCATGGAACATTGTCTTCACTATATGAGATCTCTAGTGAAATTCAAACTTTGCTACACATGTAAAACTCAAAGCTTTCTGAGCTCATATCTTAAATTAAATTTGTCTGGAAGGCATAGATAAAGGAAAGCAGTTAGCTGGGCTAGCAGAAAGGTATGGAAAGATGCAACAGAAGAGACAGTAGTGTTCTTCTCCTGATTAGAACTTAATTATTAGATTATCCTAAACCATAAGCTTCAGTTGACAGTCAGATATGAGGTTCATTGAATTAGCTTGGACAAGACCTGATTTAATTTTTCTTTTTAGTCCATTTGCCCCATGCTGTAGTTGATCCTCTTCTGCTTGCAGGTACCAACATTCTTCGTGCTCTGTAGTTGTGCCCCTCTGCTCTGGTGAGACCCCACCTGCAGGGCTGCATCCAGCTCTGGGGTCCCAGCAAGGGAAGGACATGGAGCTGTTGGAGAGTCCAGACGAGGGACACCAGGATGATCAGAGGGATGGGGCACCTCTTCTGTGAGGACAGGCTGAGAGAATTGGGATGGTTCAGCCTGGAACAGAGACGACTTTGGGGTGATCTAATTGTGGCCTTCCAGTCCCTGAAAGGAACTTTCAGGAAGAATGGGACAAGACTATCTACAAGAGAATGTAGTGACAGGACAAGAGGGAATGAGTTCAACTTGAAGGACAATATGACTGAAAAGATCATTCCTGTTGCTTTTAGTGTCCCTCATCTCCTGCCCTGAACAATTTTCATTAGATAGGAGAGATACTACAACTGGTTTTGATTACAATTTTATATCACACTCTCTACATAAACACCAAAACACAGAATATCAAGTAGAAATGAAAATTTCTATTTTTGAGCTGTGATTATTGTGATTATACAGATTAGAAATGGTGAAGAAATGCTGAAATACTCCTTTTTAAAAAGTACTTGGAACAATGAGTGTAAAAAGGGAACAGTGCACATTCAAAGTGTGATGCTGTGATTAATTATCCTACCCAAAAGAGGAAGAAAACAACTATTATCATGTTAAGATAAGAGATAATTCTGTGGGAAATTAGATCAACAGAAGCTTCATGAAAAGAAAAGAAAGCTTTTGTGTGGTCTTTGACATGAAAACAAAACAAAATCTGGATCAACTTATAGTTGATATAAACAATAGAATTGGGGGTTTTAATTACATAATTTATGGAATTTTAATTGGTACAGAGACTCATGAAGTTCTCAGACTACAGAGGCTGAAGCAGAAAATTAAGAGTATAGAACTGAAAAGCATACAACTGTTTTATGTCATCTATTTTGAATGCTATGCCTTTCATTTATATGTTGAAATAATACTATAAACTTAATGTTTCATTTTCTCTATTGATAATCTTTCTTTTCACAGTGGTTTCCTAAATGTTAATTTAAAGTGCAATGTGTCCAACACATAGAGGAAAAAACATATAAAAATTAATTATCTAATTTTATTATATATATATTTAAATTATTATTGTAACTGATATCATGCCATTTGTTTTACCCTACAGAAACCTTCTGCACTTTTAAGGATTTTCAGTGTCTGGAAGACACTAAGATAGCCTCTGTGACTTTAAAAAGCAGGTGGAAAAGAACTCAAAAATTCAGATCCAACTCTCGTTTATGTTAATGTGAATTGAGCCTACAATGAAACGATTAGGAAGGGAAAAAAATAAAACCCCAGGGAATAAAATCAAATACCAACATAAGTTCAAGTAACTAATGAGATCAAATACTGATTTCTTCTTTTCTTATTTTCTTTCTAAACTGAGGATGTTCAGTCTGTGTAGTATCTCAGCCCCTCAAATAGAAACAGAGCCTGACATTAAAATGTATTTTTCCTGAATAGCAGTGCTATATCCTTTTCAAAGGCAGGAAACTACACAGTATTGTGTCTTCTCAAGTTCAAAAGTAAATTTGAGGTTGAGGATGCGCCTGACTAGAAACCAAGGCTTCTTCTGATCTAATCCTTAGTAAAGTGCAATCTTGACAGAAAAAATGGCCTCTCCTCCTATCAATCAAGCTGTGATGTCTCCTGGCATGTCTTCTGGGTATCTATCCTCACTTAGGGATCTTTGGGAAATGCACACTTATTCCTGAGAAATTACACCAGTTTAACTGGGAGTAAGCCAGATATACAGTCCATTTCTTGTATTTTTTAAAAAATTTAAAGGACAGTTACTCTGCTCCTTTTTATATCAGAGAAACCTAATGTACCTTATTTGCTCTTTAGATAATTCTCCAATGCCAACTCAATGGCTGTAGGAAACAACAGACAAATTAATTTGCTTTTCTGTCTTGTAAATCTATGAACTTAGGAAAAAAAATCCAGTTTCATATTGGCATATGCAGTCTCTAAAGTAATTAATCAGCCTGAATATTTGTCTGGTGTAAGAAAATTAAGGACAATATTAAGTGATCACACTTTATCAGCACAACAGAGGAAAATATTTAAAGGCACACAGCTTGAATATAGATATACACAAAACCAAAAGCCAGCAAAAATAGAGTTATGGGCAGAAAAAAACCCCAAAACATTTAGGTATTTTCAGTATCTGTTTCATTTATTGCAAATTACAGGGATAATATATGGAGTAGAGTGCTTCTTTTTGAAGTTAGATGATGTGGCTTTTTGCAAAGAGCATGCTTTCATGTATTTCTATCCAGCAAGCAGGATGGCTGAAGCACCATTTGAAAGTAAATATAAGTAAGTAACCAAAATATACATGGATGTGGTATTCGATGAATAGGAACTAAGATAAACAACTTTATTAATTACAAACAAACAGAAGAAAGGACCTGGAGCAAATAAGCAAAAACCTGAAACTGCTAATTTCAAAAACTCTTGAACTCAGAGTTCTCAGTAATTCCAGATGTCATCCATAATTAACCCAGAAAAATCCCTTGTTCTATAAAAGATAAATTTAAAGTGGAAAGGGTTTTTAGATACCTGAGCTAAATAAAAGTAGTGAAAAATGCCATGGTAGAATAGGAATGGAAAAGAGCAAGACTGAAAACAGATTAAACACAGATATGATAACTCATATACAGAACAAATAATGAGTTCTCAGTTCTTTTGAAGATAGATCATGAAGGTACAGACACTTTAAAAAAAATGAGACAGTGCTATTTTATTCAGGTAGATGGCATTCACAATTCACAGGACAGAGAGCAGGAGATGCTACAACAGGCAAAGGAGTATACTGGGAATTCAGATAGACATCTTGAAATGAACCATGTCAGAAACAATAAAAATATTTCAGGTCTGGTTTGCTTTTGTTTTCTAACATGATGATAAAATAAAAAGCTTACATTTTCAGAGATTGGAGAGAACAACAAGGATTGTCAAGGTGATAATGTCTCTTTAAAGATCTTTACTGCATCTTCTGTTTTTGAGTATGCTCTGGTTCTGTTTTAGAGGTAATATGTAGATTATGTAAATGAATGCTTGAATCTACACTTTCAAAGTATGAGAATGCCCTAGAAGACAAAACATCACTCCCATTTGTATAATTGCTTTATCTCTGCCACAGATACTTAGCATCTGCATTTGCTAACACTTGTGAAGTTGTCTGGGAGCTTTGACTCAGCTCATTAGCAGGTTTACTGCAGCCAAGAACTCAATGGACCACAGAGCAAACTGTCTTTCACAGAGGCAAAATGTAAACAGGCATGTGAAAATGGACTAGTGCATACACCACTAGAAAAGTTCAGTGTCACTGCTCTGTAATACCTGCACTACTTGTCAATGTAGTAATGAGGTATTAGTGTGTTAATGAGGACCAAACGCAGGACATGAGGATTCATGTGTCCTCATACAGAGTCCCTGCATAAACTCAACCTTAGCATTGAACTAGAGCAGCAGCAATAACTGTCCAACTTTTAACCTATCTCTGCACTGGACCCCAGCACATTTTTATTGTGTCTGTTCTACCTGTTCTAGTAGGAAGTTGTTACATACAAATTGGCTCACAGGCAATAGGCTTTTACTAGTTGACAGAGACAAAAAAAAGTCTTGATCTAAAAATTAGTTTAATAACATTTTTATTTCATGCAGAAAGAACCTGTAGCACTGCAGCTAAGCTGTTTCTGGGCCTTACATTCCAGCCAGAGCTGAAGGCACATTTGCAGATAATACCATGTGAGTGACATTAAAAGGTTCCAGAGGGAAAGGACATAGCAGAGAAGATCACAGTACTACTTGTCAGCACTTGCTGGAGACCTGCATTAGGTATCCTGATCAGGCTGAAGCAAATTTCATTGCAGATTGATCCATATATTCTTCGTCTTTTTCAATATTGTTAGTGCTGTACGTGTTTCTTGCAAATACTCTCTTCTGTCTTGAAACTATGGTTTTGGTCATGAAGTTTTGTCATTTAAATTCACTGGACAGCTCTTTTCATATTGGAAACAAAAACTTTAATTGTTGATACCATGGGAACCAGGATATTAAAGTATAATTTTCAACAGTTTACTATTTATTTTTGTAGCATTGAGATAAAAGTATGGTCTAATACTTTACACATCTTTTCCTTTTAAGTGCTGTTTAAAGACTACCTTGACATTTAGAGTAAAATCTATTGCTTACCAACCCTGTCACATTCAACCAAAGAAAAAACATTGGTTAGGTTTTCTTCATCCAGAACCACAAAGATTAGAGCAAATTTGAACATTTTCCTGGCAAAGCTGCCAGTGAGGTGCAGGGTAGAACCGAACCCAGCTTGCTTTTGGGCAGGTGATGTGCAGGCCTGAATGCTGGCAGCAGAACAACTTCCAAGATGAATGTGAACTAAAGAACTCAAAAATGGATACGGTAGATATGAAATAAGAAACTGCTCTGGAATACTTCTATGAGCATGTGTTTCAGCATTATGTGAGGCTAAATTATCCCTCCCCAGTATTTTATATTTAGAGCCCACCTACTTCTACAGATGACATGAAACTCAGGTGTTTAGTTTAAACTAATTTGTGCTAGAATCTGCCAGGATTAATTTCTGTGCAGTGCAGTTCACACAGCTGTATTTAACAATAACTTTGAAAAAGAGAGTCCAGACAGATAGGGATTACAAAATAAGCATGCTCCTAGCTCTAATACAAAGTGTGTGTGGGCTATACAACAGACAAATACATAGCTCGGGAAACAGACAGGGCTGCTGAACACCTTTCAATCTAGGAAGCTGTTTCTGTTTTTTTTTCCTGATTGTTACATCTCTGATTAGTGCATCACAAAGTACAGTTCTAGGTAATCTTCCAAAGCATTACTGTTTGGAGAATGTACTGTAGGTATGGAAAGCTGAGTTTCCTCACCTTCCTTCTACAAAACCCCACCAGGTTTATTTAATCCATGACCTAACAGGAGACTAGAATTCATGGTGAACATTTTGAGACCCATTTTAAAATTTATCAAAAGTTACAGGATCTAATTACTTGTAGAAAATATTCATGTTTGACAAGTGAATAGAAAGCAATCAAAACCCCCTCTTAAAACAGGTTTTTTCTGCTTTATCTGAAAGTCTTAATTTTGTGTAATTTTTCTATTCAGAAATATGCCAGTATGTTAACACATTATTCAATCCCACTGGGATATTTTCAGCATACATAATCACAGCATTCTGTGATTATTTTTTTAATCTCAGTAAAGTTTATAGTAGAAATCTGATACTGGAAATTTCTGTATTAGTGTTTTATGCCATCTGAAGACTTTGTAGCTATTTATAGCTATTTGCAGTTACAATTATTTGAAGCTATGTATGGTACTGCATTAAACAGCTTAGACAATTGTTTCCACATTTGAATCTCAATGACATTTCAAATCAGCAATTTTGTATGCCTAACTGAAAAATTTTTACCTGAACTTTCTTCTTGACAATAGATATATATTTATCCATGCAGTTTCCTCTGAGAGAGATGAATGCTACACTCCCCCATTTTACAGATGAGGAAATGCAACATAAAATCAAATCACCTGTCCAAGATCAGACAGGCAGTCTTTGACAAAACTATGAACTCTAAACCCCAGGATACCAGTGTAGTCATTGGACCACTCTTCAGCTTTTAGAGAACAACCCTTTCTGTCAAATATCATATTTAAGCTTGTTGACTTTTGAAATTACTTGTCTCTTGAAAATGGCAAAGTTGTGCTAAATGCCTTACAATATTGGGAAAATTGTATGTTATTCAATTTTCATCAAAGCTAAATGAAAGCCCTGAAATATGAAAATGACAGCATTTTCCTTCTAGTGGCTTTCTCAATATTTCGTACTGTCAGGACAACAATTTTTTTCTTTAGCTTTTCTCTTTTGACTTATGCCTTCCATACAGTCTTTTTTCTCTCACTGAGTAACTCAGTTTTTAAATTTCTTCCAAATAAATTTTATTTCTCGAACTCTTAATTTGCACCAAAAAGAAATTAAGGGAAAAAAGGAAGAAAAAACTTTTTTTTTTTCTTTTTTTTTACTCAAACAATTTGAGTAAATTAATTCCCGTCCCACATACAGTTTAAAAAAACTAAAATACTGTCTCATCTCCAGCTTGGTGAAGAGTAGGGCTCTAACAACAGATCATTCCTCTTTTCGGTTCATTCTTTCTCAGTCTGTTGTTAATCACTGTACAAAACCATTTGATCATCCTTAATGCATCTTAACATTCAGGAAAGAAAAACTTGCAATCAATTAACAGAATCAGGCTTTTTCACGAACCTAAAGAAATGAAGAATTTATACGCATGTGTTGGTAAATCAAGCCTTCAACTTTTGTTTTATGAAATAAGAAATATACCAATGAAAATGAAAGTTTTTTCCCCTAAAACATATGTATTATAAAATAGACGGTTATTTTTTTTTTTCATTTCAGGATGCTGAAATGTAAAATTCTAAAAAAAAAACTTTACAAAGAGTTAATACTATCAGTTGTTGCTGAATTTTTGGTTGGATTTGTGCGTGTGAGCTTTTTTTTAGTGTTACTTAAAAATTCCAAAATAATTCAAAATGGATTACTTCTCAATCAATATGAAATTGGTAAGCATCAACAGTTAAAGATAACAAAATTATTCCCTGGAACTTCATCCACCTTTACTCCTGTTAAATCCATAGATCTCTAAGTCATCCTAATACTATCCTCTAAATGTACAACACTGCTTTCTGATGCAGACCAGCCACCTGGCAATGCTTTTTCCCTCTTATTTTTCAGTACAGAGAAGACTGCTGGGCCTAGCAATAACTTGGTGCCTCAACGGGCTCTGCATACCAGTGCATTGTAATGTGTTCCTTCCTCATGCTATTTACTCTGTACAGAGTGTGCTGTTAGAGATAAAGAGCTTTAGCATGGCACCAAGCTTGGTTGGTTTTAGGGATCAGACAGGAATATCAGTAGCTTCAGAAGCATAAGATAAACAGTCAAATGCTTTTCTAGAAGGTCTGTGAGCAATTATGGCTAATGTGTATAGCTTTCAATACCTTTTCTACAGAGACCACACATATATTTGGCACACTGCAAAGTATGTGGGAGGAAGGGAGTTCAAGCTCTTTAGAATATATGAAACTTCCTACTTTGGCTTTTTAAACTTATGAGGTGAAGCAAAAAATTAATCAATGCCAAAAACAAAGATAGGAAATAATTCCACAGGTATCAGCCATGTGAATCATCTGATAATGACCATCCATACTTAAGTACAGATGAGTGGTGGGATGAGAAACTGTCTGTATCTTAATGCTATTTCTTAACAGTATTACTCTCAGAAATATCAATGTAGCTGCCACTAATTTCATATAACATTCAAGGTGACTCTGGGAAGTCAGATACAGGGACCAAGTGAAATATTGATACTGGTGTGGCACAGAGAACTATTCCAATATTCAACTGTTCAACAAGTGAAAGCAATTTGTCTATAATTCCTTGTATATTGCAATTCAAACTCCTAACCAAAGTTTCCTCAAACTAGTCCTCTTAGAAAAAGGAACCTGGCAAATGACTGAAGTGATCTGTACTCATTACCAATCAAAGTGTCATGGACATTTATTGAAAACAGTGTTTTAAAGATAAACAGCTTTCTGTGGTTCATCACCTAAACAAAACATTGTCTAAGATATTATGGATAATGGCAACTATATTGTTTAATTGAGTGACTCCTTGCAGTTGTTTGAACATGTCTACGCAAAAACAGCTATAAATTTGATTAGGCATTGTTATTATCCTAAATGGCCCAAATAATTTAAAGTTATATAAGGGAAGAAAAACTTTGGAATCATCTTTATTTCTGATATCTGATTGCATTCCAATGTATCTCTTACTTTGTAGCCTTGAATGTTTTATAGTTTTATTCTCCTACCTAAAGGGGGAATTTATAGTCCTTTTTTGTTGAGATTCTGTTCTTTCAATTAGCCTTTGGTGATAGTTTCAAATCTAAAATGTATTCGTTCATTTTCAGAGAATTTGCTCCTACTGCTTAAAGAAAAATGGAGAAAGACAGGATAGGATGAAGGTACCCGAAGCTATTGCAGACTCCTGGCTTGTTTGACAAGATCTTACTAGAACAGATGAGAAATGGGCTATTGCAGAGATAGATATTAGTACAAGAATCAGAGAAGAAATACATTTCATACTGAGCCTGATCAAAGATCAAGAGTAAAGGTGTGAAACAAGAATAGCCTTTTAAAAAAATCATGCCAGTCTGGGTGTTATGAAACATGAAGAAAGAGAGACATCTCACACTAGACCTGTTCTAAGAAAAAGAATGTAAACATAAAGCAAAAATTGCCTTAATAAATATAATTGTACCAAGGTAGTCTGGTCCTCACAAAGCCATTAAAAAGCTACAGAGATGGATTTGATTTTTTTAAAAATCCAAATGAAAGTATAACCTCTGTGTTAATGAAGTAAGTCTATGAAGTCTACAAGCTGCTGAAGGAACTGGCCAAGTAAAGGAGAATAAAATATCATGGTTCCTGCTACACATCATTGAGAGGCTGGTGGTGCAATTCATACGTAATATTTAGAAACCATGAAGAATAAAAATCACTGACTGCATGCCTGTTGCAGCAGATCTCTCATTAGGTTAGAAATGAGGGAAGACACAGACTCTCATTCAACATCATGAAAAAGGTTCCAGTTTATTCTTCTTTACAGATTAGCCATGCTGACTCTGACTACAGCAAGCTCCTGTTGTGGGGTCCAACTGCAGACTCTGACTGCTGGCCATTCCCTGCTGGGCTGTGACTGTAAGTATTGGTTTTCAGACTGTGACCACAGCCTTTATCCAGCCCAGCTGTGACTGCAGGCTCTGACTCCATCAGATCCAGACCAGCCTCAGCAAAGACCGTTTATAGCACCAACACCTTCCCTTCTTTGCGTCTCCCTGGATTGCTCCTTCTTTCTCAGGGCTCTTCTGCCTCCCCCAGATCCACCTCCTCAAAGTCCCCTTCCCCTAAGATCCCCTAACCACTCAGTCCACCCTTTTATCACACTTATCTTTATTAGTCACGTCCGTGACCCATTAAGGGCAAGGCTGTTCCTCTTCTTTGGTAATTAGCAAAACTGTGACTTAGGAGAAGCAAGGTCACCTGTAATCTCTTCAACACCTACACATATCAATGGTCTATTTTTGTTAAAATCATTTGGAGACAATAAATGATTACTTAAATAAAAAGTTGAAAGAATTTGTAATTAATTATGCCATGCTGTCTATAGTTTAAAAACTGAACAGCATTTTGAAGATTCCTAGGGGTAGGATGACACTAAGTGCTTGCTGTCATTCTACTAAACCCTAACAGGGAACAGGGGTTAAGCCAAGCATCAAAGCAACTTCTGACTTGAAGACCTGTCTTTTCTAATGATTCAATTTCTTAGCAATTAAAATATGTTTTCTGACATTTTCTGGACAATGTGGTTGAAATTTTTGAGTAATTTTAGACAAACTTTTGATAGAAAAATTTTATTGCTTCTGAAGTCAGCTTACATATATTGGATCCTTTGAGTGGACCTAAGCACAGGTATCAGCATCTGTACATGAATGAGGAACAAATGCCTTGTTACACCCTGACTTCCAAAGGTAGCTGTATGTACTGGAGCATTCCCAATAGCCCATGTTTTATTCTCGTATAACTTAGAAACATTAAGTTAACATCGGTTGAACCTACCATTTTTATACTCAGATTTAAAGGACAAATTTGTAAGAGATGCATGTAATCACAGATCTTTGTACAACATAGGTTTAAATATCTTCTTCCTGCTTCTTTTGTCAATCTTCATGGCATGAAATACATTTCTTCTTATTTTATCAAGTTCTTTTGGGTCAAGGCTTGTGGTGTATCAGAAAACAGCATAATGGGAAAGGGGGAGAGAAACAGATAAAATAAAGTTTTCATGAGGAATGTCCTTGATGTATTTATGCAAGCAAGTAAATGAAATATTTACAAACTGGGGGCTCAAGAGCACACTTGGTATTGAGAAAACTCTTTATAAGACAATTTGTTGCACTGTACTTTCTGATTCCAAAATGTCAAGTTTCTTAAGATCTGTATCTTGGTCTTCATTTCCTTCTGTACTGGTGAGAGAAAAATATTGCTTTTATCAGCTCTTAGAGAGAAAGAAAAAGGGAGATCTTGAAAATTTCAATAGGTTCATAGGGAAAAAGGGATCCTGAAGATTTTTTTATACTAATGAAACTCTAGGGTTCAGGTCAGTACAGAAAGCAGTTTGGAATGGGAATTGAAATAGTTTTGAAGAAAGTCCTATCCTTCTATATTTTAAAGGAGTTATTGTTACTTTATTTGGTAGAAAACATATTAATCATATACTTCTTAGTCTTTTAGTTGTTTGATGAGAGACCAAAGTTCTCTTCAAAGTACAAGGTTCTTCATGAGAGTTCATAGATTATTTTTTAACCGTTCTCTTTTCTGTTTTTCTGTCATTTGCTTAGTAAATGTTGAAGCAGCCCTTATGATCTCTCATCTATACCTCTAACTTCTTTACTAAAGT
>PYHW01010789.1:6712961-6739900 GCA_013186435.1 Turdus rufiventris | reverse complement strand
TCTTCATTAATTTCATAAATTCTTTTAAACCAGCTGCTTTCCCTGTGGCTGAGGGAAGCTGAGCTTTGCTGAGAATTGTTAGGAATTTTCTATGGACAATAGAAAGGCCCTTTCTGTAGCAAATGTGTAACATGTCAATCTCTAATATGTAAACAGTCTTCCTCTTCCATTCTTTCTATTTCTTTTAATTAATATTAATATTTGAGTATTTGTCACAGACAATAACAACTACAGAAGCATTAAATATCCTTAGGAAACAGCATGAGAAGGAAGGATTTACAAGATCTACTTTTGTATTTTCATAGCAGTGGCAAGTAAAGATATGCTTTTCTCTCTGGAAACAGAACACGAAGATTCAGGGACAGCTAAGCAGTGCCAAGGATAAACTTGAATTGCTCTTCCTCTATTGATGGACTGAAAATCGTACATAAACTAGGTAATTTCAAATGAGTGAATCTTGCATATCCATTTCCTAGTGCTGATACTTGATTCTAGTTTTAATATTTATCAATACAATGGAGAATGTTAAAATTTAAGGACCCTTTATTGCCCATAATTTATTTAATTTCAATTATTATTCCTTTAGTGGTCTTCAGAATATTAAATTTACAGTAATTACAATATTATTGATTGAGGACCAACAATGCAACTCTTCGAATTTTCAGATTTAAATGGAGATTTTTTAGACAAATACTTTAAAATTGTTGCTTCATGATAAAGGATTCAGAGCTAATGCTGAATTAAGTCAGCATAGTCAACACTTCCATCAGTTATTGTAAAGAAGTGTGTGAGTGTTTTTTCAATGCTGGGAAAATACTTTTTCTAACTATATCAGAATTCAGGGAATTACAGATGTCTGCACCCATTGTACATGTAACTTAGGGCAACGGTGTATGGAAAAATGCATTAACATCTGGAAGACTTTTTTACCAGCAAGGCCCAATATTAATTAAGGTACTAGAAAAATGCAGTGCTGCAGGCAATAAAAGTATAGCCATGTAACCTTTCCATGTAGTTATTGTTCATCATGGTCTTTCGGTAAGAGAGGTCTGAAGATTTACTGCCTGGCAGAAGAGCTGTGGAAGTTTGCAGAAATCAACCAAAGCTTCTGTGCTTTGCCTTTGTCAGAGAGTCCACAAAAGAGACCTTGAGAGAACATAAAAAAATCAGTTCTGTATTGCCAATAATGTGGGCCAAGGAGGAATGACAGTAGACAAGTGTCTGTCTGAAATGCAGTGATATGTTTATAACTACCTTAGGAAAAAAAATCTAAACAGAAACAATGAAATGTAAGTGTTCCCACAACAGAAGGAGGATTACAATTTCCCTTGTTTGTTTACAAATAACCCTGACTCATGCTCCATATGCTCCTTTTTCTGTCTGCATTTCAACACGAATATTCACTTGCCCTCCCCATCTATAAGTTGTTATTTGAAATACTTTTATTCACTGTTTATGTTTTTGTTAGAATTTGATTACAACTACTGACTCATTCAACTTTTATTTTTCAAGAAAGTGATGCAGTTCTAAAACATAGTCAAAATCTGCAATCAATTTGTCCTTGGTTTTCCTAGTATCTAAAGAACAAGCATTCAGGAAAACAAAAGCACTTAGTAGGACCTAAATAATTTATCAATTCCCTTGTAATTCCAAAGAGACATAGGAGAGAAGCAATAACAGAAATTAAAAAGGCAGCATTTAAAAGATGGGCAGAAATGAGAAAAAATTTTAAAAAAAATTAAGAAAAAAGCTAGGGATTTTGTATTTAAGAATAAATTTGTGCATGTCCAAAACATGTCCACATGCACACAAAAGATTTGAGGGAGAAAGAAAGAAAGAAAGAAAGAAAAGAAAGAAAGAAAGAAAGAAAGAAAGAAAGAAAGAAAGAAAGAAAGAAAGAAAGAAAGAAAGAAAAAAAGAAAAAAAGAAAGAAAGAAAAAGAAATTAATTTCTTATTTTTGGCTATTTCCAATGGAGGAGGGAAAGAAATGTTAGGATTAAAAACAAAACAAAACAAAACAAAAAAACCCAGAACCCACACTCAATTTGGCCCAAAACAATTTTTTAAATACAAACTGAACCAAGGAAATAGCAGCTTGTGCAACCTTTTGCTTTGTCCACACAAACTATATTTGTCTGCTGCAAAACAAAGTTTCATTTTTTTCTTTCTCTTTAATAGAAGCAAATGTCAAAGAGGTGTATGTTGTTTCAGTGCAGTGCAGCTGAGGAGTGGGTAGAAGGGCTTTTTGTCCTGCAATTGATCTATTAAAAAAAAAAAAAAAAAAAAAAAAAGCAGTAAAAATTAAGGAGACTTCAGTTTTTGCATTTCCAACCGTTCAGGAAACAAACAAACAAACACAATCAGGTGCAATTTGCTCTTCAGACTTGGAATGCTGAACCAGAAACTCCCAGCAATTCAAGTGAAACACCAGTGGCTAAAGAGCAGCATGCACACAGCTCTGTGTGCAACAAGCAGACCACAGACACTGCACCCAAATGCAAGAGCCAAGTTGACTCCACTACCAGCTCATGGACTTTAAATCATTTTAAAGGCCACTACGTTTTGAAATTATTCATTTAAAGCGTGATAGATTGCATCAGTTTTTATTCAGAGAAGCAATAAAGAGGAAACCTGCATTCACCTCTCAACAATGCCCCCTCTCCCAGTGCTGGGCCTCAGTGATAATAGAAATACTGTCCCTTATGGCTTTTCTGATAGTTAAAGGCCATTAGAGCTCGACAGCACGCTATGCACTGGTAAACACTGTTTGACTGATGAGCCCACTGTTTTGAGAAGTGACTGCAGTAATATGAAATCAGGTAATAAAGAGCTCAGGCACTACAGGTTTGCACTTCAGTTTATTATATTCTGGGAGTGATTCAATAGTGTTGAAAAGATACACTGTAATTCAAGTGCCTTCCTTTCAGCACACAGTCACTGCTACAAACAGCCTGTTTTTACAGAGACAGAAAAATGGAAAATGCTTTTGGAGGTTAGGCAGTCTGACCTCCTAGCAAAGTGGTGACTTCAAATGTAGACCAACCATACTCAGATTCCTTTCCAGCTAAACTTTTAGAGAATCCAAGGGGGAAGATTTCATGATTTCTCTGAACTATCCTTTCAAGTGCTTAACCACTCTAGTTGTGAAGATTTTATTCTTTTGTTCAAAGGAAAGTTATCTGACTCAAGGCTAATCAGATTAAACAGAAGTACTCAGTGTGGGTCAGAGGGACAGAAATACAGTGAAAATAATCCCTGAATCTTAAAGTCCACCAGAGCTGGCTTAAACTGTCTGGGAAGGGAAATTTCCTGTTTCCAGTTTTCCATCAAATTTAGCTACATGTAATTTTCCATTATTTACAGGTTTTACCATATCCCTTCACGATGCACCTCTTGTCCTCTCACTTCCCAAGAAAAGGTTTTCCCTTGCTTTCCATCTTCTCCACAACCTCTCTGTAATGTTGTCTTTTTCTCCTGCTTACATAAACCCAGTAGCTTTAGTTCCTAAACATTTTATGACTCTCCACTTGATTGTCTTTAGAATTCATGCAGAATTTGGCAGAAGACCAAGTATCATTACAGTATGGAAGGCAAGCAGCAAGCCTATTAGGATGGCAGTTTCAATTGGTAGATGACTGCATTTAGGTCCTTTAACAGAAGATTTTTCTATACTATTATTACTTTAGGCTTCTCCTGTGGCACTGGATTGGATTTATCAGATAGGTATGGTTTTCCAGAGGCCTGTCCTGCCAGAGCTTGTTCGTTCACTGCTACTGACAAAGGCCTGTGTTTTTTCCACATCTGCAGACATAGAAAGAGTCGTCTAGTCGTCAGAACACACCGTCTTTCAGCTCACATCCTTGAGGAAATCCACCTATGTTGACTGCAGCTTTTGTGAGTCCCTGCTCTTGTGGGAGGTAGAGCTTGGATTCCTCCTCTCCCTCCCTCATCTTGGAGTCTTTGCAAAAACCCACTTGATCTGTCATTTATTCCTCCTTAGCTGTGCAGCGTGCTCACTCCATCTCACCTGATGTAAGCAGATCACACTTCTATCACTGATGAGGCTGTCATTGCCACCAGCTAAAGCTTCAGGGAAGAGCAATGAAATCAAATTGCTGCTGAATAGTCAGCTAAGCTGAATTCTCAGCTAAGCTCTCCTCCCACAGATGTATCTTTTCAGTCCTTAAGTAGCTTTTGCTTTTTTATTCCCCCAAGTATACTAAGATACACCACATGTAGGACGTTGTTGTAGTATAAATGCAACATTAAACTAAGACCAAAGAGATATTCTTAGCTCTCCCTCTTAATTTCCAAACACATAAACAGGGAGTGAATATTTCCCTTCTACATATTCAGGTTTATGGTGATTTGATTTTAGTATGTCCCAGCACAGCTTCTAGCCTTCTGGCACTTCTTTCTTAGAGTTGAACTTCAATGTATGACTGCTTCAAGCACGTGTTTATGAATGCAGCTAATTGCCACCTCTTTAACACTGATACATGACATCATCATCTAATAATAATACAGTGAAGAATAAGCAAGAGAATCTGTGGATGATCACCAGCCAGTTTATTTTAACATTTAGCTGACGAGTCTTTGAGTATGTTTCCCATCAGGGGAAGTCTCTAAAGGCAGGTCTGCAGAGTTTCATTATTGGTGAAATAAAAGGCAGCACCTGCATTTCATTAAAAATTCATAGTAGCTTTGATTGTAGACTGTCTCTATTTTACTTGGTTGTATCTTTTGCCCCCAGGGTTCTTGACCAAATCTCAATTTATTTAGAAAGACGAAATGCAAATGGTCCAGCCTTTTTGTACATTCTGAGGATTAAAATCTATTTCTTTTGTTGTAAAAATATTATTCTCTTGTTAAAATATTTTCTTGAACAGATACATAGCTGGAAAAGCTATTAATAGAAAATTGAGATTTTATTTGGCATCTGAATGGTCTATTTTGACATGACTGTCTGTGTTCCAGTATTAATTAATCTGAAGTGGGACTGAAGAATGGAAGTTTGCCTGCAAACACTTGTTCCTCACATACAACTTATTCTACATTTATAATTTTTTACTTAAACAGTAGCTGTGTTTTATATGCAGGTATAACTTAGCTTGAAAATTGCAAGTTGTAATCTGGGCTGAATAAATTCTAGTTGTTTGGGATATGGAGACCCTGAGAAATCAAAAGGTTTAATAGGAACAAACAAAAATATCCCATTCTTATGGGATATTCAGCAAAGAAAACATTGGTGAATAAGCTTTTTTAAAAAAAATTGAGTAAAATTGAGATTTTTAGACTCAATATGCAGTTAAATAAAGTAGAAAACAGTCTGAAATTGTCCTTGTTAACAACATAAATGTAATCTGTATAAAAGTATTCTATACTCCCATTCACTTCAAAGAGAGGATCCAGCACAGAATTGACTTTTCAATCTCTTTATTTCCTTTTTGATAGCTTGTGCTATCACTAAATAAAATATTATCTTCACACACACTCACCCTCCCCAAGAAAATAAAGACACTTCTTTGGAAACAAGAGTATTTGATATTCAGCATTATCTTTATTGTCATTCTACATAAAGTTCACATAATCCACCATAAAAAGGTGGAAAGAAATACAAGAGAAAAAAAAAGAATTTTATGCCTTATGCTATCAGTTTCTAAATTTCATCCATTTTATATCTCTTCTTCAGAATCGTGTGAGTCCCTTCTTCTTGGTTTTTGCTCAATAAAATTGTAGCCTGTAAGCCTCTCTTGAACAGAATGTGCAATAAAGATGCAATAAATCCACATTAACAAAACCCAGTAAGTCTGAGGAGACAAGTCAAGGTCCGGAACTTGGAGATGAGTGTTTACTATACATACCTTTGCACAGTGTGGATGTAACACTCAGCAACACTTAAAAGAAATCATTTCTCATTCAAAATTCATTATATTGTAACTACAGATTTAGCAACATACTGGCAGTTTCTATTGATTAACTCAGGGATATTGTGGAAACTTGAAGCATACTGAAAGTGCCTTTTAAAGGAAATACTGATTTTATCCGGGGAAGGTGGTACACAAGCCTGCTAGAAGGAGGTGAGCAGTGTAATTCTCTAGAGCAGTAACAGCACATGAGCTGGAGGTTATCCTAGTGTATGTGCTCTTCTATGTAAAAACCACTTCTGCTTCAAAACCAACTTTTTCCTTTATAGCAAGTTACAATGATAAAGATTGCAATTTGTATTGATGGAGGTTAAAAAGACATAGATTCATATTTTTGACTGAACTAGAACCTAAAGGGAGCCCCATAAACCCAGGAGCTGATCAGACTGCACTGTCTGATATTTACTACTGATGCTTACTACTTTCTGAGTCTGTAAAATATATGGATTTAGCAAAATCTTCATTAATTACTATACTTCAAGGCACAAAAATATTGTCAAACATATCAACTACATTTGATATCTTGTAAAATAAGTTGTTATTTTGGGACAAATGTTATTATTATTATTATTCCATCTAAAACAGGGTATCCAGAGATGTTTTGAATATCGCATCATTGGAAGTGGTCAGGGTCATGTTGGATGGAACTTTGTGGAACATGACCTAGAGAAAGATGTGCCTGTCCATAGCAAGTGGATTGGATCAGACAAACTTAAAATATTTCTTTTTTTAAAAACCAAATCAATCCTCTGATTTTGTATTTATTTCTGGCAACTTAGATTCTAAATTATTTTTTCCTATCTTATTATTTGGTGTGACTTAGTAATGGATTTTCTTGAAATTACTTAAAAGCAAGAAACTTGAGAATCATTTTACAGAATTGAGCGACCATGACTGATGATTTATTTTCACATAATATATTGTAATATCAATCTTCGCTTTTGCTACGCAGCTGGAGTTTCTGTATTTTATAAGAAAAAGGTATAATTTAATTTATTGAGAATAAGCACATGAAATTCAGATGGTGAAGCTTTATAGCAATGATGAGCATGTTCAAATGAACCACTGTCATTATCATGGGTATTTCTGTCATTAGTAAAATCACTGTATGACTTCAGTCTTTCCTACAAAATTTTCATATATGCATAATATTTTGGTTTCAGGAGAGGGTTAATTTTGGCAGCAGGCAGGAGGGGCATGGCCAACACCCTGGGTTTTTCTATACTSGGGGGAGGGACTGAGGTGGGGACCCKTCTGCTGTGGCCAGTGATGGACTGTGTGGTCAGATGTTCCACATGGGAGCAATTGTGTGTGAATCGTCCCCCTGTATGCTCTGCTATTTAGTACTGCTGCTGTTACCTTCAGTTTTCTTATTCCATTGCTGTTTCTAGTAAAATATTCCTATCTCAGCCTGTGAACTTTCCCTTTTGTGCCTCGATTTCTCCCCTACATACCAGCACAGGCAGAGGAGAGTGAGGAAGAGACACATGGTCTGGGGTGTTCCAGTGGGAATATTAGACTGGGGAGCACCACTCCTAAACCATGACACATATATATAAAGAGAGAGATTTGTGTGTGTAAATATACCAACAAAGGTGAAAGCAAAAGCTTAAAAATTAGATCAATCACTAGAGACAAATCACCTTATTTCGTAAAGATTCTTCAGTTGTTTGCATTAACAAAATGTTAACATGAATTTCCTTTTTTTAAACAAGCACAGCTTTGAAAGTTAAAGATAAGCACTCAATTTCTTTGGCCTGTCTGGTGTTATTTAACAAGATTCCTCCTTCCACCTACTGTCTTCTTAATGTGATTTGGTAATTTCATGTCTCTGGAATGTCAGCAAGAGTAATAAAATAGCAATTTAAGAACATGTTAAAAGCCAATCTGAATGGTACTGTTCTTTTGAAGCCATTAAAATCAGGACTCGCAGCAAGACCTCATATTAGACAGCTCTGAAACTTCCATGCATAAAAAGAGTAGTTGTTTGGGCTCAGGGGACATGCAATAAAATGAGGTGCCAATTCAGAAGTTACAGATTAATGTCATCTCAATACAGATTATGCAATCCACCTCTTTGCACATCTCTAAAAAATGTCCTCCCCATTACTAGTTTTCATCTCACTCTGACTTTTTTTTATAGCACAGCTCTTATATTTTGTGATTCAAAAGTAAATATTACTGAAGGAGGAGAAAGCTTGCACTGTTCAGAGTTTTGGCACAACACCCAAAGACACATGTGCTGATTTCAGGTTTTGGTTTGCTTAAGTCATTTCCTAGTCTTGAAAGACTGATATCTCTTGTTTTGGTTTTTTTTTCCATTAGTATTCAGAAGGGAAAGTGAAATGATGGCACAGGAAACAAAAAAACAAAACAAAACAAAACAAAACAAAAACGGGAGAAGGAAGGCTATATTTAGGATCTTTCATCACTGAGAATTAGGTGAGGAAAAAAACTAATTCAAGAAATTAAGTTTGTTAATTTGTGTCACTCCTTCCTCCATTCTGGAATCTTCAGCTGAGTAAGATTACTAAGAAATGTGCATTTTCTGCGTAATTTGCGGAAATATTATTTCTCTGAATAAAGGAAAAGGTGTCCCTGAAAATAGGTACTCTATCAGAACTTTATTGTGATTTGTTTTGTTTTTTTTTTTTGTGGTTGCATGTAAAAAATAATTGATATTTGAACAAAAGAGTGCTGGAAGAAACTAGCTCCTGACCAAAGGCTGTAGCTTGAACCCAGGGGGCAGACATATTGCACTCTAGGAGGAGAACAGAACATGTTTTTGTCTTGCCAGCATCATGTCATCAATTGTGCGCAGCACCTGTCTTGTACACCCCTCATAGCTGGTGCAGCATTGTTTGTCCAGAGCTGTGTCTCTACCCTTGTTTCATAAACACATGGCTCTGGGTCACCATCAAAGATCAAAGAGTTAGAAGCCAAGGTACAGACATGACATTAATCTAACTGGTGTGTGCCTCAGGTGAGAGGGTCCCAGTTTAAATGAAGCTTAAAAGCAAGAGACAACAGTCCCATTTTCCATCATTTTTCTCACATTGCTCTTCCCACCAACTCTTCTTGTACAGCCAGTTATACTTCTAAAGGAAGGAGAAAGGGCACTTCATGCCCTGACAATGGTTGTTTGAGCTGTATTGAGCTAGACAAGAATTATATCGTCATCAGATCCTCTTTCCAGTAGGTCACCCACTACTGGGGAAAGGAGAATACAACTCCTCATCATTTGACAGCCACTAACTACCCAAGAACCAAATCTGTCCTCTTCAAATGAGTATGGGCTCATCCCCCTCTTCTAAAAAGAGTGATGTCATATTTTTCATGTCATCAAATGTCCCAGAATCCTCCTCAGTAGTGAAAAAAATGCATATACTCATGACACATTTGCAGGGCCCATTGCTTCTTCCCCTGAAACTTGCCTATCTTCCCCAACACTCTGTCTTTCAGAGATTGTCCTGAGGTGCAAAATCTGCTTCAAACTGTGGTCTTGGTGCCACCTTTCTATTAGAAGCTAAGTAGTTTGGGAAAAAAAAAAAAAAAAATAAAAAGACATGGACCACTGGAGATACTATAAGCAGAGTGCCTATCAGCACTGAATCCTCCTGCCTAGATCTGAATGAGATTGTTCATCTCCTGTCCTGAGCAGATTTAACACTGCATGTCTTGAAAGAAGTTGTGGAATGTATTACACAGTATTGCCCACAGGGATGCATCTAGCAATCATGTCCTGTTCAATTTTGTTTCCTTTATTTCTTTTCCTTCTCTGGATGATCAACTACTCATTAAAACTGTTTTCTCCTATGCCAAATATTTTCTAAAGAAAGCATTATATCAAGCAAGGAGTGACCTTAGAATGAAGTTGAAATTTTTAATAGCTTTTCAAGGATTTGAAATGATGGGACAATGCAGATAAAAAAGTGGAAAAACAGGACCAATAAAGCCATCATAGGCATTGGTTTGCTTATGCTTTGTAAGCAAATCTTCTGCTGGAAAGGTTACAGTTAAACTCTAAACAACAATTCTAACCAATTTTTTTTTTTTTTTCCCACAAAAGATCCATTTGTGGCATTCACAGTATGTGTAGCAGTTTTGAAATTTTGGCTACAGCAGCTGGTCTAATTAAGTAGCAGCTGTGCTTGTGGCTGGGTATGGATGGGAAAGGTTGGGTATGGTTTAGGAAAGGTCTTCAGGAGAGGTAACTGCAAATACTCAGATTGTTTTTTCTGTTTTTGATGGTCACACAGCATGTACAGGTCTGTATCAAGTACAGGATAAAGTCAGCTTTTCCTGTTGGCAATTGTCGCTGCCCAACACTGTGGGACCTACCCTGTGTGCAACTCAGAGATGAGATCACAGGCTTCTCTGCTTTCAAAATTTGTTTCTTGTTCCGAAGTCTACATCTGGTGATGTCACCTACTGCCAAAGACAGCATATGTGGCACAAGCATGCATAAGACACCTGGCACTCAGTTCTTTACAGTCCCTTGGAGACTGATGTGGTCCAATTTATCTTTTCTTGTGTCAGGGCCAAGACACTGAAAGCTCACCCTGACTGATAAATCTGAAATATTGGCACTGACCATAAAGCTAATGAAACACCAAATCTAGGTGATTTCTCTCCATCTATATGTTGTATCCATGATATTGTTTATAATTGTGACATATACAACAAGCAACCCTTGAACCATGTCTTTTCTCAATGACATAGACATAGGAAGCTTTTAGTCCAGGTTTAAGTTGGCACTCTCTACTGCTATAACCTTTTGGAAATGTATAAACCCCCAAATTTTCCACAGCACCTTATGAATCCCCTCTGAGTTCCTGCCAAGGTGGCAAGCACAGTGCTAAAAATGTTTGGCATTTTCTCATACGAAGTTTTATGTCCAGAGGTGAAGGTGAGATGTCTCTATGTTGATTTGTAGCTGACAGAAAAATATGAAGAAAAGATATAGGAAAAGTGAGCTGGAGCTAGAGCTGGCAGCATTGTGTTGGTACTGCATGGAAGAGGAGAATCCAAGTAAGCAGTAGCTTTAGCAGTTATATCACAGGGTGGCAACACCAGACTGAGCTAAGAGGGCAGACCAGTATTAGACCGCTGAAATAGGATGTCATAACACACCTGTAATAGCGTTTATGTCTTCATTATGTAATGAAATAGAAAAATGTATAATGACCTTTCAAACTGTGCTGTTTCTGGACAGCATTTCCAAACTGGGTTCCAAGTTATAATATAGTATAATCTAATATATACTCTGAAGAGGAAAATCTTCTAAACTTAAATTTAATGGAGACATGCAACAGAGAAGTCAGTAGGATTCTCTTTGCAGGTACTTTCTACAATGAATGAGTTGCAATAATATGTGTATACAGGAACATCAGATTTCAACAATAGGAAAAAATTTAGTTGATGTAATTTTTTAAAACAAATTTTAATTTCTTTCTTAAATTTCATTTTAAAAAAAGTAAATACACTTCTGCACTACTTTCTGTTTATTAACACATTTAATCCAGCAGTTTCAATAAACTTTGCATAATCAAAGCTTTGGAAATGCATATGCACGAGACAACCAATTAAACTGACTGACAGAAGTATTAAAATGGACAATGGATATGTTTGTAAGAATGTTTTATTAAATAGATCCCCACTAATAGAGGCAATTTTGCTTTATTATTTTAATTGTTTTTGTGAAGCTTTGAAATGTGTGAGTTTAAATAAATCTTACTCCTTTCAAGTAATGTAATTTTAATGAAGCTAAATATAAAAGAAGTTATATAAAATAAATTCTTTTAGGACAGCTATGAAAAGAAGGTCTTATTAGATGATGTAAAAAAAAATAATTCTTTCTTTGAGTTCAATTTGCAATTACATTTCCTTTTCTTGTTCTGTTTGTTAACTTTTCTGTTTTCCTTGTCTGCAGATAGATTTTTATAAGACATACTGACATACAAAGTCAATAAGCCACTCTTTATATGAACTAAAACTCTCCATTCTCTAGCCCATGTGTTTAGAAATAAGTGAAAGTGTACATTTTGAACTCTAACTCATAATTTTGTATAAATGCTGGTTGATACTAATAGTGTACTCAACTTTCTCTTACAACCTCTCTTATTTTTCTCAATAGATCAATAGGCAAACCTACATATTTGTAGCAACATGAGCTTTGTCCCTTTGTCCTAAAATTCTATTTGCTTTAGTGCCATATCTTGCTAACTGCATGCAGAGATAATGCCTATGGAGGGTGGAACAGGAGAAAAAAAAAAGATGCAACAAGTCTACCTTATAGCTTAATACTTTGACTAAGTTATCTTACAGTATAGAAAGGGTTAATCAATTTATTTCAAATATCCTACACCCAAAGGCTTCTTCCTTCTTCTATAAGTTTATCGCCTCTCTCATTTTAGTGGTGAGAGCAGGAACATTATGTCACAGAGAGGTGGTGGGTACCTTGTCCATGGAAATATTCAAGGTCAGGCTGGACACAGCCCTGAACAACCTGATCCAGTTGAAGTTGTCCCTGCTCATTGTAAAACTTTGGGCTTTGGCTTAATGACCTTTAAAAAGTCACTCACAACTCAAACTATTCTATGATTCTATTTATTCAGCAGAAATACAGTTTCTGGACTTTTGTCATATTTGAGTATGGTGATTTTTCCACAATCACTTCTTTATGTAGAAGAATACTGATAAATTTTAGTAAACCGGGTAACTCCTTTAAATCTGTGTGTCTTCCAAATTCAAGAGTTAAAAAATGTGAGGCAACTCCACATCCAGTGAGAGGTTTCAACAAATAGAGTCTGCTAGATGTGGAAGTCTTAACTACCCCTTACATGCCACAGCTGTGACCCCACAAGCCCAGTCATAGCAACTGCCTATGGGAGTATTTGCACTGCTTGAAGCCTTCCACTTATTCCTTTGCACCACACTGGTTGCCTGCCTGGGATCACATTAACCTCAGCTAAGCATAATATGCAAAGAAAAGTGACCCTGAAAGATCTCTTTCAAGTGCCCCTCCCTTCTCTTCTTTGTTTTAATGTGGCTGCCATATGGTTCAGAGACCATTATAAGCACAGTGTTTATCTAGTCCTGCTGTAAATGTTTCATTTCTCCCAGGAAGATAAAAGAACTGTTCCCTTATATTAAATGCAAAATTACTTTTTTTTTTTTATCATAAATACCCAGCTCAAAGAATTGTCCTGGTTTCAGCTGGGCTAGAGTTAATTTTCTTCACACTGGCTGGAATGGGGCTATGTTTTGGATCTGTGCTGAACACAGGGTTGATAATATAGAGATGCTTTGTTATTGCTGAGCAGGGCTTGCACAGGGTCAAAGCTTTTCCTGCTTCTCATATTGTCAGGCTGGCAAGGAAGTTGGGGTTGTATGGGAGGTTGGGAGGAGACAGAGCCAGAACAGGTGACCCCGAGTCACCAAAGGGATATTCCAGACCACATGATGTGTATCAAGTAGGAGGCAGAAGGAGGAAGGAGGGGACATTTGGAATGATGGTGTTTGTCTTCCCAAGTCACCATCGCACCTGATAGGGTCCTGCTCTCCCAGAGATGGATGAAAACCTGCCTTCCATGGGAAGCAGTGAATTGATTCCTTAGTTTGCTTTGCTTGTGTGTGCAGCTTTTGCTTTCCCTTTAAATGGTCTTTATCTCAACGCAGGAATTTTCCAGCTGTTACTCTTCTGATTCTCTCCCCGATTTCTCTGCTGGTGTGGGAATGAGTGAAGGGCTGAAGAGGCTTGCCTGCTGGCTGGGGTTAAACAACAACAAGAATGAAGATGGCAGCAATCCAAATGAGATTTTCTTTCCTGTTTTTTTCTTTTGTGGCAGTGTGGAGCAAAACCACAATGAAAAGCACTGTTAAATAAGTAACTTTACTATTTCCTATCAGTATGAAGCTACATAGATTAAATGCTCAGGTTCCAGAGCCAAAGGGGAGGTGGGAAACAGAAGAATCTTTCTTCTTTATGTTGAGCTTGGATACATTTGGAGGGGACTTTTATGTGAAGTAATAAACACATGCAAGTTGCTTATATCTACAGAGATGTTATGCTGTATTGTATGAATTTGTGGAAAACAAAGCTTTAGCTCAAACAAGATACAAGAAAAGGGATTAGGAAATTGCCATCTTTCAACTATTTGCTTTAATTTGAATGCTCATTAACTATAATAGAATGTAAAGGCTTAATTACATCATTTATAAAAACAACATCACTGACTATTTAATCGCAATGATAGTTCTTCTAAAAAATTTTGGTTAACTACAGTGACAAATACATGATAAGATGAAGCTGTTATACTGCCAGAAAGGCAACATAAAATGTTGATATGTGGCAGTACTTAAATAACCTGACTATTATCTATCTATAGATGAGAACTAACAGCATGTCAAAGAAGGGAGTTAAACTTTGTCTTTCATCATAAACACAGAATTGGTAGAATTATGCATTTTGTATGTCATGAACTTTAAAATTTGCTGCTAAGTGAAAATTCATTAAACTATCATTATTATAGTGGAATATATACAGTTTTATTAAAGACTATATATACTATGGGTTTGTGGGCAATAGAAATAACTCTTTGAAACAGGTCTGTAGAGCCATGTTACTTATTGTAGCATCTGTATTTTTTGAAGTGCCTTTTTATGCGGCCTTTTGCAATGAATTTGAAAGGCATATTCAGAAAAATAATATTTAAATTATACCTACACTTAAAATTTACTAATATGACACCTGGAGTACTATGCCCAATTTGGTATACAAAGGTTTAAGACTATATATAAAGAGACTTAAGCCAAATAATAACTCCTAAAAGAAATTTGATTTGTTCCTGATCAATTAAAGTATGAGGAAGGGAATGATAACAATATTCAGCAGCTTGAAAAAGCAGTTGGAAACTCAGAGGATCTGATACCCAAGCTGTGTCACACAGGATAAATAACAAAAGATTTAAAACTGGGAGGAGGAAAATGTAGGTTCATTATACAAACATGGGTGTCAGTGTATTGGCAGAGGTATGGCTGCAGGGTGACCTCCATGAGAAGGGACCAGGGACTGCCCTGTGACAGACATTGCTCCCATCAACCCACTGCAGCAGAGCACATCTGCACTGAATAACACCTGTAAGTGTGAAATCCGTGTCCTACAAAGCCTTACCAGAATTGTGGAATGAACCAGTCAGGATGTGTTACGTTGTACTCACACATATCTATGCTTCATTGATAGATCACATGCCTCACAAAATGTTCTTGCAGCCATAGGCTATATCTATGTGTATGAATATAGGGGTTTCAGAGAGGAAGGGAAACACAAAATGGAAAAATGGGGATCTCACTGCAATCTTCCACTTTGGGAGAAAGTGAGTTTGGGTTGCACTGTGGGAGCACACTTGCCTTGATTGAAAGCTAAGAAACTGCACACAGTCAGCCATGATGATGCAAATGGGGTTTTATTGGCAGCCTCTGTAGACATCTGGCTATAAAGTCCCCAGGAACTGGAAGGAACACGGTTAGGCAGATATCCTCTAGGGTGCAGAAGAAGAGGACAGGTGTACGTCAAGTTACTGCACAGACCAGGTCTGACAGTCCCGTGTCTGCCCAAGTGCTATTTGGTGTTCCACCCCCCTTGATGACAAGCTCTAGTCCCTGCTCTTGGCACTTGTCTTTGCAGCTGATCTTAGCCACTGCTTAATATAGGCACATATTTTCCCCCATGTGTGTTCTTGATGATTGTCAGCTGCTGAACCATTAAATGCTACTTAAAACAAAAAAGTAATGAGCTTTTTCTTTTCCATCTGAGACCTTTGTCTCAGAAGCTGGTGATTTATTTTCCTAGCCATTGGTAATTTTTTCATGATGCCTGACATGTCATCATCTGTTTTGCAAAACTGTTTATTTTAGATTGAAAATAAATCATCCTGCGTATTTTAATATCTTATCTTGCATCTATATGTTGATAACTACTCCAGAAACGTGTCCTTCTTCTATCTTATTTGCTTTCTTCAAAGTAACTTCAATTATGACTGAATTCTTCAGAGACATTTTGAGGGCAATATTTTTAAAATCTGTTTTGGGGTCATTATGCTTCAGCACTTCTCTATTCAGCAGCAACCTATTTTATTAGTTGATGCAGAAAATTTATTTTTCTCCTGTCTTTATGGAGCTGCATTCAGCATCTATTATACTGGCTGCTTCAACTAAACATGGGCAGCAGTGCTGTGATGGTGGTCCAGGACAGGCCCTCGTGGCAAACTGCTGTAGACCAAAATAGACCATTTTAAGACTACTGTTCTTAGATAAACATAACAAGCACATGCCAGCTCTTCACCAGTCCTTTACGTTTTAACAATATATGCATATGCTTCAGCTGTGCAAATCTCTGGCTTTTATCTGACTGCAGAGACAGGAGGATTCCATTCTCCTGGATCTATACAATAAACAAATATATGACCTTACTTGGATAAAGACCCTTCTTTAGTGTGTGATGTGTTTCTGAACCTAACTTTTCTTTTCTTTCAAATATTTAAAATTTCTGACCATAAGTGACTTGCTTATATTTCTATTTATTGGTTTCACAGTATATTAATGCAAAAGTACATTTACATTTCTCTTAGCAGGAATTGTTACTCCAAACTTTAATTATTTTCTTAAATATAGCTCATGCACCCCTTACAGGGTATTAAGTGCACATAGTTGAAGGTGCTTTAAATTATTAAGTCACTGCTCTTTCACAACAATATTTCATTTTCCTGTTTATTATATGGCATCTAGAACTGCCCATAGGATATTCTGTAAATCTGTTAGGGTAGAAATCTGAAAGGAGTAGAAATATACATAATAAATAAAGAATAAACAAAGTCTTTGCCCAGAAGATGCTAAAGTGTAAGTTACATGCAAAATGGAATATTAATATTTTAGCATAGATCTTGCATCCTTTATTTCCGAGTTATTATAAAAAAACCTAATTAAAATACTTTCACATTTTATTGGGCTAATTTTACTACTGTAGTTGAGTTACCCCTTTGAACTCTCCTATGTGGAAACATAATCAGTCATTCATTTTACCAGTTGAATTTTAGTCATTAAGAAGCAGGAGAGAAAATAAATGCAAGATGTTATTTAAAATTTGAAAAAAAAACCCAAAAAAACCTGTGTTACTAGTAATTGATTACTACTTAATCTTCTACTTTTTTGACTATTTATATTTTACCTTGGATATTATTATTAATAAAATCAATCAGTCTGCAGATTGGGATAAGTAATCAATGAAAAATAAGGAAGCCATTCTATATTAAAAATAAAAATCCCAGAGATGTCTGCAAATGTTTTTATACTTTTATACCATAATTAAAAAGTTATTACTTCAATGTGAAAAATATCATGGGATACATGGGTTACATGGGATAATGAAAAAAGTTGAACAAGCTTATATGGAAAGAATAAAATAAGTGAAGGTAGCAGAATCCAATAGAAAAAAATCTTCTGCATGGTCATTCAGAGGACAGCAAAGAAGAAAAGAACAGGAGGACACTTAGAAATAGATTAGACGTTTATTACAGACAGAAACTAAAGTGCTAATAGTGCTGCATATTAATATTTCAGGACAGAAATATCATTCCACCTTTTTTTGGTTTTTGGAGGGGGTTTTTTTGGGGTTTTTTTTGTTTGTTTGTTTGTTTGGTTTGGTTTGGTTTGGTTTTTTTTTTTTTGTTTGTTTGTTTTGTTTTTTTCTTTGAATCATATAATGGTGATTAATAGTCTTCAAATACCTACCAGAGGTACAGTTTAACTCATCAAGCCTGTGCCTAACTTGCAGTGGTTATTGATACAGAGCAGAGTCACTCCAAGCTACCTCTATTTACTGTTTGCTTTATGCAAGCCTTCCAGAACACGGAAAGGGATTTTCTCAATTTAATCTTGGGAGCATCCTGAAGAAGAAAACCTATCATACTCAAAACCTGAGAATAAATGTATCCTACATTCTGTTTACAGAATCTGAACAGTCTGAGCACTCACAGAACTGGCCAGAAATAGAATTAAAGATAAAAAAATTTTAAAAGGCAATATAATAAAGCATAGTATCATAATTAATGATAATCAACACATGCTTTCTAAGGTATTGATAATGCATTCAACAGTTCCGATTTCATTATCTGCTGGGTTACAGGTTTAAATTATGAAAATATTTAGTTGTACTATAATTTTGGAACTCAATTTAGTAGAGAGGTTTTTTCCTAAACTTATGCTACACGTATTCAACTGAAACAACACAGGCTGTCTGAGGTGAAAAATAAAGACAGAAAATCATACTAAACAGTCAATATAATAAAATTATCCAAGTCAGACAAACTGTATAATTACATAACTGAAGCATGATCACATAACTGAAATCTAAAATCCAGTAAATCCATTTCTTATGGCAATCTATATCCTAGGAAGAAGTCACCTTGAATAGATTTTGTGCTCAGTTTGGTAAGAAAGCTGCAAATCCCAGGCAATACAATAACTAAAATGTGCCAATACAAATCTTGTGTAAATCTGAGAGGTTCTGAGTGAGGCTGATTTAATTCTGTGTAGAGAATTTTGTGAAAGGTAGAAATGTCTAGTTATGAAATATCTTGTTTTGACTCTCAGGTTTTTAAAGGATGATGAAGACTTTCAGATGATACAGGAAGAAATTTAAAAATTATAGGGAAAATTACTTGCAATTAAGTACTGCAAAGGAATGGTCTGATCAACTAACAAAGATGTTAGTTGATCAGAGAGTGTATTTATATAACTGGGAAAAATGTATTAAAGATAGTTACCTGCGGCTGGAAAATAACCTCACGGAAATTCACATACATGCAAAAAATTCCATTGCACAATAAGGTTTAAAATTGCTATCATATACCAATTGCAACACTAATTTTTCTTCTTTTATCGTCTAAACACAGTATGTTTTTAATGCAATGAATTATGCTTTAAACAATTTCTCTCTCAATCCTTGTTTTATATGCTGTGAATCTTTTCTAAGTTTCATAGAACTTTTTGTGCAGCATGGAATTCCTAGCACTAGTCCTCAGGAATTAAATTTCTACAGAAAGGTTTATATTCAACATGGGCCACTGTATCTCTGCAAGCTGATATCTGTTCTTAGTTGCAGTCCCTAGATCAGATATTAGTTTAAACAAGCCTAAGAAGCTAAAGAGCACTTTTAAAGAATAAACAAAACAGTGACATTAAATAATCAGGAGTGGAGTGTGAAGATAAAGAAAAGTCAGAAATCAGGAGAAAATTTACTCTCCATTAAAGACTGAAGTAAGAGATGTAGTGTGAAATTGTTAAAGCTCTCTTGATTAGCTATAAAATAAAAAAGTATTTATTTACTCTAGCTTTTTTATGTCAGTCCTAAAACTAAAAAAACCTGAATTTAAAAATACTGCTATTAAAAATATCTGCTAGATGTTTGTAGAAGAGAAATCCAAAATAACGAGAAAGGTCAGATACAGATTACAATATGTTAGTGAAATTTCACCATATTCTTAGTATCAGTCGATTTTTCAATTATAATTGCTTTTAATTTTTTAAGCAGATCATTTGACATTCACAATCTGATTGAGATTAAAGTGTTGCACTAGCTTTAGTTTATTCAGCTGACAGAGCTAAAGAGAAATAGGTAAAACAGGATGAAGAAAATGCAATTTTTCCCTTATGACACCTAATATAGCTTTTGAAAGGCCTGTAGATGAAACAAGTCCTAATATATAGTGGGGAAAGCCTTCGAGCAGGATCATGACTTTCCTGTCCTTATCATATCATTCCATTGCCTCCTCCAGTAAACGAGCAGGAAGAAAAGTACTTCTCTGCAGATCAAATTTCCAGTGGAAACTTTGAAAAACTGGTTATTTTTTATGGACTATCATGAATAACTTGCATACAATAATGACATTATTATTTTTTTAAAAGAATATAAAAACAAAATAAAAATTAAGGATGAGAGAGATATAAAAACCTTATTTTGGAATTTCTTAATGCATCAGAGAAGGTAGAAAGCATCTTCAGGAAGTTTCATGAAATTTTTCAAAAGTTCATTATTTTTAGCATCATAAAGTCTTTGGACAAGCCTGAAAAAATTATATAACAAAATGCAGATGTTTTTCAGGGAAGCAAATTTAGCCAGATCTTGGACATCCTTTCCTCGTTTTGAAATAAAGAACATAAGAATTTATAAGAATTAAGTTTAGCAAAATAGATTCCTGATTCTATTTGCAGTGTATTAGTATTACAAAATTCATAATGACTTCTTATCATCCTATATCAATAGATCTACTTTTTGTCAAAAGAGAGGAAAATATAATCTAGCAATGAGGGAGAAAGTGAGAGTCTGGTTGAGGTCAATTAGTGGACAAAGAACTAGACAAATCCTTATATATTTTTCTATTCTTCACCTAAACCATAAAAAAATTGTACTTGAGAAAAGGGACGTTTGGAACTTGATGTTCTTTAAGGTCCCGTTCAACCCCAAACTCTTCTCCAATTCCATGACTTTTCAGGCACAACTCAATGGAAAGCTCTTTGTCAACTGTCATCTCAGCATTTAGTACTCTTTTGAATAGTTAACATATTGAATTTAGTTTTTATGGAAATGCAAAAACATCTTTTTTGGTATGATGATATCAAACGTGTTGAACCAAAAAGCATTTAAAAAAAGAGGCATTTTTTAAATAACATTGAAAAAAATTTTAAAATACTCTACTTATGTATATGGTAAATAATTTATATATATATGCTAGTAAATATTATGAAATAGAAGAAAATTTTACTATTTTTTTCTAAAAAATTTCAGTGGCACTGATCATGTTACCACAAATATAGTTTTGTCTCAGTTACTTTATCTTCAAATTTGTTTATTAAATTTTATTTTGATTACATTTATTTGCCTATTCAGTTTCGTACTTTTCTTCATTGCAAACAACCAATCAAAATCTCTCCTGCAGGATTCTGATAAAATAGCCTCTTACAATCCTTGAAAGAAATTCAACAAGTAGAATAAAAGAATAGTAAAAATCCTGTAAAATATTCTTTTGTACCTTCTTAAATACAAGAATGAATTAGTTAGTTTATCACCTATTTTAATGAATCTTAGAGAACTTTATTTGTCCGTTGTTGGAATGACTACAATGTGTTAAATTCACTTGAAAGGGGGCAAACAATAGGTCAGATCTCTTGGAACTTTGAGAAACCAATTAATTCTATGAAAAAGAAGGCACCAGCAACTTTCACTTCATTAGACACTACCCAAGAGGGTCAGTCACTGACAGATAATACAGAGAATGAATAATAAGAGAAGGATTTATTTTAATGAAGATATTTTTCCAGGTTAAAAAAATTTAATATAAGATGTAAAATTGAACAGCTCTTTTATGCTTCTTGAAATAAAGTGGATTAAAATGAAATCTCAAGATCTAAATGTAAAAGAACTTTAATTTTATAAAATACCAGAGACCACTCAATACCTTTTCTAAGGATAGAGGGTAAGACTTGGAAAAATAGATCAATGGTCTCTACCCTTCCAAACTACATTAATTTCCCTAGGTTCAGAGACTAATAAAACATGATTATCTCCATTCAAGTTTGTCAGAATCTCTTTACCTACTCCTCAGTTTCTATGAAGCCCATCCACACAAAGCAGATGACTGATTTTTCCCCTTCCAAGAACAGGGGTATGTGGGAGAGTACAAAGCATCCAGCTAAGTGTGTATTTGAACTGACTAATAAAACCTCTGTTTAACACTAAAACCTTGCTTAAATTATGTAACCCGGGAAAGAGGATTGCAGTGTAGTACTTCTCAGAAACCAGAAATTTTATTTCACAATTGCGTTTTCTGACTAGGTGGAGCTGACATGAAGCAGCCCGGTAGCAGCGGTCAGTCAGGGGATTCCTCCTGGTTGTGGGAGGTGAGTCCTTTTCTAACCAACTTACTGAGGATTCCCACAACTTGGGACCATACTTTAACCACCAGGAGACTTTAGGTGGATACTGGTACCTCCCAAAACCAGATGGATGTGGGGCTTTTTGATTTTCTACCATAACTTCTTTGCTGGCTTGGACTACAGCAATAAAACCACAGCAGGGTCTGGAGACAAATGAGAGATCCTCCTCCAGCATACAATACCTGTATACCTATAAATCTCAATTTTCCTTCCATAGTCTTACCAGCACTGCATCTTGATGACTTGGTGGCATATCAGCTGTCAGATGGAACACAAATTTTCAGCTTCCTCCAGGGAACACTTCAAAGCAGCATGGATAGTTTACCTTAAAGAGAATGAAATCAAACTGAGTGAAATGATCCCAGTGATGCTGAGTAGAAATTATGATGCATAAAAGCTATAGCTAGAATTCTAATTTTCAGTGGGACTAGGAAGAAATGCAGGCTACAAAATAATTTTCTAATTATTAATCATATTTATTAATTAGGTTTCTTTTATTCTTCAGATGGATTATCTAGCTGCAGGGGACATTCTCCCGAACTGGATCTAAGTCTTCACTTAGCAGGTGTGAACTCTTAACTGCTCCACAGGAAATAAAAATGGTTATTTAAGATTTACACAGTGAGCAGTGTGTGATTTACTGAATCCTATTCACGTGATCATGTGCATGAACACAAATACAGCAGCAGCATGGCTCAGGAGATTTATTACTGTAGTCCATATTGATTTATATTTTTGAGCATTTGATTCTTCTATAGGTAGGATCGTGCAATGAGACAACTGGTTTAGGATAGAAAAAATCTCACTTTTTCAGTAGAAAACACAAAGACTTTTCACCTCTACAGCAACACAACACACACAAAAAAAAAAAAAAAACCAAAACAAACGAAGCAGCTTCACAATGTCTACAGAAAATGCAGAGAATGAAGCAATTTTAAGGAATAATGTGATTCATGTCAGAATAATTAATCCAATATCCAATTCTGCCATTTTCACAAATAATGACGTGCTTTGTAACACAGAAATTATTTTTGTTCTTCAGTTCTAAAAGTTGATCTATTTAATTCATTCATTATGCTTTGTAAGTTAGAATGGAGGCTGGAGACTTTCACTCCATATGAAATTGGCTTTCCTTAGCAATGTTTTAAGCACACCCTTCCACTGAAATTGTTTTAACTGCCTCTGGGTTCTGTTATTACTTGATAACCCCTAGAAATATATGCACATAGAGCTCATCTGGCTCGTATGCTCAGGAGAAAGCACGAGATAACTTGTGCACAAAGAACAACCGCAGCAATCTGCAGTCTATTATTCTTCAATAATAAAGTTTCCCAACTGTTTCTCATCTATACATCCAAATAAAGCACAATTTTCAAAGAAGTTCTTCAGTGAATGTTTATTTTCTTAGTATGGGATTTTTAGAATGGTGGAGGCAAAGAGGAGGAAGAAAAAATGAAGGAAGGTTTGTGAAATATTAGACAACTAAATATTTACATAGCATATCTTCTTCTGGAGAATGAATTTGAGATTTAAATAATTGCCTGTAAGAAAAGGTGAATCCCTTAGCTAGTAGATGGCATTTACAGGAGAGAAATATAGGTGCCTTTACACGTACATATTTGAATGCCCCTGTACTTTGAAGAGGACAGCACAAAGGAAGAGCTTCACAGTTTCTGCTTTGAAAAAACTTAGCTGTCTTTTCTTGGGAAAAATATTGTGGAAATAGTTGTATTTGCAGGAAAAACATGAATTATAATGGAGGAACACATCCAACAGAAACCTTTTCATAAAACTACATTAACATGTATCTCATTGAAGCATTGCATTGCATTATGCACATAAAATTTTGATACTATAAAGCTGTTGAGAGGATAAGGTTCATATGCTGAGACAAGAATCTCTGTAGGGGTGATACACAAGATTAATTTAAAATGCAATTTGTTGTATACATGAATAAAAATCTATTTTTTATTTCACAGATAGAATTATGTGGCTAATGCTGATAATATAGGAAAATAAGATCAGGAAATAAACAGTGTTTCGTTCCACAACAAGCAATCATTGAAAGCTTCACAGGAAAGCTTTTATAACAATTCTGTCTCAGGATGTGTATAACCTATGAATTAATTTGCAACTTCACATTAGTCCAATCCATGATCCAAGCCATTCCGTGGAAGGTGATTTTATAAGAAATTAAATTCCATGGAAAATTTTCACAAGTTTCTCAAAAAGGAATTAGCATCAGAGTCAAGGAACATATCCTAATAATGCTAATTCCAATTAAAATAGAGCAAAAGAATGGATTAAATCATAAAAAGTGTTTGGCTTTACATGAGCTTTATTCAAAATAAGTCAAAGTTCTTTTGTGTTATCTTGGTGTTAGAGTAGTCTCTTCTTCTGCATGGTCACAGCTTGTCTTTCACTTAGACAAGCCTTTTTTAAGAAGAAGATGGTGGAGTTTTCCTGCTGAAGAATATAATTCCCAACACTGTTGTTTAATGTGCCAACTAGGCTTTACATTACACAGTGACATAAACCAAACTGTCAAAGCAGTGTTTTCTCTGAAGAAAGATTTCCACCTACTAGAAGGCCTACAGTCTTGGAGAAAATTGATTGAGCAACTCACAATAAAAAGAGAAGAAAATCACTTTCAACTTCATTCATCAAGGACAAAACCAGACAATTTTGTTGCATCACCTCAACGTAGCCAGAGAAGATATATCCCCTGCACTCATGTCACTCATTATTTCCTGTGAATGAAAACAGTGAAGGAACTAAGTTCCCTCATTTGAAGCAGGAGAGACCATCATTTTAGTCCTTTAATATGAAGAGGAACTCCGAGCTCTGTTCTACAGCGGTAGCTTTTTTAATTTCAAGCACTACACAATGTTTCCTCTTGTACAAAGTTATTTCCCTTTGAGGATGTCTTGGTTTTAATCTGTTTTCACGAGAAAACTCCCCACATGAATAGTGTCCCTTGAATCTAATAATTTTCCCTGCCCTTCCCTGAAGTGTTAATCTTGCTGGTGTGTTCCTTCATAGTTAGGTGATCACATTTATATTATATGATGCATTGTACAACTGTGCAATATTAGAGTGGCTTTATTACAGCCACAAATAGCCACTGGAGCTCACTGATCATTCCTCAGTTCTTTCTAGTTCAAATTACACTACATAAAACTGAAATATGTTTATGAACATTTCAAAAGAAGATGGTTACATTTTGTGTTGTAAATGGTGGAAGACTCCTTCAAAGGCTGAAATAGATGAAATGTACATTTTAGAAACCCAAAGAAAGATGTTGTGATAATATAATACTTAAACCACTTGCTGGGAAGTAAAAAACCTAAACTTTGAATCTAAGAGATTTCCTTATTGTATCACAGACAATTTTATGCACCTTTCATGGATTCAAACTTGACTTAGAATTTTGAACTATTGTATTAATTTTTTTAAGCTAATAATACAAGCCATCTACTATACCCATAGATAGTCCTTTTTTATACAAAGGGAATAATCAAAAAGATATACAGTAGACAATATGCTATACAAACTGCATTTGCAAGAATACTTCCTTTATTTCTCTTGTGGTGATCATTCCCAAGAAGAATGGATCAATTAATTTGTCCTCACCAGTTGACCTACAACTATTCAAATACCATAGAAGAAGAGGTGTCTTTGAAAAGTAATGCATTATTTCATAATTCCTGTTTCACACTATTCCTGTGTAACATATTAATTATCAAAACAATTGGAAGAACATGTACAAAATTAAATGCTTTCCAGGCTCTGTGAAGATATTGTTGTTTCAAGATCCTGCAGAGCAATGCTTCCCGGTTCAGACAGTTTATATTAAGCATTTGTAAAAGTGCCTGGAAGTTTTAAATTTTGAAAGACAAATCCATGATGACATCTAAGGAATGCATTTCTTATAGGTTTAGAAGACCAATCTTCCTCAAGACAGATGGTCGCACTCCAGGCCTTTCTTCTGCATCCTGACTTTTCCACTGTATTATCGTTCTATAAGAATGTATAAATTATTATTCTGTTCATTAGCTGCTGCAGATCAAGAAATAAATTTATAGAGACATGTGACCCTCATAAGTAACTAAACAGAAAAGCAAAGTACAGTAAGAGCACCTTTGTATGGAGAGTAAATGATCAGAATTCTATTCAATCAGTTTTCTTCTGTAAATACTCTATCCATCATTTCTGTCTCACTAAAAATAAAGCACAAAAGAAAAATTCCTTTGTGAACAAAGTCCAAGCAGGCTCAGGACAGTACCGCTGTTAGAGGAAGAAAACTTTATTTTACTAATTATGTTACAAAAACAATATGTAAAATGCATGCTTATGAAACACTGACTATATCTGATATATCCACACTTGCAACAGTTTGTTGAGTAACCTACAGAAAACTGAATGTGTTTGACAGTTTAATGGTAGAGCTACTTGATCTGTACCATTTCTGGGAAGGATCTGCATCGATCATTAGTCTTTTCACATCTGTTGCTGTTCTTGGCAGTGAGACCTGATGACCCAGCAAGCTGCCTCCTTCAGATGCCTGGAAAAGTAGCCATTGCTTCAGAACTTACCCTTTACATTTGGAGTGAGTAGACTTTATCCAATCACTAAGCTCATTGATTTAAAATTATGGGTTTATGGTATGGAGTATGCAAAGAACCAAAAGAGCTCAGTAATATTTGAGATCTAACCCTTGGGTTAGTCAGGATGTGAGATATTTAGAAATCAGTTTCAGTTTCTAACAGAAATTCCTGAGAAACTTGCTAAACTGCCCATGATTTGGAGCATTTTTCCCTCTTTCTGGTATCCTTTCATTGGAATTCTGTCAGCAAAATCTATCCTCCAACCCAGCTCATCCACAGCAGATATGACTCAGCCAGGTTGACAAAGTGAGTAACAGTCCCTCATAGCATCATCTGCCACCTTTTAAACTAGCTGTCATTCCAACATACAGGACCACAACGTCTTGCTGCTAGGAAAAAAAAAAACAAAAA
>PYHW01010789.1:6697380-6712707 GCA_013186435.1 Turdus rufiventris | reverse complement strand
TCTTCCTCTCCTCCCATTGACTCTGGTCATCTCTTGATTGGCTTTATTGTAACAGAGAGTAGGATTTGACCTTGAGACACAGACACACCAGACATCAGGGATGACTGAAAATCTGCAGCTGAGAATTTCTGAATGCCTGATCTTTCTACTTAATCCTGGCAATAACCATGGTGACTGTTACAGAAAAATGTCCACAGAGATCAAATGCAATAAAGCCTACATGTCAGAAAGCAATGACTGATGTAACATCTCAAGAGATTTTTTGCAGTTCTCCATAACTAAAGGAATTATTTATATATATGTATACTTATGCTATAGAGTATTCAGTCTACAGATAGTGTATAACTGATTTTGAAGTCATCCATGTAAACTAAACGTATTATGCTTGTGTGATGAGTTTTTAGTA
Source organism: Turdus rufiventris (assembly GCA_013186435.1). Taxonomy (NCBI): domain Eukaryota; kingdom Metazoa; phylum Chordata; class Aves; order Passeriformes; family Turdidae; genus Turdus; species Turdus rufiventris. The sequence goes on along the minus strand of PYHW01010789.1, from coordinate 6,712,301 downwards.
GCAGAGGGGCTACAGGTGTGGCTTCTGTGAGAAGCTGTTAAAAGCTTCCTCTGTGACTGACAGAGTCATTGCCAGATGGGCTGGCCAAGACTAAGTCCATCTGTGATGATGGTAGTGCCTTCTGGGATAATGTATTTCAGAAAAGGAAAAACCCCTGAGCGCAACTGTAGCTGAAGAAGGGAGAGTATCTTGCAGAAACAACTCTGCAAACACCAAGGTCAGTGAAGAAGCAGAGGAGCACTGGAGCAAATGCTTCATTGTAGCCTGTGGAGAAGACCATGGTGAGGCAGCTGTGCCCTGCAGCCCATGGAGGGCCATGGTGGAGCAGAGATCCACCTGCAGCCCACACTGCAGACCCCACACTGGAGAGGGGATGGCCAAAGGAGGCTGTGATTCCATGATTCTACAAACTGGAGGAGCTCCTGGCAAGATCTGTCGCCCCAGGGAGAGAGGATTCCATGCTCCAACAGGTCTGCTCTTGGGACCTATGGCCCTGCAGGAGACCCACGTTGGAGCATCGTGCTCCAGAAGAACTGAAACCCATGGAAGGGATCCACATTGGAGCAGTTTGTGAAGAACCAAAGCCTGTGGGAAGGACTCATGGTACAGTGGGGGAAGAGTGTGAGGAGTGGCCAGAGACAACGTGTGATTTGGTGATCCCAGTTCCCATTTGCCATCTCACTGAGCAGCTGTACAGAGGAGGTAGAGTACTGGGAATAAAATGCGGCTTGGGAAGGGAGAGGAGTGGGGGGAAGGTGTTTTAAGATTTGGGATTTTTATTTTCTGGTTATACTTCTCTGATTTAATTAGTAATAAGTTCAGTTAATTTCTCCAAGTGTGTAATCTGTAATGATGGTAATCTGTGAGCGACCTCTCCTATTCTTATCTCAACCTATGAGCCTTTCATTATATTTTTTCCTCTGCTATGCAACTGAGGAGAAGAGTGACAAAGGGGCTTTGGTGAGCACCTGGCACCCAGTCAGGGGTAACCCACTACACCAAATATGATATGATACCTCTCAGAGTCAAATAGTCTGCAATAGACACTTGCCATAGCCTCTTATAGCAAGCATTACCAGCTAAAGGGTTTTGGTACTGTTTAATGTCCAGCACAATTATTTACCAATGTCTTTTGTCCCAGTAATCCAAACAATCCATATTAATTTCAGATTCCTCTATACAAAGAAGCAGTGTCTCCCTGTCTAAAGATTTTAATCTTCTGTGCAATAAAATATTATGTTTCACTCTGATTGAAAAGTTGTGCTATCTAGGGGATTATACAAGTACTGCAAGTGACACCAGTCATCAAATAAACTACAAGGGGTAACAGGAGGATTTGTCCTTTTTCTCCCTGTATGGAATAAGAAATAAAAAAAAGAATTTTTTTTGGTTCCTTCCCTCCCCCAGATTTGTCTTTCACAAGCACTAATCCTCTCTTGGGTTTTCTCCAAAGGTTTTATGGACCACTGTATGAAACAAGCTGTCAAACTGATCATTGCAAGATGACACTTTAAAAATATAAATCCAGTAAGAGTGTGATAACCTTCATTGTCAACTGAAGGCAGAAAGGCAGCAAATGCACACAAGTGAGTTTTTAAAGCTAAGTACAAAGGTGACAGAAAGACTGAAGAGCTAGTGAGCCTGACTATGTCTGGAGGTTGGAAGAAGAAATCTAAGACGATTATTTTCAGAATTTAAAATATTGTAGATGATGATATTGTATCTAAAGGAAATCTTCAATGAAGAACATCCTTTATTTAATGAGCAATGAAAAAAAAATAACATCTCAAATCAGTATAAAATATTACTTGTTGTCACCACTCTCAAATAGCTGTCTGGCTTAGAGGTGAAAATATCAGACTCTTCAGAATTATTTTTAATATGGAAAGTAACAAAAAATTATGTCAGAGACAGGAAGACGCTCAGAAGGCAAAGCAAACAAATGGATCATACCCCCTTTCAGAATGTGTTGGCCTAGAGCAAAAGTCACCTAGTGAAAGAGAAATAGAATCAGCCTATGATGTATGAACATCCTAACAGTGTTAATGTGAACTGGAAAAATGCTAAAATAAAAATAATGAAAAATATACACCAGTCTTTGCGAAATGAATCAGTTTACTTTCTTTTTACTGGAGTTTTCTTTTTTTCCCTTTTCTCTTTCATAGTTTAGACCCTCTAGTCCAGTAATACATATTATTTAATGGGATCTGAGTTAATGCTAATTGTTTTCAAAGCAATTGTGATCTTTAAACTGATTTGATTTCTATTGCCTGCTTTATTAGTTTGAGTTAATTCTCCTTTTGGGTGTTTCTCTTGAAGTACATAATCCTTAGCTAAATGAAGTAATTTCTTTTGAAGCTGCAAATCTAGCACAAGGAAAATGAGGGAGCTAAGTTTTATTCAGTAGTTGTAGGTGATTTTTTCCCCCAGCTGTAGTCACAATGATGGAGATATAAAGGTGTAGTTATTTCTCAGGATGGCATATCATTTTTGAACTCCAGGGGAAAAAAACGCAGGGGCATAAACAATGGTGTAAATCAGTTTTCATTCATCTATCATTAAATATACTTTTATCTGAGACCTTGCCAAGGCTGGACACAGCTGCCCTGACAGCAGGCAGCTTCTTCTCTATCAGATGATTAACAGTGCTCTTCAGGAGTGGGGAAGAGCCACCCCACATCACAGTCCCAGATAAACCTCAGGTCTCCCAGACATTTATATACAGTGCCATTCTTTTCTCCAGTTTTCAATTTTTTTCCCCCTCTTTTTTGGCCATATTGGGCTACTGGTCTGTAATACTTCCTCCAATCCTTTGGCCTGAATCAAATCTCTGATAATGTAGAATAGAAAAATACATAAAAACTCCCATGAGATAGACAGAAATCTTCTGTCCTTCCCTGAAATGTCTTCCTCCTCATGCAATCAGTGGATTTATCATGCATCACTCACTTTGTATCATCAGGTGGATATCAGATTCCAGATGCATCAAAAAGAATAACCTCTGAGTATCTGAGTGTTTCTTTCAATACCACCTATTTAGCCAAATTGAAAACTTCAAACATAATGGCTGTTGCAATTATAATAATATTAATAAAAAGTAGCTGACTTTTTAGTAGTCTTTTTTTACTTTAAGCAAGGATGAGATTGTAGAAAACTTCAGACTAAGAAAAAAAGTCACATTCTATTCAAGTGCTGCTATCTATAATCAAAAGTATATTTGGAAAACAAATTCCAGGGGATTAGACATCTGAACTGAACTTGTTTTATAAAAACTGTGCTTAAGGGGGAGGAAGAGGAGGTGTCTGTTATACTGCTTTGTTTATCAATATTGTAAATGCAGAAGGCACCAGCTTTGCTCCATTCTTCTGCTCCCCCAGAATCTTTTCTAATTTGTTCAAAGGATGGAAAAGAGAGGAAAAGGGACATTTTAAAACATTCTTAAAAACAAACCTAGAATTTAAATAACCATTCCCCATAATTTTTTCTTGTATTTGAAATAGAATTAAGTTCCAGTTACAATGGAAATTATATCTTTAAAAATAACCACTCAGGATTTTACAGTGTAACAGCTTTAACTAAAATCTACATGGATCAAGCTTTTCTTCCACCTCCATATACCAAACTAATTGTGTCCCACTTTAAGACAAGCATTTGAAATTAAGCTGAATTCTCTGTTTCCCAGTTTCTCTGTTCTTTATTAGGTTCAACAAGAAACAACAGAGGAGATGATATCTCATAATCTGCAAAGCTGCAGGAGTAGATAGCTTTCCTTAGCATCACTGATTTAGCACTGCATTTACAAATTAGTGTTTCTGCTCCCTGGCAATACATTGCCGTCCAATTCAGTTCTGCTCATTAAGAATGTCAGACATAAAGCGAGTAATGCACAAAGCCACAGATTTTTCAGTTTAGAAACAACTTCAACATCAGCCAACCATCTAAAAATAAAATAAAAATGAAAGATTAACACTCTTCCCCTCACAAAGCAGAAGATTCCAAGTGCCTCAGAAATATTGCTACTTAGTACATTTGGAGGAAATACTGAAAATGTGTGGAACTCTACCTACTTTTCCCTAGTCCTTAAAAGCAGAACAAAAGGAAAATTGCCTGCTCAGTTATCCCCTGTTTGTTTCTATTCTTCCAAAATATTTTTTTTGGTGTTGTATAAAACTTCAGTAGTCTTTATTTTTCCTTTCCATAAAGATGTCCTGCAAGAACTGTGTTCCTGATACAAACCAACCACCAGAAGAATGCCTGCAAGCAGCATGGTGGAACCTGTCCAGGCACTGAATACACAATAGAAAGTTTAAGTGATATGACTAAAAAGAAACCCTATTAATTTCATATTTATATCTCTATCAGATGTTTTATTTTCACAGATTAACTAGTTATTAAGATACTGTCATTACTAAAGTGTTATAAAAAAATATAATAATTTTTCTAAAATTCCAGACCTGAAACAGACCTGTGATATATATATGTGGTTGTCTTGTAACTTTGCAGCAGTTCACAAATCATGGAATTGGATTTAAAAATATACCTATTCTCTGCTTCTAAGTCTTTATTTTGTGATTGGTCATTCTGCATGATCTCTTTTGAAACTTTGTCATTTTCATCAAAGTATCTTTGGATTTGTTCTGAAGGCCAAGGAAGAAATGATGTATTCTTTATCATATTAAAATCCATCAGGATTTTTACAGACAGCAGAGCTGCCATTTAAAGTCTTTGCTTCACGTGATTAAATGGAAATGTTACTAAAATCCCTCCTTTCTCAATAAAACCAGCATGCTTTTGAGAATTCACTTCTGCATGGCATGTAACTGAGTTTCTAGAAAATACACAGAAAAACAAACTTCCTATTTAGCACCTGTCATCTATTTCCTAATGCATTTTGGACTGGGGAAAATAAACTAAACAGGAAGACCATGTGTTCAATATTGTTCTAAAATTGCAAATGTCTTTTGTGACATTTTTGCACATCAGAGATTTATACCTAAACTAAACCCCTGTGTAATTTATTATTGGAATCCAGATGTCTGACATGATGGACACAGGTTACCTTCTGTTAACTTCACTGCCTCTGAGACAGTGTCTCTGAAAGTTAAAGCAGTTGGTTGCCTGACCTGTGCTATGCATGGACGCACAATCCTCCATTTCTATGCATTATGAATAACACCTGGTATATTGAGGGTAAGAGTTTACATCAAATTCTAATAATTAGTTCCCTAAAGGAAATACTAGAAATTTGTAAAACTTTTGTCCACTGAAGATCAGTGGTTCAAAGCTTCATACTTTATTGATGAGGGCATTATACTGGATATACCAGACTAGGTGCTTGTGTATCTGAAGACTTAATGACTGTCAAACAAGCTCACAAAAGCAAAATTATTATTGAGGGAACAATCTTGAGCCTTCTTTTTCTTTAATTACAATAGTTTTGCAACCTGTAAACCTCTACTGAATTGGTTTGATAAACCACACTACCAGTGTGGCTTGATGTCATGCTTTTCTGCATATATTCATATTTCTTCTAGATATATTTATCTTCTTTCTACATATTCATCAAATACATTCATAAGCATTAATTCTCCCACCACTTTTCTAAGTGATATTGGCAACTAGATTTCCATTAAGAAGTTCAGGGATATAATCATAGGTCTTATGGAGGGTCAGGTAAAAGGATACCGTGAACAATTGTTTTGCAAATTACATGAAAGTCATTTTATAGTTCTGTATTTACAGAATGCTTTCACAAGTACTCAAAGAGTGTTTCTGAAGGTAAGTAGTTGTCATTAAAGTCATTGATTTTGATAGACACTTTGAAAGAAATAGGAATTTACAAGTTCATATTTACCACTTTAGATTTTATAGGAGAAATAAATTTTAAAAAATCAATTAACGATATATAGAACTGTGTATTTCTATTGTCATTCTGGTTTACCCATACAGAATGTGTTAGTTTACAGACCAGACAGTCCATTTTCAGCACTTTTAGTCTTCCACAGATTTGACCATGAATCAATCCTGGCTGAGAGATCATTTGCGAAAGTATTAACCCAGTTGAGCATGTGAGGTCAGAAATAGAATGGAATAAAGAACAGTTAAACCTTGAGAGACAAAACAGATGTTCCTAAAGCTTCTCTCTTTTTTTATAGAATCTTGAACTTTGACCAAAAAACCCAACAGCAAACAAAAAAGAAGAAAGCTATTGGGTCATCAGTACTTGTTGGGAGACTTGAATAAGAAATTAAGGAAAAGAAAATGTCAGTCCAATGACATTTAATTCAGCTTCCCAGATGTAAGGAGAGGGACAAATGCCTGGAAGAACTTACTGAACACATTCCACAGAAAATCAAGGGAATTTAAAATTTTTCATGAGATTATGAAAAGCAGATTTTGGGGTAAGAGACAAACTACACAAATATGTGTAGATGAAAACTGAGAAACAATTTTAAAGGACTGATTATCATTAATGTAAGCAAAATAGATATTAAGTGACTTCCAGGGTTTTTTTCCAGAATTTATTGCCGAAAATCTTTGTTCAGGAGATAAAATTAAAACCAGAATTTTTAGGAAAAAAATGTATTCTGGAATTATGGAATTGGACTTTAGATAACAGCTATATTATTCTGGAAATTAAATGATTCTAAAATTCTGGATGCAGTAACGTTTGTCACACCCTTCCAGTAACCATAGGATCAGCAGGAGGCCTTTACCTTGATGCTACCTTCTAGACATCCATACCAGCTACTCCTCTCCCCTGTTCTCATTCAGCCTACCTTCTTGGGAGGAATTAACTTATATTTTTTTTAAAGAAATAAATGTTGTTAACATCTATACTTTATAAATTATAACATGTTTAATCAAGGTCTTTTAAAATATGAAGACCCTCCTGCAAAATTTCTCATAAAAAATCATTTTTCTTCCAAACCCTTTGTAAAACAATACTCAACTAAAATTCCTACCTGGTTTTGTTCACTGTGTGACATGTAAGATTATATTGTATGCCTTAGAGACCATACTTTATTGGACAGCAAAGTTACAGAAAACAGATGAGTATCTCATGGGAAAATATTTATACAATAACAGTGGAGGTTTTCCCCCCAACAATAAAACATAATATTCTCAATAATAACAAGACCAGACATGTATTAAGAAAAATGCAACAGTGCAAGTAGAGTCAGTAAGGTTTAAACTGTTGGTTAGGTGGCTAGATTGGAAGGCAGAAAAGGCAGTAGGACTTAGGGAATGGTAAAACCATTAGGCTGGGAGCAAGGACTTGAAACTGAGAATGTGTTAAATTGAACCACAATATTGTTTTATAAATGAACTCAGAAGTTTTTGTAGATTAATCTTTGAGCTGCATGTGTGGTTGGAGAAATCAGGACTGTAATTAATACTAGATAGTTGGCTTGTATTCTTTTACACAAGGGCAGAAATCTTGAGAATTGGTGAAAGAAATGTTTAAAGCAGCCTTCAGCATTCTCAGCTCTGCTACTGAAAGGTTGTTTAAAATTTAGAAGTCAGTAAATCTATCCCCCATCTCAGTTTATGTATCTAATAGTTAGTGTATGAAAATAGTCCCATCTTTTTCTTTCCTCCTGAAGAGGAATGAGGTGAAGAAGAAACACCACACATCTAAAGTGTAATGCAGATTTTGAGTACAGCGAGCTTCCCTGACCCGTAGTTGTTCACATGAAAAAGAATTGCAGCTTCCAAAAATATTGCTGGATGAACCTCTGAAAAAAATATAGGTTATGTGTTGCTGATTTCTTTTTTTTATTATTCTGTAGAGCGTCAATGCTTTATGCCAGCAATACCAAGATTTCCATAAATTTTACAAGACCCTTAAAAATAATCTGCTTCTCTCATTTATGTCACCAGTAAAAATATTGACAATTATAGAGTGTTTGTTCAATATGTCCTGTTACACAAACTGGATTTTATTGTTTGTTTGCTAAGAACAAACAGTACAGAGGCCTGAATGCTTGATGCATGAACAGTCTTTGGAGTTTAGCATAGATATGCACAAAAGATCAAAGCTGCTGCTTTGCTAAAAGTGAATGCCTGTGCCAGTGGCTCATTTGTTTCATGATAAAGTCATTCTGGAAAAATCCTGTACTCTGAAAAATTTCAATTAGGTTAATTACATTCTGCTTCTCTAAATTCCCCCGCAGCTTCAGATGGAGACAGCTTTCTTAATTTCCTTTCCTAACATGTTGAGAGCATTGCTGGGCTTTGGTAAATTGCTGCATTCCACTCAACATGTGGCTGATCTAATCCCTTCTTCTGCAGCACTTTCACAGTGTGAATTTTACCTTATTACACTGGAAACCATCGGGACAGATTCCCTTGGTGCTTTACATTTCGGGTGTTGTGTAAAGTGGCTGAAGTGAAAATAGGAATCTTGTCCTGAACCCTTTTTCCTGGATAACTGAGTTTAGGAGAACAACCCTTTATGTATGTTTGTGGTGACCATGAAGGAGTAACACAAGCTCAGTCAAAAATTTTGACATGCACTTTCTTCAGTTTTACCTTTTATTGACATGCATTTTCTCTGTCTTTTGCTCCTAAAATGGAATTAATCTTGATTGTGGTTATGGAGAGTGCTGTCATATTTCTCTCCTTACTTCTTCAGCTGTCAGTCATATAATTTGACATATTCATTTCAATTCTTTATTTTTTTTCTCCTATACCAGTGTCTGGCAAGACCTTGCTTTTAACCCAGAGTATATATCAACTGGTTAATAAGAGCTGTGAAACACTCTTTCAACTCTTCTGCATTAAATTTGTCCTGTGTGTTGTGGCAACACCGACTCTATGCAAGGACTCCTCCTTCTCCAACACCACCTTTTTTGGGTAGTATGATATCACTGCGACCAAGGCTTGGGATGTGTGGAAAGAAAGTAGGATTGCACATTATTATTCACACCAAAATTTGATATGTTTTCTAACAAGGTTAATTCAGGGGTGCAAACAGTAGTTCCTGATCTTGATCCTGAGTGCTAAAGTGAGAAACTTTGAGCATTATGTTTCATGTTTTTAAAGATCTTTATGGTATGAAAAAACAACAAAAAAAATCAGATCTTCTTCCTCAATCCACTCTATCCTGAATTTAGAGAATTATATGTTCTACTGGATTTTTAAAAATCTGTAAATAACTATTTCAATAAAAATAATACTAAAAATACACATATAATTTTACATTTATTTTTGAAATTAGAAAATATGATCGAAAACAAAGGCTGAGATATTCCATAATATATGATAGATAAGTAAGAATGTTGGATTTTTTGATGGTTGAAATCTCCAGGTTATTTTACTAACTACTCAAAATATCAGTATGTCAACTTGTAAATGGTGACAGAGAGTAATATGATTTGATGATTTCTGCAATGCAATGACCATTGCATCTTGCCAAACTTCCAAAAAGAACATTGTAAATGTTTTGGGAGGCTCAAATACAGTAGTTCAGATACCAGGTCAGATGTTTTTCTTTGGATTTAAAATGCTGGGGCATAGTTACACACCTATATGGACAAAGATTAATGTCTCAATTATTTTTCTTTTTTTCCTTTTTCACTTAAAACACTTAATAAAACATTTGTGGGGTTTTTTTGTGTTACAGACCATGACCACATCTGATATTTTCCCTAGTACCACACCCTGTTAATCATTAGTACAACTAAAGTTGTTGAATAGTCACATTTGGATTGTTTATTTCAAGACCACTGAGAATGAAAAAGAGATCAGGTACTTACATTACAAATTTGAAACTTAAGAGTAAATGGAAACATTTCTTACCACATGGGTCCATATATTCCAAGCAAAAAACAAATAAACTTTGCAATCATGTACTTTATCTGAGTCTTATCAGGAACTAGAACTTAAATTTTATCTGTTAAAAAAAACATTTGCAATGAGTGGGGACAGTGCATTTATTTCAACCAGTCTATAATATTTTGCTTGGAACTTGAAATTTATCTCCTAGCTCAATAACTGAGCGTGGGTCACAGATGTTACAGAGCACCAGAGACAATTAGCTGTCCTAGCATGAGTTCTGAATGGAAATTAAACCTGTAGTACACTGGCTGCTGTTTATCCTGTTAATGAACAAACTGCTCTGCTTTTTCTTGGCTTCTTAATCTCATTCTACAAAATAATCTACTTAACCAGCAGTATTTGCCTTTGTAGGTAGAAAACTTGTGAAGAATATAAGGAAATTATGCATGGAAAGAGATTTTTTTTTTTTTTAAAAAAAGAGAAAGTGGTAAAAAAATAGTATTAAAAATTCTCAATCAATTTCTCCTTTTTTTCTGCAGGACAGTTGACAGCAGAATGTGCTTTTCAGGCAAAGGTCATCACATATGGTATCTTTTGAATGCTGTTTTGATGAAGCATAAAGATTTCTTGCCCAGTAGAAGAAAACAGGAATATAAGATTCTCTTAATTTCAAATGGAAACGATTAAACATTTCTTGAAAAATTCTGCAGAAAATGTATGTTCATTATTTTTGTTTTTAACACATCAAAGAGTGCCCTAAGAACAGTCTGCTTAAATTTATTATCATTAACTCTCTGCTATAATTATTGACTAAATAAAAAAGAGAAAAAGGAAACTCTTGCCTCAAATCTTGATGAATATAACAGGAAAATGGTACTGTCTGGCAATCAGATATGCTCAAGAGTAAATGCAAGCTATACAATAGTAGCAGTAGGTAAACAAGTCTGTAGATACATGAGCAACACTCGGTAAAATATGTGCACAGATGAAAGTCAAAAAGCTAAGAGATGAAAATCAACTGAAAAGACTAAGAAAAATAGGATGTTTAGAAAAACGGGAGGGGGAAGTCTTTAGCTCTCCTCCCGGTTTTTAAAATTTTTTTATATATTATTCTTATGCTATATTTTACACTGATTTTTACTGCTCACTGTAAAAACATGTTCATCCAGTGCCCTGGGAACACTCAATACAATTAAATATATACTAAATAACATTTCTGTCAATTATCCCTGTGTTCAAACTCATCATCAGTGTAAATACAACAAACAAGTTCATCAATCTCCTGAAAAATTCCCCTGGAGGATCCTAAACTATGAACTGTGTGGGGCTGGATGACATGTGTCTCCTTATAGGCACAGAATCCTAGAATAACCTGGGTTGAAAGGGACCCACAGGGATCATCCAAGGCCAGCTTCTCAAGAGAAAGAGTCAGCTGGACGATGAGAAAAATGCAGAGTGGATGGGATGGGTTACTGAGGGCTAGCAGGATTGGATTATGGTACACTGCCAAATAAAACCCTGGCACAACTGATAATCTTTCAGTCTTTGGTCCAGGGAAGCTGAGACAACTTGAATGCCTATCGTAGCCTAATATATTTCTACGTAATTTTTTCAGTGTAACGAGGAGGATCAATTTAAGGTGAAATAAGAAGCACCGAAACAACCACTCCACTATTTCAAAATTGTCCTTTTCTATCTTGAAAGCAAACAAAAACTAGGTGGGTTTTTTCCTCTGTGACAGGCTGATAGAAAGGTCATTCTTAAAGAACATACTTTTTTACCTCTTTAAAATTTCTTTTCAGATTTCCACACAATTGCCATCAGCTTAATAAAAGGAAATCATATTGTTATATTGATTAACAGTGGATGCATTTTCCAATTATTTCTATAATGAGTTTAGTAGCAATGACCCAGAAAATGGACAAAGACCTCACTTCAGATTAATGCTGATTTGATGTAAATTGTTATTTTTTTCCCATCTCTCCAGCAAATGATAATGATAGATCCCCACTGTTAATTAATCAAAACCTCTCAAAATAGAGTTCACCAGGTTAAAATAATTAGCAGATAATTGTCTCCTGTTTATTACTCCTCAGAGATGTAAACAACAGTCTGGTTTTATTTGACAGTATTTGCTAAAAAGACCATTAATGAATAAATTAGTGGCACAAATGTTGTACTTGTGGTATGAATACTTGTGGTTGTGCATTTGTTTTGTGAAACTATTCAACGTACAAAGAGCAATTTTCCCTCCAGAAAAGCAACATTTCAGCAGGTGCAAACATTTGTTTCATATGCAAAATTTCCTTTTGCTTGTTGTTTCTTGACTGAATAATTGAGTAGCACAAAAATATGAGCAGTGTTTTAATGTGGAGTCATGCATAAGGAGGCTTTTTCTTGTTTGCACTTTGATGGCTACAGAAGTTTTGTGGTGTAGAAAAAAAACTTGCCCTACTTGGGCAGAGTAGGAATTTATTAACAGATGAATTGCTATCATGATGTAATGGTGATAATGGTGAATACTTCTTTTTGGAGTTAGTGGGCAAATGTGGTTTAGGTGCCCAAATCCTGTTATGAATTTATATCCACAAATGAGGCACCTTACCCAGTTCAGAGGAATCTTTAGAATTCAAATTGTTGTTATATTTTAAGTAAAATAGATTAACCAGCTGATTAATAAATTAGGTGTTTGTTAGCTCTCTTTTCCAAAACAAAGGAGAAAGAGAAGTTACAAAAATATTACAGTCAGATTATCAGCAATCATCAATCTGCAGTTTATTTTAAAAGAGTGCTGCTCTTTAAAGCCACTAATTGAGATGCATTCCTCTTAAAGCTTGATTTGATCCTCAGAGGAAATGTGATTTTGGTTTCTGGTCAGGCTATAACCAATTTTTAAATTCAAAATCTGTGTTACCAGACTTTTTTCCCAGGAACTCATTTCACGTGATCTTAGGACTGAAGGCCATAGAGAACAAAAAGCAATGTTGTTTCACTTCCACTGTGCTACTATTTCACAGATAGTACTTCAGTTTTTTTAGTTTTTATAACCAAGTATAATTTCTAAACCATGAGTGTAAAATTTCACGAAGAATTAAACTTTTGCAATTTTACTACAAATAGTAGGAATTTGTCTACTTCGTTTTTTCTATTGTACATATGATAAATATACTGAAATAATGGTAACCAGCCTTAATTTTTAGTATTTTTAAAACCCTACAAATTCTATTAAGTTAATAATACTAGTAATAATAAAAAATAACAATGTTTTTGTATATGCAGATTAAAGAAGAAATTTCCAGTGCTGCAAAATCTGTCATATCCTTGCCATATCCAGCAGTGAATATGGTCAGAAAAATACAATCAAACTTTAAAATATTGCTTAATTTGTGTTTTTAAGCTGTCACATTTAGTTCCAGACAACTACATTGTTTTCTGCAAGACCTGTCCTTGCAGTCAAAAATTTTCTCTCAGGTGTCATTAGATATTGCTCATTAACTTATTTCTTTTTTCAGTGTGGCAATTTAATATTTGATTTCATTTTTTTGCCTATAAAGAATAAAAACTATACACTTGTGTTTTCTTTATCAAACGTTACAGTAAAAACAAAACTATAAATGTCAGCTACTTCCCAGAGAACTCAATTTTCGGGCGGTGATAAGCTACTGTCAGGGCTAGGCCAGGACTCTGTAAGAGGGAGATTTACACTGCTTTGCCCTTCTGGATGAGGGCAGTCAGCTTTTGGCTCAAGATTAATCTAGAAAATTAGAAACTCTATGGCCTAGCCTAGACATTCTTTTATATAATAATTCTTGTTCACTTTTCTGATTGGAGTTTTTCTGCCATTTTTTCTGTCAAGAAAAAAATTTATAGAACTTTTCTGCCATTTGTGCCATTCACAATTTTGAAAAGACCTTTGAAAAGAATATTCTTTCTTTAAGAGAGAATGCATTTCTCTATTGAAAAATCCGTAATTCTTCCATCTAAGTGGGGTAGCATTCTTGAAATATGTCTGAATTCCCAAAAATTAACTTCTAAATTTTTCTTGAATGTGGTAGCTTGTGGGTTATTTTTAGCTCTGTGATTTCCAAAAAAGGACATTTAACACCATTTCTTTGAATTTCTCTTTATGACTTGAAAATAGCTGTGATCATGTATTAGGAGTACATATAGCCATGGGACTGTTTTCTTAATGCTGTGTTTTAAATAGGAGGCAATGACAGGTGATAGCTGTTTTTAGATGTGTGTCTGCTGCTGTACACACCGACAAAGTCCCACACACAATCTTGTGCACTTACACACACACATGTAAACTGCTAGGTCAGTCTTAAGGTTATAATTTCATCTCCAGGTTTGTGCTCAAAATCTAAGACATCCAGACATCATCTTCTATTGAAATTAGAGTTTGAAGCTCTCACAGTGGTTCACTATATTTGTCAGCCCAAATTTAGCATAGATAATACTGAAATGTGTGCCAAAAGCTGTTTTAAAAAGCATGACTGGTGTCTAAATGATATGGGTATATATAATTCCCTGTAATGGTATTCCATATGATAATTTAATATTAAGATTACTCCCGGTTTATTATTTTCTCCTGGATTTTTCTTTCTCTCACTTTATGTTTTCATCAATCTCATTCATAGAGAAGGAACAGAAAACCCATGTGGATTTGAAAGCTTTTTTTTTTGATTAAACCAAAACAAGTAACATTCAAATAGCTTTTTTCAGCCTTTGAATTACAGACCTTGAAATTGGAACTGATTTTGTGCTTTCCTAAAATAATATTTTTATGAGTGAAATTGGAAGAGCAGCACTCAATGGGAGAAGAGGGAAAATGGACTTGGCTGCTGCTACACGGGAGTTTGAAGTTTTGCTTTATTGCAAACATCCACAAAAGCAAGTTTTTGTTCTGCAGAACACGTTCTTCTGACCCTTGTTCTTGCCTGAGTTTTCTCCTCCTCTTCTACTAAACAGGAGAAAAAAAAAAAAATTTTTAGGGATACAGCTGACCAGTTTCAAATGCTGGCATTGACATTAGCTGAATAAATGGGAACGTTTTCCTTTCATATGTAGGCTAATAACATAGAACAGTTTATATGGAGATTTCTGAAACTTGCAGAGGTGATAGGTAACATATTCCA
>PYHW01010789.1:6676435-6694846 GCA_013186435.1 Turdus rufiventris | reverse complement strand
ATGTAGGGACAAAAGAACAAAAAGTTGCCAACACCTGGGAGTGCGGCTTATACTCGGTGCGGCTTATAATCGTGAAATTACTGTAAATAAGAAACAGGTGTTCAATAAAATTTAAGGTGAAAATTTGGGGTGAGGGAGTAGAGATCTGACTGGGATAAAATGTTTTATTGCTGTTAATTAATCAATTCTAGCCTGAATTATTACTAATTAAACAAAATTTCTATCAACCTCACTGTGCAGTGGACTATGTTGAATGAGACAGTGGCTTAGCTCACAGATGTGAAGCTCTATCTCCATCACACTGAAAAAAGGAACCTGTCAAACAGGCAGAGTCTGATTGCCTCAGAAGAGAGAACAGAGTACTAAGGTGATCTTGAGCAGATCCCACCTGAGCTGTTCTGGTAGGAGAGCTGATGGAGAGGCTTGTATTGCTTCTTTTATGCTGTAAATACTCTTAAATATTCTTCCCCAAAGTTTTTCAATCTTGGATTTTTGCTGAATCATAAATCTGCTATAAAGCAGAAAAGGAAAAAAAAAGGAAATAGAATAATGGTTTAATAAGAGGAAAAAATTCAGTAGAGTTCAAAATTCAAAGGTAGTTAAAACTAATTAGAGTGCAGTTTATTTGTAGTCATTATCCAATCCTATAATCATAAAAACTTTATTTTGATGAGATGGGAGATGAAATCATGAAAACACCAGATTAATGAATTTATCAAATGCATTAAAAAACACTTATAAATCAGATTATGGAAAGCAAAAAGATACATGGAGGCTTCAAGTTTTCTTACACAGAAAGTTGGATGTGGTTTCTTTTTTTAGTTGCCTTCAGATGCGGGGCTTTGAATTACATATTTAACCTGAAAAATATAGGAGTACCCCTTTTATGATTCATTTGCCTTCAGAGTCTACTAGCTCCTTCATCATACAGGCTGGGTTGGGTGGTGCTAGAGGAAAGAAGCCAAAGTCAACAGGATATGGATTTAACAGCTCCAGTGCTCAAAACAGAGTTATCTGTTACCAACACAATTTTAAAAAATTGCTTAAATAGCCCAGTGTGTATCATAGGCCCATTCACAATAATTTTAGCCTACAGAATGGCAGGTTATATGGATTTTCACATGCTAATTTATCAGTTCAATAAAAAAACCAAAAAAAACAACAAAAAAAAAAACCTGAATATCCCAGTGTGTATCCTTGTCTAGTTCCCTAGCCGCTTAACTTGCACTGACAAGTTCTGTGGGTTTCACCGAACTTATTTACCACTTAAAATCAAAATGTATCTACCATAGTAGCTCCTGTGTCAAATTACACGCAGAGTGTGCTTCTTGTAACACTCAATAAATGATCTCATATGTGTCCCATAAACCTTCACTCGTTTGCCAAAACTGAAGAAAAAGAGAAGCAATGCAGAAACTGATCCTCAACGTTAATATTGAACAAAAGGAATAGAGAATGGCAAAAACAGTTCTACCCAGCTCTAAGGAGCAATGTACACCAGCATGACCTCATAACAACAACAGTTTGGGTCTCTGCAGATTTCTCAATCAGGAGCTCAGAGACTCATTCAAAGAAGGGTGTGCAAATATATTCTCATTCATGCAAAGTGCTTGAATCCAGGAAAAAGAAAGTCTAAAAGCAGGTTGTTTAAAATTAGCCCCTGGTTTTTATTTTTGCATTTTTTACAAGTTAAAAGTGTGTAAATTAGTCTAAAAAACAAACAAACTAACTTACAACAACAACAACAAAAACAAACAAAAATCCCCCAAACAAACAGGAACAACAAAAAAATCCATAGCAATTTAAAATAATATTTTCCTAAAATACTTTTGATAATCAAGCAAATCATTATTATTTTCTAGGATAGAATGCAGCTAGTAAGGATTTCTTTTTTTACAATTGCTAGTAAAGCCAGAACCCATAAAATGACAGTGAAATAATATATAAGTTCATTGATCTGAGTGACAGGAACTGGATCTCCTTTGACATGAAGGATCTGCTTAAATGGAAAGGAAATAATGATCTCCATTCTCCTCCTCCCAAAAAATGAAAAGAAAAAATGAAAATAAAAAGTCAACTCTTAGTATTTGGCATAATACAGAGTCCCATCTGGTTTTGAACATGCGTGTTTCTCAGAAACTTTTGGACAGTGAAATGCAGCACTCTGACTCACAGAATCTTCATGAAAACTTGACATAGTCAAATATTCATCTATTCTGATTTTAGTAGTCTTGGAAATAACAGAGACCTGTTTGGCTGATTAAATACTGAAACGGTGCTTCCCTCTAAGCATGGATATTTGCTCACCCTATTTTTCCATGAGATGTCGGTTACTTTGTCGAAAGATAATTTTCTTAGGAAAATTTTATCATTTCCATCCAGATTCCACTTACTGTAATGAATTTTCAAGGTCCAGGGTGTATCCTAGTCCCATCAAGACTATGATGTGTGTGTGACTGGAGTACACACAACTCTAAAAGGGAATTTTTATTCTGTTACTCTGGGAGACTTTCAAGTTAGAACATACTATGCAACTGAAAAAAAAAAAAGAAAGTGAGCATAATAAATAAAAACTAATTTTACAGCTGGTATCAGTCTCCATCTACAAATAAATTAGAAAGAAAATTAACTGGAAGACCAGAAAGATCATGAAAAGGGTGAACATCTAAAGCTAAAAATAGTAAATGCAAGATTTCAGTGACTTTACCAAAAGTTTTCCCTAGCTGAAGCAAAAACGGCATACTCCTCGTTCTAAAAGCAGCTCATCTCTCCTTTTCCTACTGTTGTCTAAAATTGCACTAAAAGCAATTTAACTGTTTTTTCATTACCATAAAATTTTGGAGAGGGAGCTATAGGAAGATAAGTTGGTTGAAGATATTCACATCCTTCAGCTTGCCATCCATTCTGTTGTGAGGAACTCTTTCTCTCACACTAATGCTCATGGGGAGATGTGCGTGAACAGCACTTCTTAAAGCCAAATCTGAAATTTTTACTTAGTGTAGTTACAAGGCTTGAGTTATGCATCTGTT
Organism: Turdus rufiventris; assembly: GCA_013186435.1. Taxonomy (NCBI): domain Eukaryota; kingdom Metazoa; phylum Chordata; class Aves; order Passeriformes; family Turdidae; genus Turdus; species Turdus rufiventris. Next base: position 6,691,817 of record PYHW01010789.1, on the reverse strand, counting down.
TCTACTTACCCAAAACTTTCCAAGTTGCTGACTGCTCCAGGAAGAGGTCTCTGAACTGACCTAGAGCTGTGACAGTGGCTGTTACATTTGCCTGTCCCTTCTCATTACTCTAGTGCTGCTCCTACCATGGGTTTTTATTTCAGTGTTGGATACTACAGATGTAAGTAAAACCTGCGCTCAACTCATTCTGAGAGTGTCAGTAAATGTGCATGAAATTCAGTATCTATGATGATGTATTTAAAGAATATTTGTAATCTGTAGCCCTTTTCCTGTTAAATATAATTCAGAACATCTTACTGAATGTACCCTAATTCTTTCTTATGCTACTGTAAGAAAAATAAGGCTGCACTAAAATCAATAATATAATGTTACTGACTCATTCTATCCTATGCCATTTCATGGCATTCCAAAGTGACAATGAAATACCACTAATGGAACTGTGAATCTCTTTTTCAATTATAGTAACAGCTACTGGTTGGAACAATTTGTGAGAGAATTTGGAAAGCACTACTGCAAGTATTAAGCACAGCCACATTCTTTCCAAGCACCAGTGATGGTATTAATTTAGTTTGATTCACCTCACAATAATATTTTCCAGATAAGCCATTTTCAAACCTAAATGGTTCAGGCTCAGCATTTCTGGAAGTAACACAGAAGTGCAGTACTATCTGATGGAGCTGGTCTTGAAAGACCTGCATAGAGAAGTAGCTCCATGAATAGTTCTTTAAAAACCAGCATGCCCACATGTTAAACTGATTATCATATGGAAATGTGCATGGGGAGAATGCATTCCAGCTATCATATTGACTCCATTTTGGGATTATGTTTTCTCCTTCTAGAAGTGTCTATGGTTCAAGAAACATGTCCCCTAGTTGAGTGGTCAGTGAAAACACAAGAAATGAGCAGAGTTCAATGCTTTCTGCAGTGGGGGCCAAGTTCTAGTCCTGTCTTTGCTGTTTCTGTGTAGCCATATCAAAACAGTTCTTTTATGCATTGGCTGACATATTCTTACCTGCAAAAAGGATTAATGACCTTGCCATATTTTGCAAAAAAATTAAATGTTTTTTCATAAAAATAAGTATTGGCAAGTTTAATGTAATTATGAATAAGTACAAGATAATATCCTGTGCCCTATTAGAAGATAAACTTGTCTAAGGACATTTTGCTTTCAAGAACTGACCTTCACAGTGCATTAAAACTGTCTGAGGTTTTTTAGTCATTCTGCTCTTTTCAACATGAGAAATAAGAATCGTAAGACCAAGTCTTGCAACAGAAAGCTAAAATCCTATACTTATAAATAGATGACTCTAACATGCCAATTTTGCTGGTAATTTGTAGCTTTACTATTGCAATGTTTCCTGGCATGCTATTGTCTGTAATCTGCTCATATTGTTATGGCATGGGACAATTTTGTGATGAATTACGTATTCAAAATGCGCATGCAGTAGGAATATAGTGTACAATGTTACTGAGGTTAATGAGAATTATATAAGTGTGCATCACAGAATTTCAAAATGAGCAAATTTGAATCTTAGTACAGTCACATTGATGGGCAAACTTCTGCACTCTATTGGTAGCTTTCAGCTTGATCAGACAAGTGCCAAAGTCCTCTCATCCATTACTGAATCTGTTACCCCACTTAGTGTATCCTTATGATTCCTGCTCCAAAAGTAAAAAAACCCAAAACAAACAAAACACCTACCCACAAAACCAAAACAAACAAACCACCAAGAAGAAATAAGAACATTTCCCTCAAAAGTCCTTAAAGTTATTTTGTATAAGAAGTCCAGGTTCAAAAAGAAGCTGACTTTTAAAATGTTTTTAAATGATAGTTCCATGCAAAATAAGATTATTGGTCTACAATGCCAACAAAATGTAATGTTAGTAAACATTTCCACAAATACTTAGGGATCATTTACAGCTTCTTTACACTTCACTAGCTTGATTTTACAGTGGATCATATTCACTACAATATGTATGCATTGTTGAAAGAAATAATGAATCAGGTATATGTATGACATAGAATTTCAGTATTTGCTTTGTCCTATGCATGCATGGTAATTATTTTTAGTATAGCAATATCTTCAAGTGTGGATTTTTTCCCAAGAAAATGATATTAGATTTGTCTGTTCTCATGCAGATTAAAGACAAACTTATTACTTATATTGATAGTAGAAGAAGAAAACAGAAATATTTTTCTTTTAGTATTTAAAAATATTTGAGTAGAGTGTGAATTCTCACTATAAGATCTTGGTACCAGGTTGAAACATTTGAGATTCACCCACTCATATCAGAGTTCAAATTGTTCATTAATAAAAGGTCACATGGTAAACTGCTTGTGAAGGTGTGTAGTGACTCTGAAAATGGTCAATGTAAACAATACAACTGTTTTAAGTAAATTCCATTCCTTCAAATGTGTTAAGATAGCAAAATGTTTAAAATTTTATTTAAAATACTTTCTTGATCTGTTTTAAGCATGCTCTACTGCCAACCAATCAAACAGATAAAAGAGATGGAAAAATAGGTTTAACAAGCCACTTAATAAGATTAATTATTTCCTCTGTCCCTGAAGAAATTAGCATTTATTCCTTTATAAAATCTGCCTTAATAATGATTATGTCATGTGTCATGTTCATGGCATAATGGATTCTATAAAAATTACTTCACATTCCTTCATGCTTCTTTGAGAATGGTCAGTTACTATGAACTACTACATATATAGGAAATGAATAACCAGCATTCATTTTGAGGGTTGGTAACTGTGGTACTCATAGCCAAATCAATTATGTGTGCTCAACCTTTGGTATGATCAGGAAATCCAAGGCACTGAGTTTACTCACTGTCCTGAAATAAGTTTTTCCCTAGATATGCAGGACCCTTTTTACCTCTTCATGCACAGTTACCATTTTTCCTAGTAGCTGCTGAGCATTTTTTAAACAGAAGGTTGTCATGGTTATAGAGACACAGCCACATTCTACCAAACATTCATGTAGGTTTATGGCAACAGCCATAGATGTTCAGTCTGCACTGACAAAGAACTCTCTTTGCTCCCTTCTGATGATGTTTAACTATAGTCCAGAGGGTGATACACTTTAGAGATTTCTCCAAGAAGCTACATAAATGTCATATCAAGTTTGATTTCCTCTACCATACAGAGGCCTCTAAGAAGCCATGAAACTTAAATGGGCACTTGTGAGCCTACTGCCATGCTTGAGGTTACATAGCAAAGATATAACATTTCATACTCTCCTCTGAAGAAGACACTTTAGAAGTGTGAAGATAGCACCAGATAAAGACAATTTATAGTATCTGAACTATCTGGCAACCCTAGTTGGCACAGACTTTTCCAGAGACAACTTTGAAAGTGAAGAACCTTTCTGGCTCTTCTGTCTAATTCTAGGGAGCAACTTAAGAAGCAATGTATGAGTGAATATATTCTCACTCCATCCTACCTGTCTTGTCAGGAGAACCATGAAGCTGGCAGTCTGGTTCCACAGAAACAGAATTATGTATCTAGCTTTGCAAGTTATTAATTATACAGTGTCATATTTGCTTGCATTTGTGGGTACTCCCTGTGTGGCCTGAAGATAAAGTAAGCTTCTTTGTCAATACTAATGTAATTTAATTTAAGGCTTCCCATTGTCCCCTACTTTATAAATGAGAAACTCAAGACAATCTCTTGTATCATTTTGCTTGTTCAACTTTTTTAGATATCATTATTTGTGTCCAGAGCTAAAAAATTATTCTACTTCTCCACATCAAGTATAAAGAAAATAAATTATTTTATAAACTCATGTTTTTGGAGTTGCTTTAACAATTGCAATCAATTAAAATTATATAATTTAAAAATAGTGCCTATTTGAGTAATAAAAACTAAAGGGAAGTTTAGATGCAATTAACAACTGACATTTTAATGGATTCTTCAGCTAGATATAAACAGACCTATTTTACAAAACAGATGAATGGAGTCTGCTTAGTTAAAGACTAACAGACATAATAATGTAATGAAATTAGTAATGTATGTACTATTGAAATAGTACTTCATTCTTGTTTTCAAGGGTTTAGTGCAAGTAAGTAGCAAAGCAAAGCAAGAATGACACCACAGTTACTATATTAACTTGTAAAGAAAAATTAATGGATTTTTCTGGTGCTCTGAAGGAAGCAAGGAAGGAAGGAAGGAAGGAAGGAAGGTTGGTTTAGTTACAGCTCGGCTTTGGCCCTTCTAATTTTCTCCTTGCATAACCACAATATTCTCATAGTCCTCCTGAGTTGCCTGTCCCTTCTTTCAAGGTTGATAACTTTTTTTTCTAGGCAGACAAATCCCCAATAAGCTATCCATTTTCTTACATGGGGACAGCCTGCTTCCACATTTTTAAGATTTTCTTCTTGAAGAATGTCCAGATTTCCTGGACTCCTTTGGCTCCTTTCAGTATATCCTCCCAAGGAATTCTGCCACCCAGGCCTCTAAACAGGCTAAAACCTGCCCTCCACACTGGTACTGTCTTGCATTAGCATTGATTACCTTCTCTACTGTTGCAGTGGCCCTTTCTATTATTTTGCTAAACATTTATCTGTTTTTGTAAGACAAGTTTTGCAAATCATCACTCAGGGCACTGATGACTCCTGGAAGCCCAAACGAAGGGTAGAGGTATGACAGCACCAAAATCTGTTCAGATTTCCTTCATCAAATTGATGAGGGCCATCTTTACAAAAATCAATTATAAATTACATTTTTCTTTGCATTTCCACACTCTCTACAGAACAAGATGGCAGGATTGATCCTCAGCCAAAGGTACTTGGTTGTATTATGTACTGTGGGAAGAAACAAAAAAACAAAACACCATTATAAATCCTCCCCAGATAATTCATTCTCCAGGTGAAGTTTAAGCCTGCACGTAAAGCACAAAGGAGCTGACATAAACTTTCAATAAATTACTTTTTATGAGGGAATGTAACAGCTTTTGTGTCATTCAGGTGTATCTGTCTTTTAAACCAGTGTTTCTCTCGTACATTAATTTCACCAAATGGATCCCCTGGCCCACGTATAAGGAGTCTCTTTATCTTCAGTTAAGTCTGTTTCCAAATCTTTTTAAATCACCCTTGGAAAATCTGTAGGTGAGTTATAGTGGGTGGTCTCGTAGGAAAAAAAGCCCAACATCAGTGGCAGTCTCCCCTTCTCACCCTCAGTTCTTCCTTTCCTTTGTAGAAGTTGTAGTTCCATATAAAAACTGCAGGCCACCCGAGCTGAAGATGCTGGCAGTGAGAAGGTCTTTGAAGGTTCAGTTAGCCATGACCTATTTCAAATAACAGGGAAAGACTTACAGTGTATGAGTGTGTAAATGTGAAATAGGCACTCAAAGGTTACGAAATTGTTGAATTGTTTCAGAAAGGCTTTTAAAATTCAGTTTCATGTTTGTCAGACCAACAGCTCTGAAGCTGAAAGTAATTTTCTGAATTTCTGCCACCAGAGGACCCTCCTACTTCTGATGAAATGTCCCCATCAGAATCTGAATGTGTTGTTTTATCAAGGACAAGCATTAGATTAAAACATAATGTATGGCTGAGACTCCTTTACATAGATTTCCAAACTGTTCAATTTTCCAAGTCTGACATGTGTTGTCTATCTGAAAACGACTGGGAAATAATCTCGGAGGCTTATACTTATGGACTTACTCTTGATGAGTGGTGGAGAATAACGAATGATTATTCAGTAAGTGATGACTTGCCAAGGACCACAAGAAAAATATGGGATGAAATAAATGGTGCTATTTGTACTGTGAAATGTAGACACAATATTTCTTAGATTTACAGTGTTCCAATATCTAAAACTGCTTTATCTCATACATGATTTTTATATATGTATTTATTTGGAGGGAAGAGCATAGGAATTTTTAAGCGATCAGCTTCTGGTACTTCAGGCAGCTGCATTTCTCCCACAGCTAGTATCACTTTCTGGTCAGTAAGAGGGAGTTTGCAGAGGCTTGGGGAAAATCTTTACAGTCACCTTCTGCTATCTGAGAATGGGAACATCCTTTTCTTAAATGATAAGAATCAGCAGAAATGGTCACAGAGACCTTTCTTTGTAGTCAGAAGGAAGGTGTTGGAGAAGAGCCATCAGCACAGAATAATATCTTGTGATTTTTTTATTTTTTTATTTTTTTTTAACAGCTTGCTAGACAAATTCTCAGTGATTGACCAAGTGGAAATGTGGGGTGCCCATTTAAAATCCATTCTGCTCTACTAATCTGTAGAAGACGGAAGACTAAAGATACTTGGTATTTAATTAATTTAGCTTTCTTTCTGGAGAGTAAGCCTGAAGAAACAAAGTTCTGAATAATTAGAGAGTCATACCAAAATTGAAACCAAATGGAGGGAATGAGTAAAACTAATTAAATATTGCTCCTCTTCAGTGGATTCTTGGGACACACATAATATCAAAATGACAGTTATTGTTTTCTTCCAGTTTTTTCTTCTCAAGCATGCAGAGCTGGGAAATAGAACACACACCTGCAACTGTAATTCTCAAGTAGTCATCCTCATTTTAACATATTCAGAAGACTGTCTTTAATGATGTCCCACCTATGACAGATATAGAAAAGACAACCCGTAAGAAAATGGTTTAACACTGTCTGAGTTGCAGATTGTTTCTCATCCTCATAATTTTTCCTTACTATATAGATGATGACATGAGAACAGCTGGGTGATCACAAAACAAACATGCTGTATCAAGCTCTAAATGGAGTCACAAAATATAATTTATATCTGTATGCTAACAAGAGGGAGGGGCACAAATATCTTGAGAGGTATGTCTGGGGGCAAACCCTTCACTCTTCTTAAAATCTGTAGTCTGAGCACAGCCTGTGGTGATTACTCAATGGGGAGAATCTGTGTTTATATAAAAGGGGAAAAAATGTTTATCTAAACATTCACATTTAGAATTTATTGTGAAATCTCTGCAACTAACACATCACCAATTCCACGACAGCTAAGAACAGAGGCACATTAAGAAGACTGTTCAAGCTTAGTAGATAAGAGGAATGCTGTCTAGAATCCCTAGGGAGATAGTATAGCTGTACCACTGTGATAAATCAGGGATTCATGAGAGAAAACCCTTCCCTCCTTTGAAAAAACATTACTTTGATGTCACATGCTTGACACAGTGCTCTGCTGTTCGGTTACAGAAGTGAACCTTTGCAGCCTTTCCAGGATGAACTCTGACCATTCAAACATCCTGGCAGAGCTGAAAGATCCAGTTTTGCTGAAGGAGTCAACAACACAGCAAAAAGGAAAGCATCCTTTTTTGGTTTTATTTTTCTGAAAGATAGCAAAGATATCCTCACTTACATTTGATGTCACCAATGAACTAAACATGACACATGCAACATTTTATCCATTTTTTTCACACCAGTAAAAATAGTTATATACTTTTTTTTAAATGCTGAAGCCTATGAGAGTTGGTGTAGTGTTTGGCACAACTGACAGATTAGAATTTGTCAAAAAGTGAAACAAACCAACACAAACAAAAGTCCTAGCACAATAATGATGAACATACCACTTGGAGATCTGCTGTTAGGACTGAATGGAGTTGTTCATCAAGGTTAAGGCCAGAAACCCAGCACAGTTTTCTGTTTTTCAGTTTAATTAATTTTTAAAGCATAATTCAAGACTAAGTATTTTGAATCTTAAATAAGGCTGCTGGTGTTAGATTTTCTCTAAAATGAGAAAAGTAAAAAGCAAGAGAATTTTAGATAGGAAAGAAAATCATGAGAATTCTTAGCAAATTCCTATTCTTATTCAAATGTGCTTTTCACATGAGTATGCAATAGATGTCAATTTAAAATACAGACTGATACTTGACATGAATCTAGCATAAACTATTTCATTTTCAGGAGAGCCTTCTGGGATCCAAATTTTTTAATTCATTTTAACTCACTATGAATCAAGGAAAAAGTTCATCACAAATAAGTTTCTGATCTGTGAAACAGTTTTTGGTCTGTGAACTATGAAGAATAAAAAAATATAGTCTTTTATGGAAATCAAGAAGCAATCAAAGATTTCAAATATTAAAATAAATCTTAAAAACTTTTTGAGAACTAAGTATGTAAAAGAGGCCATGTTTATATATGTAAAAACAAAGTAGAAATAATGTAACTCTTGCAGACTTGGAATCCCTTTGAATACTTTTTGACACCTAAAGAGAGATGCGGTATTCAAGTCTTCTTCTACTGTCTAATGTTTCTGATTAAAATTCAGTATTCTGTGTAAAATGCTAATACTAGTGTAAGTCTCCTGCATTTCACTTTCTGTACTTTTGAGTGCATTTTCTGCTAGGAAACTGTACCAGTGGCATGATTCAGGAATTTATTATTCTCTGGGCACCTGACCTGTGAGTACCTACTTTGGGTTTCCAACCACCTTGTGTTCTCTCCCTTTCAAAAGTACTATTGGTGTCAGAAATACACACATGAGAGTGAGCACATAAGGGGGTGTGTGCATGTGAAAAACAGGGGAAGACAGAAAAATATAGAAAGAGAGAAGCGAAGTGTCAAAGGTAAGGCAGTGGGGCGGATTGCATTAATTTATGTGATACAATACATAAATATGTATTAATAGAAAGATATAAAAAGTAATGTAAACATATAATATCAGGTTTTTAAAAATGGTTTTGCTAAATTATTATTATTTATTAGTTTGACAAAACTCAGGAATATGGGTCTGAACCAGGTTCTTGGAATGTATTTTCTCCTGTAGCAATGCACTGATTTACACTGAATGATATCATCAACTGCACTATCATTCTCATGCCACCATGAAATGACTACTCATTTTTAAGCCTTTTACTCTCACAATTCACATGCCTACCATTCATATATGGCTTTGTTCTAGAATTTCAGAATTCAAGAATTGACTGACTTAGAATTGATTTTGATGGAAAACAAATTATATGTTTCCAGCAGAGAAATCAGAATTTTAATCTTGGACTCTCCAGCTTTAATAGAAAAACCAACCAATGCAGAATAGAGAGTAATCTGTCTTCTAGATGAAGGAAAAAATGAGAGATTAATACTTATTCATTTTTTTTTTTAATCAAGAACTTCAGAATTAGAGAATAACATCAATTTTGTTATGTATTCCTGAAATTATTAGGATTGCAGAACCTAGTGAGGAAAATTGATCCCAAACTCAAATGTTAAAAAGATAATCTAAGGTTTTACTAATACCTGACTGATTAACTAACATCTATCTGAATCTTCCCATCACATGCTGAACACTTCATATTTTAGATTAGCCTTTGTAGACACGAAAAGGAAGTCATATACATAATTGAAATAAAAACAAAACAAAAAGAGTTATTGGTGATCTAGCTGGTCTTTACTAGTTTATTTTCTTGACTGATTCAAGTTATTCCTGCAGTTCTTCAAGTCTAACTTGTAAGCCATTAATCACTTGTTTTTCTCCTTTGTGCTTTTTTTCCAGTTTATCTGTTCGTTGTTAGAAAAACACATCACACTCTTAGATTCCTTGTGATTTATAGTCTCATTCTGTACTAATATTACCAATATTAATAATGTCATACTTAATATTATTTCCTTCCTCTCTTTAGAAATACTTTTCATGGAAGCCCATCCCTCTGTCTAAAATTTGCATTTTTAATGTATTGGTATGCTTTTGTTCTACATTTACATTAATTTGCATAGATTTATTAAATTGATATTTTTAACAGTTTCACATATATGCCATTTTTCCAAATGTTTCTGTCCCTTTACTCAGATGCATCTTTCACATAGCACAGCCTAGGTTCTCTCAGCATTTGCAAAAAAATATATGCCTCACCATTGTCCTCAGTAATTTATTGGTAGACTGGGTCTATTTATAATGTTTATGCAGCAGGTATTCTCCTTTTACCAGAAGGCTACATCCTTCAGGTGTTAGGTATCTGAAATAAGGTGCATCAGTCTTATTCTCTTACTATAATGTTACTTTGTTCTATTCTGCTTTTTATCTTTTTAAAGGCTTTTAACAGGTCTGCTGTTCTCTTCCTTCTGAGTTACAGAGAAAGCATAAATATTTTCATCATACAGGAAAAAGTTTTATTTTCTCCCTACCTGTCTTTCTGTATCTCTGATTTAAGCTATCAGGTCTCTGAGAGGCCAATTAAGCTTTGTTTGTGCATTAAGATTTCTGGTTGCTGCTGTTTATTCTTGATACACTTTGCAGTAGTGTATAGATGTCTAATATATTTGATAAGTTCCCCTATTATTGTCTTTCCTATCAGCTAACTAATAGTGCCAAAAATATTGTCTTTTTCTGATGTAGCAAAAATTCCTCATATATGGCTCTATCTTTTGCTCTTTGCACAATTTTATTGCAACTTTTAATCATATATCTCTTTATTTGGATTGTTACTGCAATCCTCTACATACCAGTCTTGTTGAAACAGGTCAAACTCAAAAATGTTCTTTTTTAGGACAGAAAAATGTATGTGTGCTTAACCATGCCTGTGTCCCTCTTTATATAATTTTCAGAGAGATCAATTAGTAGCTTGCATAAATCTTAGTTTTTCTAAGGGTATTTCTTAATCACCTTTTACTCACCCTAGTTCCTTTAAGAAATATTTACCTATTGAAGCAGGAATATAGTCTCTACTCAGGCCTAAAAATATGTATGACGTTTATAAATTTGGTTTGATATATTTGAATACCCCCAAAATAAAAATTATCTTTCATATCTCAATGTCTTTTGAACATTTTGTGCTTGCAAGTATTACATTTATCTGAAATTCTGTCCATTTTTTACCTTAAAACTTTCAATTTATGTCTTCTGTTTATCATCCTTCATCTCTGCATTGTGTTCTGTGCTTTTGTATAGACTGTACAATTCTGTTTCTATAGTAAATTAACTCTGAAAAAAAAATAATGGATTTGCTTTCATCAGAACGGGGTGAATGCTGAAAAACATTTTCCACAGATACTCAATTTTACATAGAAGCTTTATTTGACTGTACTTCTGCTTTTTTCCCACAAGTACTCCTGGAAAATCTTGGCACTTGTAAAATATTCAATCATAAAACCCAAATATTAACTGAGTATGGGCTGAAAAGATTTTATAAAGCAGTAGGAGGGCAGTGACATAGTGATGGGATACTGCAGACAACTGAGAATAATTGCTGTCGCTTCTGCCAGGACCCTGAGGGCACGGATGGCTCTGACTGCCCCTCGCCAGCCTCTGCAGCCCCAGGACCCAGCCAGATCCAGCCAGAGTCATCGTCCCCTGCCCCAGTGCTCCCCAGCAGGAGCTGTCTCCAGCTCACCAGAGCCCTGCCCTGCCCACCCATGGGATTTGCTGAGCTGGGCTGTCAGCCCTTTCTGGCCTCATCCCATCACAATCCCCTGGGAGGGGCCCACTCCTGAAGATGGGGGCAGCTCTTGGTGTTCCCAGATGTTCTGCTCATGGCTGGACAGGGCTGGGACAGGGCTGCCCCATGGAGATCCCTATGGAGGGCCACAGAGAGCCTCAGGTGTTGTTCTAAGGCTCTGGAGTGGGGCTATGCAGATGCTTTCAGTTTCAGGATTCAGCTTTTATGTTGCTCCATCACTGTGCTGGTACTTATTTGTTTGCATATATTCTTTGACAGTGTGATGAACAGAGCTATATCTTCCTAAGGCAAAAGAAAAAAATGTGTTTATGTGAAGGAAATTGTTTCAGTCCTTAGGCTTTAAGCATGCCAGTTTTGAAGAAAACTTTTTTTTTCATGCATTTTCTAAACCACAACAAGGAGTCCATGCTAAGGATTTGCTATCTGGATGAGAGGTTGATGCAGACAGATTTCTGGACAGCCACAAAAAAGTACTTCAAGACCTCTTCAATTCTTCTGCAGAGTCCTGAAGATCTGCCTGGTTTGTGACAATTTAATGTGGCTTTTCTTGTAATTCCAAACACAAGTTGTGAACAACATCTCTAATGTTCTTTTCCAGAAAGTTGATAAAGCAGGCCATGAAGATTTTTTCAGCAGCAGACAAGTTCTGCAGCAGGTCCATAGTTTTGCTGGCATTAGCACTATTACAGGTGATCCTAATTTTGCATGAACAGACTGACCTAAAGCAGTTTCTGTTTCATTAGAACTTCGAAAGATTCCTTTCACATTGGATATGGGAGTGAAGTACTTTTTCCACCCATTTTTCACAAAACATAATGAATTCCATGCGAACAAAAATTGGAAGAGATGGAAGGAGGGGATGAAAGCTTCTGCTTGAGTTTGCTTTTTCATGACAATTTTATAGCAGCAAAGATTTTCCATCTTGCCTCTGTCTGGCTTATTAAGGAGGAGAAATAGCAGCTGGAGAGGAAAAAAATTACTAAAGAGGAACTGCACTTACTGCATTCTTCTAACAGAGCAGTTTGGAAGCAAGAGTCAGCAGCATGTGCAGTCACTCATAACCTGCTGCTTTGCCTTTCCAAGAGCTCAGGAGGAGCTGTAGCTGGAGACTTGGGTAGGTCTCAGAAGACAAATTTGCACAGCTAAAGGCAAGTTTAGATGGAAGGCAGCACATTCAAGCCAACTTGTCAAATTAATAATCTGCTTTTCATTGTCACATGTGCATCCCATTCCACTTGTGCATTCCCACAATGTCTCTTTCATGTTGTGATATTTCTATTGCAAACTGACAGCCTTTCCTTGGGATTTAACCCTCTACCCACTAAAATTTCAGTCTCCTCTCACCCTTGCTCTCTTTCTTTAAGTTTTCACTGTGATACAATAACTGTGTTTCCTTAATTAATCAGTTACAGTATCAGCACAGGTTATATTTGGAAGTTCTGTATACTGTGTGGAGGAAGTGCTACATCCTTCAGAATTTAATATGAAATTACTTGTTTCCCAGAAGCAGATAAGGCTCATGTTTGCTTTGTGATTGTTTCCAAGCTTTCCTGCATTCCAGCTGTTGGGACCCAGAGCTTATCCCGAATTCAACTTGAAAAGCTATAGAGAGTTCAGCTGTCCGAGTCCAAGTTGGACTTTGGTGATAGGAACTCCTGTGAGGAAAGCTGGGAACAAGGTCCTGCTCCTCCTTTCCTTTCAGAGCTGCTTGTAAACTGAGCCTTAACACTGCCCCAACCTGCATTACACTGCAGCTGTGCAGAAGTTCTGTCTGTGCCTGAGCTTGTACCTCTGTGAATGCAATCCAGACTCACTGGTCTGACTTCCTGGCTTATCCCTGGACCCATCTCGCTGCTGCAGACTTGCTGATCCGTCTCTGAACCCTGTTCTGCCCCAGACAAGCTGCTGCTTTGTCAGTGAGGTTACGGCTCCCATCTGTGCTACTGTTGTGCTCAGCTCACAGCTCACCTTCCCTTGCACTGCAGGACTACAATTTCAATCTTCTAGAGCCAAATTAGGATGAGGATTCCTTCCCATGGCTTCTACATGGGTTTAAATGTATTTCTGAAAGTGACATGCTATTGGGTTGTCAAGCAAAATATTCACTAACTTCAGTTCTTTTCTGTAAAGCAGACATTTAATTAAGAGGTATTAAATCCATTAGAACTCAGAGAAAACAAACCCTCCATTGTAGGTACCTTTATTTTTAACAAATGAAAATATTGTTATGGGAATATCAGTCTGGAGATGTTCACCTAAGTAATTAATGGGAGCTTAATAGTTTTGAAAGGAGAAGGTGCAAGTCAGTGGGAAAAACAAAACAAAACAAAACAAAAAAACCCCAAGAAAATATTTTCCTTCATATCACATGCAGTATGATTAATAAAATTATATAATTTTTCAATCTGATTTTTTAATTATGTTTTCAGCGTCCAGTTTCCCAATACCTAAGTATTTTCTATTTGTTCTACAATAGGAATGAATTATCTCAAATGCTTTCCTTAAGTAAAAAAAAAAAAACCACCTCATTTCACTTATCTAGAGAATCCTTTATCTCATCAAATCATCTTATTTGAGGAAGCATCTTATCAGATTTTAGTCCTCCAGAGCACAGTTCCGCTTGTTCATGAGCTATTAAAAAGACAACAGCTTTTTTGTACTTCAACCAGTCATGTTTAAAAAATCTTAACCACTTTAATAATTCTGGGAGGCGCTATGAAAAAGTAGAGACTCAGAAGTGGCATGAAGAAAGCTTACATAGAGGCATGGAAACCAGAAGAGTTTCTTTACAAAGTTGGTACCATTATTCTATTATGCCATTAAATAACTTCTAGTACAGATATACTTTATATTTGATTATAGTGAAAGATAATTTTATTGTTAATTTTGGATTTATTACTACTTGTGACATATGTTTGGAAAATATTTGTTTTATAACTTCAAAATCAGTGATGCTTGAGCAGTACAACTTCTTTCTTTAACTTTTTCTACATGTTCTTCAAACATTGTACAGTGTTTTATAGATTTTAAAAAAACCCTCAATGTTGGAATTGTCCCAGTGGCTCCAAGAACTGTGTGGGAGAAAACACTTATCTCACCATTGTTCTTTCTGGCCTAAATTGTCCACAATAAAAATGTTAAAGCTATCTATACCATCACTACAGTTTTTGAATTTCAACTATGATTTTTGATTGCTCTCCATCTTTCTGCTTAGTAGTGATTAGAATCTCTCCTACACTTGCCATATTAATGTTAATTTTTTGTGGAATTTATGAAAAAAGTGGTTCATGATCTTCCTCCAGAGAAGCCATTTTTGAGTAAAAACAGAATAATAAATAATGAGTTCTGTAAGGAGATAGCCGAACAGGGGCAGACAATCATGTCGGTGCCTGGATGGTATTCTGAGACATGAGAGATCCAGTTATGGTTCCTGGCTGGGCAGCAGATTTCAAATCTGCTCTTGTATAAATGGAGTTTGCCATCTGCAAGGTGAAGACAACAAGAATTCTCCATCACACAGACATTAAACACAAACATTAAAACTCTCAAAATTGTTGTAAGGGTATTATAAAAAAGAAAGATATTATCTCCTTGTACTTTGTAAACTATTACAGATGTAGGAACAATCTCGACTGAACTGAGCAATGAAGCTGGTTATTACAACTAAAACAGATAAGTCTTTAAGTCCTTTTTTTTTTCTGTCCTTATTACCTCCTTTACCCAGAGTTATTTACATGAGGGCACTGACAAGAGAGGACAATAACATCAGTCCAGATGTACGAAATAATAAATGAGTTATGATTGAAACCACCTATGGATAACTGAAATTATTGACCAGCAGTGGTTGCATGACCTGTATCCATCAAAATGTCAAACTGTGTAGAGGCAGACAGCAGGTATGCACCCTAGAAAGAGTAAGGACTGCATAAATCTCTGGTGCTGGTCCCTGATACTTCATGTAATTTTGACATAGGATAAATAACAATACCCTTCAGTCACAAAAAA
>PYHW01010789.1:6644284-6673567 GCA_013186435.1 Turdus rufiventris | reverse complement strand
CTTGACCTCTCCAATGACAATATAGATTGGTGTTCAGTCTTTTTCTTAAGAGTCTGCTTATATTCCACCCTTCAGCTGCTGTTCTCTGATATTTCCTAATTTCTGTTTCCCAACTGTAACAGGCATTCAATTTATAAGCTAGGTTATTAAATGTGGAGTAGTTAAAGGTAAATCTTATGTCTTGTGGTACCTGAACTGCCTCTTTAAGTTTGTAAATAAACCATTGTCCCTGCTCTGAAGGGACTTTGTGCTTGAATTAACCATTTTGTAATCTGTAGGAAAAACACAACTGTAATAATCAGGCAAGCAAGTAGACCATATAATATTAATAAACTGTTACAGACATCTCACACATTTTTCACACTTGGCTGTCTAAACAAATCAATACAAAGGGAAAGATCTAGTTAAGGCTGGTATAAAAAAATCTAGTGCTTTATCTTTAAAGCAAGTCAAAACATAACAATTCAACTTTATTATGTATAGTGTGGTTTGTACAGATTGCATCCCAAAGGCTTTATGGAGGTAGATAACACTCTTCCAGGGTAAGATAACAATATTAACAATGGAAAGAGAGAAATTATATCCACAGTCACATCCCTCTATCAGTGGTGTAAATTGAAACTAGCACTACTAAAATCAATATGCTTTACACTGATACGGAATTGCTCAGAGATTAGAATCAGGCCCTGGTTAGGTAGCAGAGAAACAATTTCTTTTCAGTTGAGAATTGCAATGGAGTGGTAAGTCAATGCAGCAGAGACACAGGACAGCAGTTTTTAGACAGCATGAAACTTAAGTGAGGAAAGAAAGCATAAATAAGCAGCCAAGCAATATAGGTGAAGTTTATCAGTGTTTTTAAATTTAAGAGGAAAATGTTGGAAAAGCCAAATGAAACAACTGTTGGAAGAATATATGTGATTGTTCTCACTGTCATACTGTGGAACTCGTGAACTTTTTCATCAGCTTCCAATATTAACTTTGTAAAACAAACTATGGGCATGTTGCTGGAGTACAGGGAATGCTTTAGGCAGCAGAAATGGAAATAAACTGAGAGACAAGACAAAATTATGGAGGCATACTTCTTCACCAGATAAGAGTAATAGTAAACATCTTAATTCTGTGAGTTTTCTATATCAAAAAACAGCAAGAAACAAGAAAAAAATTTTAGTAATCGCCAAAAAAAGCAGGGCAATCTTAAATTTGGAGGTTGAAGTAGCACCACCTTCTCATAGCAGCTGTCAGATATCTTGCTAATACCCACATAATCTCCTTTGCAGCCCTCTATTCTGAAGTGGCCACCAGAAGGTATCCATCAGACCTAATGCCAAATTCTGCTTCCCCACATTGCATTTCGACATTCAAATACAGAACACAAACAAATACCAAGAGTCCTCCCCTGCCAGCCTGTCACACACACTCACAGAATCCCACCCCAAATAAAATCTGTAGCTACCTACAGAATAATATGACCTTTGGTAAGTTTTTTCTCTTTCTTGAGACATGACACAATTGAAATTTGTCTGTCTGACAAGTCTAAGAAGCACCCCTTAAACAGAAGAGAGAGATTTCCAGACTTGTGTATATTTTATTTTTTCTTCAAGTGTAATTTCTTCTCTGTTTAGACAGTAGCTGTTTTAATTCCAGATTAGTTGATTATTCCTATAGCCATTTACCAAGGAAAGAAAATATTAACAAATGACAACTAAAGTTGCTCATAATTTTTCTTAGTTGAAGAATTTCAAGTTCCTTTTTCTCTTGTGAGCTTATAGGTACTCATTTTTCCTTGCTCAAGGTGGAGAGGACATTGTGGGAGAATTAAAAGTT
The DNA here is from genome assembly GCA_013186435.1 of Turdus rufiventris. Classification (NCBI taxonomy): domain Eukaryota; kingdom Metazoa; phylum Chordata; class Aves; order Passeriformes; family Turdidae; genus Turdus; species Turdus rufiventris. Next base: position 6,671,743 of record PYHW01010789.1, on the reverse strand, counting down.
AACAACTAATCATCATGCTTTTTGCACAGAATCTGCCATTCTAGCAGTGTGCTAGCTTTGTCTCTGATGAGCTTATGATTCTAATAAGTCCAAGCAACATTCCCTTAAGAAAGAATGCATTTGAGAGATCAATACTTTTGCCTGTTGGCCTTGTTGAACAAAGATCAATGCATGTACAAAAATCAGCGCAGCAGATGTGGCTGTGAAGACTACCATGCCCCAGAGAGAGGAATGCCTGATGGGGACAGCTATCTGTACAGCTCTAAAGTGTTCCATTAAGCACTGCACTTCACTTGGCTCATGTAGGGGTTGTGAGACCTCAAGCTGTGCAGTGGTAATCTGTGTTGTGTTTTAGCCAATTTATGCTGCTCATGTGAAGCTAGGGGTACTTCAGCTATTAGATTTATTCCTTGTCCAACATGGGGCATTACTCAAGTGAAAATGACAGCTATGCCTAGCTCAGAGAATTGCCCTGGCAGCCCCCAGGAACCCTGTAGAGAAAGCACTAAGGCATGACAAACCTTTGCCAACATTTGGCACCTCGAGGTTGTTGCCTGGCCTGTTTTCTTATGTAGCTGGTATTTGTCAGCTTTCCTGATGGACTTAGAGATGCTATTTAATTTCACTGCATAAGGGAGAGAGAAATCCATTAGCATTTGAAGCCCATCAATGAAGGTTTATCACTAGCTAATAGAAACTGAAAATGTGCCAGATTGTTCAGCAGAAACTGGAGGGGCAGGAGACTACAAGTAATAGGCTGAATGAAATTAATCCTCTTTATTTTTCATAAAAAGTTTTTTCCTTTCAGAAAAACTCACAAAAGGCAAAAATTTCTCCCTAGCAATCATTGAAAGCATAGAGAAAGATGACACTGAAATAGACAAAACATATAAAATAAAATAAAAAAATTAAATAAACTGGATTGTCAAAGGGAACTTAGGCATCAAACTACCTTTTTAAAGCCAAAATGCCTAACATGTCAAAACCTTGTAAAGGCTACTTCCCTCAGCACTTGCATTTCTGCTGAATTGTGTAACACCTAACATCTGAATTAAATTGTGTCCTGAAAAAATGTACAAAGCAGGTATCTCCCTGCTACAGTCAAGCTAGCAGCAGCACTGAGAGAACACCTGATGATGTGTGAGAAACAGTTGGTTTTGCACAGCTTTCTTTCCTTGATTTTTGAGAGCAAAACTCTAGCTACTTATGTAGCATGAAGGAAGGATTTCAGCTGGGCTCTTTTCAAGAAACGTCTTTAATAATTAAACAGCTGGAATCCTGAGCTATATGTCTTTTTCTATTTCTTCTCTAGTGAAACAATTCTGTTTTGTGAAAACGATTTAAGTGTTCAACAGACAGTGGTAAAAAGAAAATACCTGCAACTGCATGATTTGGCAGCATTCATGTGGGAGACAGGCTCAGATCCTTTCTCTGGTGATCATTCAGTCTGTTAGAGAATGCAAAGCAGCCTGAGTGGGACAAAGTTCTTCTTCCTGAAGAACCAACATGAAGATAGCAAAAGATACAACAAACACATTGTGTGGAAGAATTAGGACACCATAACAGAGTGGTCTAGATACAGCTCAACTTTGCACAGCTGGAATTCCTGTATTAAACAAAAAAGGAAGAAAATATTTTAATAGATATAATTCTCCTTACTAAGGGTAACAGGATAAATTGAAAAAAAGATGAACAGCAATAAGAGTCCTGTCATATTGGAACAAGGTCTAATGTGATATTCTCTGTCAGACAAATCACAATACAGTCCTGTTATTTTCTTTTTGTTAGGGAGAGGAGGTCTGGAATGAAAGTGTTGGTGGGAGCAGCTGTAATGCAGGAGACTCTTAACCTTGAAACTTTCCTAAATAATTTGCTTTTCACCCTTGGCTGCTCAACATTAGTGCAGCACAATTATGAAGACATAAACATCACAAGGACACCTGGCACACGGCCCGTCACAATGAGTTTAACTTGGGTATTCGATTCCCTGAGCAGCCATGGAAGGAGAATGAGCCACCTCATCAGGAATTCAACTGTGTCAGTTCAGGAGGAGGTGAGGATGGGAGGAGTTGATCCATCAAGCTCAGACAAGACTCAGCCAACCTTCTGCTTTCATTCAGGCAGTAGAAGCAGATCCTAAAAGGACCTGTCAAGTCCACAGTCAAATGAACTGTAAGAGAGACCCTGGAAGGTACCTCAGCTTGTAGCTAAATACTCTTGAAGGACATTTTTCCCCCTCCAGTGCAAATGCCGGCATTTCTCGTTTTAAAAGGTTACAAATCTCACAAAGAAGCAAATTGGTTAGGAATTGGAGCATTTAATTTTATTTTTTTTTCACACTGTTAGCAAATTTGAGTTGGGGTATACTGCAATTTTTACAGACCACTGCATCCATGAGCTGCATCCTTCATTATCGTGTTAAAAAAAATATTTAAAAACAGTACAAGCAATTTTGGGCAATTATTTTAGTTTCATTCTTAATTAATTATTAAATGCATTATGTTTTCTAGTACTTATAAGAAATAGGGCCTTTCTTACCACATTTTGGGAAAATTTAATTCTCATTTAATGGCTGTGCCATGTCAAGGTAACTTCACTGATTTCATTATAGACTCAGTGGGTGAAAATAATGAAAATCATTAAAAACTTTAGCAAAAATAGAAAACCTGCTGGAGTGAAAATGCTTATTTTCATCACTCTTTTTCTAATGCTTTTCTCCACCCAGATTGTTTTAGTCTAGCACACACACCCTCCTTCTTTCTCTTTCCATTTTTTTCTTTCTCTCTGTACATGCTTTTCACATATATTTTCATCCTGTATATATGTTGCCAGCATATACATATCCTGGATATCTGTAGCTTAAAATTGCCATATTGCCTGAGCTATTCAACCCACAAAATAACAATAAATTTTATATAAACATGCCATTCAAATGTGCAGTCTTATGGTAAGCTTCTTTACAAAGTAAGCTTATTTTTTATGTTGTGTCTGCTGTTACAATTCCTCTGATATTTGTCTTGACATATAATGTGAAGCAATATTTTCAACTATAAATACCAAAATTCAGCCAAAATTTCTGAATAAAAGGGTGCTCCTTAGTTTAGTAATTTTCAAGATAATCACATTAATGTTTGAGGATTTTTAAGAAGTGACAAAATGAGACAGCAAAGTTTCTCAAAATAGTAAGTAATCACACTTAAGGACTGTGTTCCTCCATAAATTAACAGGAGTTTTCTTTATTGAAATTAGTTGTTCTCTTTGCAACTCAGCTCTGCATCTGTTGCAAGAATGAAAAGAAAATGCTGCTAGTGAGGGTGAGAATGTATGGGGAGAGGAGAGGAGAGGAGAGGAGAGGAGAGGAGAGGTCTCAATGCTTAGCTACGTTACTAAAAGAAACTAAGAGAGGAGAAAAATAAAACTAACCACCTGAATAATTCTACATGGGTTTTGACTGACTGACTTACACATAAATGTTTTCTGAAGAAAAATATTATCATACTGGATTGTGGAAACTGTCTTTTACCTTAGCACTATTGCTGTAATTTGAATATATGGTTTATTTTCTGTGAAAGTGAATTTTCATCTCGAAAACAGCAATCAAAATTTGCATCAAAAACCAGTTTAAAGATATCTTGAAACCACCAAGTTTATGTTCACTGCCTGGTAGGTTTCCAAAGTGACACAGTTTTCCATCTGGCAGTCCATGCCAAGGGGCTTGCTCTCTGTGCCAGGGCACAGTGTTTCTAAGGTCACTGGAAGGGAGCTAACAGATGTATGGAGGAAGGAAGTCAAGGGTTCTTCATGGAACAGATATGTTGAACAAATTGCCAAATGAGTATAGAGAAATCTATGGACTTCAGAAGGGCTGAAAAAATCTGAGAGGCTCAGGTGGAAGCTGTTACATTTCATGCACAACGATAGGAGAAGAGAGCAGCGAAGCAGGGAATGCTGATGCACAGTGAAATTGGCCTGCCACTTTCAAAGCATGTCAAACAGGATCCTGAAGAGAAAATCAGTTTCACCAAAAGCAGTAGAGGCTGGGGAGCCCATTACTGCCTGGGACCTTCCAGTTCTGATGAGCTAATGCAAGTTTTTATTAACCTTTCTATCCATGAGGAAATATAACTGGAATTTTCATCTTATGGGAGTTAATGCGAGCTCCCCTATATCTTTCATGAACTGGACATTGCATGTTTTAGCCAGCTATAGCAATTATTCCTCTATGGCTATGATAGTTCTGATATATATTTTGCCTACCTTCCCCAGAAATCTTACCACAGAGACAGGAAAAAAAGAAAATATTATTTTCCAGCAAATTACTGCAGTTCAGTGACAAAGAAAACAGTTACAATGCAGCAGTGAGGAAAATCCAGGTGAATTTTTTCGTTACAGATTATTTGCATAGATGTATTTCTTGTAGAACACTGATTTATATATACACATGTATAAAAACTAAACTTTTGCTTCTTTATTCTGTCATAATTTTCTCAATATCCTGTCTTCCATGTCTGATGTACTTACAACTAATTCTGCCCTTCCTTGTTCTCCTCTGTTATGCTGTTATTCTTTTTAGCACTTGCTTCAGTACTGCTTCATCCAGAACTTGCCTACCTTGGCCATGAACCGATGGGCACAGTGGAAATATGACAAGCACAGAATTACTAATATGCCCTTTTACAGTGCAAGGTGGGGCAGGTCGAATCATGATTTACAAATACTTAGTGACACCAAAATTAATTGTCTTTTTAGGAAGAATTTTCTTTATCCTAAACATTGACTGCCTTAGACTTTAATGGAAAGTATCTCCTTCTTTAGTTTTCTTACGTGAAAATTATATAGTTTTTTTGTAATTCTTCATCAATGGGGGCAGTAATAACACTCACTGCTTTCTGTCTTAAAGAAATGTGTGCAATCATTTCCATTTGATATTTGCTTATGTTCAGTGAACTTTTTATTCACAATCCATAATATGTAATGGGGTGCTAGGCACTATCAGTGCATGCTTTTTACTCTTATTTCAGGCTTATCATCATTTTGTGGTATGCTTTGATGTTGCCCAGAAAAAGAATTCTCTATGCAAGCCGCATTAAAATACTTACAAAATCAGTCAATAAATTACACAAAGAGATTTCATATTAACTGTTTTAAAAGTTTATTAAAAATATTGGTTAAAGAAAAATATGCAAGCTTTGTCTACTTATCTCAAAATAACATACTCAAAATGTCCCCTTTTTTCAATATGACTCATCAATGTCCAGCTAAGCATATTGACCAGGAGTTTATATACCTCATATCTCACATTCAAAAGAAAGAACAAGATAGACTACAAATCAGCTTTCATATCCCATCACATCCTTATCATAACTCTACTTCCTTGGGGTTTAACATATTTTAAAAATTCTTTCTTCCCTTTCAGCATTATCAGCTTTTAACTTATTTGCTGTTCCTTAGGCTTATGCCTTTTTTATTTTTTCTATTACCTCCATGATTTTACCTGCAAGTACACATCCCTTTGCCCACTCTTGTGCTGAGGTAAAATGTGTCTTCTTTGCCATCACTGTGCTCCAGGACAGAAAAATGGGCAACCTTGCTGATAACTTGTTTTGGAAAATGAAGATGTTGAAGTAGTGATAGCTGTAAAAGAGGGCATCTCAGTATAATATGAGCTGTGGTGTATAACTAGAAGAGAATTAAATCTTTGCTGTGATCATATTTTCTAGGAAAATTAATTTCCCTGCCTTTGATAACAGTGACCAACTTATGCACGGCACTTTATGTAGTTAACATAAAATCATCAAGAATCTAAACATCTATAAACAGATTATATGGGATGGTAGGTCATATTGTTCACAGTATGTGTTTGACCTGGTAATTAATAGATATTCCAAAGTAATTGACCACTAGTCACTCCATTCAATTATTCTAATAGTTTATTCAATAACAAGTGTGGAGCTTGTATGAAAGATAAGATTCAATTTTAAGTAGAAAACATTTCACAAATAAGTTAATGTTTTGATTTTCCAGAGTGGCTGAATCAGCGAAAGTAAGATGCTATTTTCTGCTTTAAAAACAAAAAAACAAACAAAAAAAAAAAAACAAAAAAAAAAACAAAACAAAACAAAACAAAAAAGTTAATTTTTACTCAGAAATCTACTTGAGGAATAAACGGATGTATTCAGACTGATTTAAATGCAAATTTTCTAGTTTTAATTTTATCATAATAAACTTAACATTGAATTTGGAAAAATGGGAATCCTTGAACTGCAATTCTGAGACCATTCTACCTCCTTTCTAAAAAAATAATTTTGTGTGTTCATGTGAAAAAAGAAGGTATACAGAAGTATTAGGTTTGTGTGGCAAGGCTATGGTAGTGGAGTCTACCAACATCTTCTTTGAGAACCTGCCAGAAGCTTCACCTAAGTACAAGAGAATCAAAGCAAGATGACTCTGATGGATTCACCATTAGCCAAGGCTGAGCTCATCAGTGATGGTGGTAGAAGCTCTGGGATAATATATTTTGAAAGGAAAAAAACCAAAACATTTCAGTGCACAGAAGAAAATATCACCCAGAGGAAAGAGGAGTGAAAATACGTGAGAAATAGTTCTAAAGACACAAGGTCAGTGCAGAAGGAGGGGCAGGAAGTACTCCAGGCTCTGGAGCTGGGATTGCCCTGCAGCAATCATGCGGGGACTCATGCTGCAGCAGTCTGTGCCTGAAGGACTACAGCCCATGAAGGGACCCAGGCTGGAGCAGTTCACAAGGAACGGAAGCCTGTGGGAAGGACTCATGTTGGAGAAGTTGATAGAATCATAGAATCATTAAGGTTGGAAAAGATCTCCAAGATCAAGTTCAACCATTGACCAAACACCGTTATGCCAATCAGCCCTTGGCACACAGCTGCTTATTGAGCACTTCCATTTGGGCACATGTTGGCTCACGTTTGTCAACCAGCACCCTCAAATCCTTTTCTGCTGAGACACTTTCCCCAAACCTGTAACACTGCATGGGGTTGTTGTAACCCAAATGCAGGACTTGGCACTTTGCTTTATTGAAACTCACAAAAGTGACCTTGACCCATGGATCCAGCCTGCCCAGATCCCTCTGTAGGACGCTCCTACTCCCCAGATCAACACCCCTGCCTAACATAATGCTGGCTGTGAACTCTCTGAGGGAACACTCAAACCCCTTGTCCAAATCATTGATAAAGATGCTAAACAGGACTGGCACCACTGCTGAGCCATGAGGAACCCCATTCCACACTGGAGCTGGGGAGGAGGGTGAGGAGGAAGGAGTGGCAGACAAGAATGATAAACTGACCAGAACTTTCTTTCTTCATTTCCCATTCACCTGTACCAATGGAGGGGATGAGGTGGAGAAACTGGGAGTCAAGCTGAGCCAGGAATAAAAGGGAAGGGTAAGGGGAAGGTTTTTTTCAGATCTGGTTTTATTTCTCACTATCCTACACTGCTTTGATAGCTAAATTAAATTGTGTTATCCTGGGTCAAATCTGTTTAGGCCATGACTGTAACATCAACCCACAATTCTTTCATTGTATTTCTCTCCTCTGGCAAGCTGAAGATGGGAAAGTGATAGAGCAGCTTTGGTGGGCACCTGGCCTACAACCAAGGTCAAACCACTACAAAAGCATAAAAAAATGCTCATTATAATGTATTAATATAATGGTTTAAATTTAATTTATAAGCTGACTTAAGTGGCTCAGTTTTGGGCCATTCTAGAAGACCAGATACAAGCAACCCTTTTTTAGTAACTTTCTTCGTTTGATGCTATCCTCTATATTTCAACTTTTATGCTTATTTTTTACATTTCTCACTCCCCTTCCACATGCTAAATGGAGCAAAAAGTATCCTTAAGGTATATCAGAAACCACAAAAATGTATTTAATCTTGGAGTAAGTTGAAAAAGATCTGTACATGGTTCCAACATAGCAGTTCTCAAGCCAAAGCTAGAATAGTATGTATTTGACTTTCCTAATGAAATATACTGTGGTCATATTATTTTTACTGAAATAATTGTGCATTGCTCAATTTCTCTGCTTCTCTGGCATATCCATTCTGCTTCATGTATAAAAGCTGTTGGCATAGATTTGTCCTATGTCTATTTATTCATAATTCACTGATTTTGACCCCTCCCTTCTAGTTCTAATCTAAAAGTCTAATTTTAAAATTAACTCAAACCAGTCATGTCATCTTATAATCATAAGAAGAGTATTCCTGATAAGGTGGTTGGTTAAAGGTCAAAACCTCAGTGTCAGTTAAAATAAACATGTAGTTAGAGTAAAGGTATTATTTTGAGATTCTGACTACCTTGGGATTATCTCATGAAGTCTGGATTTTACCCTCAGTGAAAAAAGAAATCAGAGGGAAGAACTTTTGTATTTCGTAGGGCACGTAACACTTGGCCTGGATACTGTCACAGTGGAGTGACAGCTCTTGCCCTGCAGCTCCCAGGATCTAATTACACTTAGGCTCAAAAAAAGGGATTGTGCAGCTGTGTGGAATTAGGAAGACTCAAATTGTACCCACATAGACCTGAAGGCTTGTGGGGATATCAAGGGGTGATCATTGTAATTTTCTAATGGTATTGGAGCAGAGATAAGGTAAGGAAGGAGTGTGTGTATGAATGCAGTTACATTAACTAACTTCAGAAGTGACAAATCATAATGTGACTAAACTCAACTCCTCATGGTAGGGGTTTACCAGATCCAAGTTAGACTGGAGGCCAAAGGAGCTTGCAGTGCTCCCAAGTCCTGTTCCTAAAGGGAAGTATTTTGTACAGAGACATTGTAATGGAGATTATATGGAGCATGCAGTGGGAAGGCAAGGATCAGAGTTAGAGCCCCTGCGTTACAGAGATGTCACTGAACTGCAGGATGTGGTAAGATTCCTTATTCTTCATTTTCTCACTGTACAGGTTGAAACAGAGAATTGCTGAAGCATTTCATACTTTTGGTTTTAATTGGGTAGGCAGACCATGCTTTTCTTTAAAAATGAAATCATGGATATAAGCTCCAAAGGTTAAGGACTTTTTTCTCATTTGTTGGATCAATATGCATGTTAACCAGCAGGAGGCAAAAAATCACCTCTTTTTAGGAGGACTCATCAGCCTGGACGTCACTGTGTGTTAGCATTGCTGTGTGGCTTGGAGATTGAAACTGCTGTCATGTCTAATCAGTTTGAAGGGAAGGTAGGGAGTTTGCATCAAGATTCTTGTATATCCTAGTGCTAAACAGAAGAGATTGAATCCAGAGAGCCACCTCTTGGCCTAAAAAGAAGGGGAAAAGGATATGCTTTGCTTTTACTTGAAGTATGCAAGTATATTGTCTGAAATATTTTCTGTCTGTAATTTCTTACACTTAGAAAAGAATTTTGGTCTATAGTCCAGGTGGACTTTCAGGCAGAAGTTATAATCTTTCACTTTATACTTCATTAATTTTAAACTTCATTATTTAAAAAAATCTGGCTCCAAGCTGCATTGTTTCTTTTCGTTTTCTTTCCTCTACAGTTGAGTGTTACAGTTTTCTCGATAAGAAAGCATTGCCATGCAAATTATTTTAATAGCCCCCCTTTACTTGATTAAATGTTTAATTTGTAAGGAGTTTGTGTATTTGGACACCAAACAATCTAGGAGCAAATGGTCTTTATAGACTTTCTGGATTGATTACAAATATTTTGTTATCTGAAAGGTCTTTTACCCTTTTGCCAGAGAAGAGCTTCCTCTCTGCTTATCTTTTTTCAAAGGTTAACACCAAAACCCAGAGAGGTTAATCCTTTCCAAAAATAGATTCCTACTCTTAGCTTTTTATTCCCAGGAATGTTCCCAGGAAGAATATATGTTTCCAGGAAGAAAGCACAGGAGAACTCTAAGTTTGTTACTGCAAAAACATTATAAATATTACTGACTCTTGCCCAGTTTCTGTAGTCAGGTTATTTCATGTAATGAAGGCTGTCTTGTTCTTTAAATACAGTCAGATGCAAATAGAATTGCCAAACGAGCTATTGCATAAATCAATGCTTTGAACTTCCTTCTCTCATTGTTCACTAACAATGCAAGAGTAGCTGAGACCAGATGCTCAAGGAGAGAGGTGACAAAGAAGAGCTCATATGTTATTTCAGACTTGATTATTTACCATTTATCATCTTGCTAAAATCCTTTGGACTTTATCTGTTTATATCTAATTGAAGAAAAAGGAATTGACTGAGCAAATGAGGCTTTGGCAGGTGGTTTGGTTTAAAATCATAACTACTGCCAATACTGGCTTCATATTTCTTAGTTAAGATTAATTTGCTTTTCCTGAGGCCATTTACATTACAGGTTTAACTCTGATGTTAATCTCCTCTCAAAACTTGTCTCTAATTTGCAGAAATGACCTTGTTTGTTATTCAAAGTCAGGATGCTTCATTATGATTATGGTTATCTCACTATCAAATTTCTTCCAGGTAAAGATGTCAGTTTTAAATCATAGGCAACATTCCTCCAGTGCTTGAAATGCTTCATCTATTTAAAAGAGTGTCTGGATAATACTAAAAATATGTGAAAAACTTTCCTAGCTGAAAGTTTCTGAACTGATCATCACAGCTTAATTTACAAAAGAAACCATTACCTATCCTGACACTTAAGTAACTTTCTAGGAAATCAGGTTGCATATTTGTTACAATAGTATACAATTAATCAATAATTTGAAACATAATACTTTACTTAATGCTTTATAGAGTAAAAAGAGTCTAAAATTCCACTTTTAATAAAAAAATCTCATGAATTTACATTGTCATTTTACTGAATAATTCTCAGATTACTAAGGGTTTAAAAAAAAAAGGTTCAATTTTCTTTATGAATTTCAATATTTTTCTTAGGATTAGGAGGCTAGGAAAATTTTGCCCCCCTGTTTATAGAGAGGATAATTCCCTGATTTGATGCCAGGAATCAATCTAACCAAAGGATGTCCATCAGCATCTAAATGAGACTTTGCTCTTCAAATTCAGAAATTTGTAAGTATTTAATAGGTAGCCTAATGCCTTTTGTTGCTATCACTCTTTTTAATGATTGATCAATGTGATGAGTGATCAGTAACATGTAACAGCAGCAGTAATATGAATAATTGTAGTAACATTTTGATAAAAGATGTGTTTTCTGTTTGAGTATGATGTTTTCAAAAAAGCACCTGCTTGAGAAAGCAGTTCTGTGCAGTAGATTACATTTTCTGCAGAAATTTCTTTATAAACACTACTGAGTAATAAACACTAATAATTCCCTTCTGCTATGAAATAATTTCTAAAGGTGTAGTATCTGAGTGTAATTGTGATTTTTAACATCCGTACCATTGGTGAACTTAGTTTTGTCAATTCAGCCTTTCCGACAATGGAAAACTGTGCTAACAGCATCTGAGAGCTAGAATCCAAATTTCATTGAATTTTATTTACCTTTCTATTTAACATTGTCTATAGGAATCTTTTGTACAGAGCAATCTTAGTTCAGGAGTAATATAGGACACTCCTAAAGGAACAAGAATTAGAGCAGAGGGTTTGACTGGAAGACAAAAGGAACACAATTTAAAAATCTGTAAAATCAGAAGGAGTCTAGATAGCAGAAAAGTGTAAGAGCATAGGGCTTGCACACCCAGGGCTAAAGAATAATGACCAAGAGGTGTGAGGAAAGTTGCTTTGGCAAAGAGATGCCATACTGCCACAGGTTTCTAAATTTACTATGTTACCAAAGCATGGAAAAGAAATTTCAGTAAATGGCTGTAAATTTTCTTATATTCTTTCTAGACAGATGCTTATGTAAAATCACAGACTTTGATGTGTACTTCTGATTGTTTCCACATTCTCTCTCCTTTCCAAAGAGGTAGAAAGAAAAACTAATTTCTTTTTTCCTTCTATCTCTTTATCTATAGCCTCCCAGAAGTTCATCCTAATGTATTCAGCAAAGTTTCTGTGACAAACCCTTTGCTAAATGACATGTATCATTTCAGCCTTGAAGGCTTGGGAAAGATTTTTTGTTGGTTTGGTTTGGTTTGGAGTTTTTTTGTTAGCTGGTATGCTATTTTTAAAATAAAAACACTATCATGGACCTTTTCCTCTTTTAAATATTTTAAACTGTTTTAGAATCATCAGAGGATGACAGAGTAATTTCAAATCCTAACTGGGCAAAAGTTTGGGAAAAAAATACTTTTGCCTATATATTTAAATTTTAAATCCTTGGATCCATTTAATTGTTTTCTTATCACAAATGAAAAAGCTTGTGTTCACTAAAGGTCATCTGGCTTACATCTCTACATCAGGGAAAGTCTGTTTGAAATGTAATATCAGGTTTCTGGGGCCACTTGAGTTGCCTTAGGACAAAAAGTTTCTGCAATCCAAACAATCATTGAAAAGGTAGTGTTATACACATACTAAATAATGGATTACTTCAGATTTGGCATCAGTATGACAAACCATTATTTAGAGTGCTCTGAGGTGTGCTGAAGTTCCCTTCATTTGCAGTTAGTTTTTGTAATGTAACATATCTCTCTGCAGGACTGACATTTCTAAAGTCATAGTTTTAAAGCATCTTGGCAGCATGTGAAAGGACAGGAGTCCTGTAGAGTAGGATAGTTCTGTTTTCTGAGTGCATTTCGCATAAATTTGCACAAATATCCTTCTTCCTTCTAACTCGGCTCACCAGCTCATTTAAGTCATCTCCCCACTATAAATGCAGTTATTTAATTATTGTTGTTGTCATTCTCTGCCACCCCTGAATTTAGTATTTAAATTCCTAGCTCTAAATGCAGTGGTTTCAGTAATATCAGCAGGGCCAAAGTTAGGCTAAAACAAAACAAAACAAAAAAAACAAAGAGCCCTGCAAGATTCAATTAGTTTTTTCCCAGATGCTGCAGTTTGTCTCCCAGACTGTTAAAAATCTTCTCAGCTCATTGAGTATAGCTGACGCTGCCTTGTTGAAGGTGAGATGCAGCTATGCAGAAACTGAATGCTCTGCTACATGGGATTGCACAGGTCATTCTGTATCCATGGGAATTCTTTCAGCAGCTGGGGAAAATGTGGAGAAATTGACTCCATAAGGTACAGCCTAGGATGACAAAATGTTTAAAACAGATATTGTTTTTAAAAGAAAGGAGAGGAAAAAATGAAGATCGAGTTTCAACCTGTGGGAGCCAGGAGCTCCAAGTACCTCTCTTAAATAAAAGAGAGAGGCCAAAGCAATTGTTGTTTCATTGATTTGAAACACAGCTAAGCCTTAGTGCTGATATTGATTTCCTTAGGAAATACCACTCAAATCTGTCTATAAATGGTATGATATCTTCTTTTCCACTGACTATGGAACAGCTGGAGAAGTCTGCAAAGTTGCAAAGCTTTCTCTAGAACATCACAAAATTAATGAGCTCAGTATGTGTGTATTCATGTGTGCCTCATGATAACCACAAAAAACTTTATTCTTAAGGACGGTAAGGGTCTAAGGACCATTTAAAATTCCTAGTTAAAATCTTGAAGAGTATTAAAGGAATCTAAAAAAAACCCTTTCCAACTTAGCTCATAAATCTTTGACTTTTGAAATATTTCTAGCTAATAGGTTTCTTTAAAAGGGCTGGAGATCTTTTGTTTGTTTGATGTTTTGTTCATCTGGTGATTCTGATGAGTTGAAAAATGCATGGTTTTATCACACAGCTCCTGCCCCTGTAAGACACTTTTATTCAAAAGAAAATAAAATTTATTTAAAATAAAATCAAGTGTTTAAATCCCCAGCTGTCTGCTAGAATGTACCACCATTGACCTGAAAAGGAGCAACGGTACAAATAAATACCTCTTAACAAATGTTAAAAACACAGATTATGACCTTATTGGTAAGAAGTTTATCTTCAAACAAATAACGCAGAGTTTATACATGTGAACAAAAGCAAGCACTGACACTTTGGCAACTCATGAGCACAAGGGAGACAAAAAGGTTTTCTAACTCCTCCAAAGCTGCAATGCCTATGTGTACTGAGAAGCTTGCTGAGTAGAATACATCCTCCTACGATGTACACATAATCTCACTTTGATGGTATCAAGTATGACTGTTTTGGATTGCTTAAAATAACTGCCTGCCAAAATGCTGTTTACAAATATCTCAAATCTAAGAAGGGTTTAAAGATGTGTGGGCATAAGTTGTTCTGTAGTCTGAAATCAGAGCCAGAACCCAAATGCAATGGCTTAGGAAGCTTTTTTATCTAGCTACAATTAATCACAGACAGATGCTTATGTCCTGCTGAAATCTATATTTATACCACCCTTAAAGAGGACCTGTAAGAAAGCTGCCTCCCACTTACCTTCCATCTGCAGAACCATAATGCTGATACTGAAAGCTGTGTCCCATGAGACCCATTGACATTGCTTGCAGCCACGGTAAATTAAAAAATCAGTAATAACTTTGGCTATTCCTGTTTGACTTGATAGCAAAGTATGTTGATATTTTGATACTCATCAATTATTTGAGGGAAAATAGCATAAATCCGTATACTATGAAGACACCAGCTAAAATTTCACAAACAGAATGAGTCTGGGTACTGGGACATCATAAGATCAGAAACAGAAATCTTCCAGAAAACTAATAAGTCCTGAGAATTAAAAGACTGCATAGAACCTGCGTTGCAGATGGAGAAAGATTGCTGCTTACGTCCCATCACCTTATACAGGAAGAGAGGAATTGCTACTCGACAATTACTTGGAACCATCATTGCTTTTAGTTTTTGGAAGACTAGCCACACAACAGCTTCAAAAACAAAACAAAACAAAACAAAAACCCACAAAATTTCTTTATCAAACTGCCTAGACTGATAAAAGATGGTTCTAACTTTATTAGACTGCAAGCTACTGAGATTACTAAACCTCAGTGTTTGGCAATGCCATGGGTAAGAAATTCCAAGAAAGAGGGAAGTCATATGAGGAGCTACTGAGGCCACTTGTTTCATTCAGCCTAAAGAAGAGGAGACTTAGGGGACATTTCATCACGGATTCACAGAATAAACTGAGTTGGATGGGACCTACAAGGATCACAGAGTCCAACTCCTGGCCCTGCACAGAAGAGCCCCAAGAATCATACCATGAGCCCAAGAGCATTGTCCAAAAGCTTTTTGAGCTCTGTCAGTCTTGCTGCTGTTCTCTGGGGAGTCTGTTCCAGTTCCCAACCACCCTCTGGGTGAAAAACATTTTTCTTATAGACCACCTAAACCCTCCCTGACACAACTCCAGGCCATTCCCTTGGCTCCTGCAACTCTTCACCAGAGAGAAGAGATCAGTGCCTCCCCCTCTGCTTCTCCTCGTGAGGAATCTATGGGAATCCAGAGAGGCCCCAGGTGACTGGAAGCTGGTGAACATTGTCCTGATTTTCAAGAAGGTCAGGAGGAAGGACCCTGGAAACTCATTACTCTCATTCAGGACCTGATAAAGTTACCCCTCACAACTGAGGATATTCTATCATTCTATAAAATCATATAATGCTTTTAAAATTATGATAAATTCTGAAAGGTATTATAAAGAAAGACCAAGGATTCACTGATGAATGCTTATATTTGATCCAAAACTTAATGGAAAACATGGGGTTTAGCCATGTATTTTTTGTATAATTATCTGTGTAATATCATATGTTAATATATTTCAGTCATGCTATTTCTCATCTGATCTGTTTAAAGTACATGTCAGCATATATTCCCATCTTCAGTGCTAGTTAGGACTAACATATTTGTCTTTTCCTTGCTTTCAAAACAAGTTTTTCTTATAAGCAATTTCATTTGTTACCTTGAAGGAAGTCTTAAGCTTCCTAGATATGTGATGCTGACATTTTTATGATAAGGCAGGAAGTAAATTCATTATTTTTAATGATTAATTTTCAGCTTAGTAAATACAACTTCCTGTTCTCGGCAAGTCTGCATTTATAGAATACTCATAGATGAAACATTGTAAACGAAGTAGGATAAGTTCAGGATTTTGTTTTCAGCAACCTGTGGTGGAAACTTTGCCTTTTTGAAGTTATAGGCTCAAGCAAACTAACCTTTTCACAACTCCTGCCTAAATTCCTGATACTGCCAGATTTTATAGTAAGGTCATACCTGAAGATTATTCTTATTTCTATTTTAGAATAGTGCTTAAGATCACTAGTAATGGATAAAACCTCTCTGCATTTGTGTCTAGACAAACAGAAAAAAAGTAAATTCTTCTATCTCCTAACAAGCTTATGCCTCTACATATGTGTCCTTATATTAAACACTGACTGAATTTTTGGTTCTCCTTAGTCAAAAAAAACCCCAAAAACTCTCCAGCGTGGAAAGGAACAGTTAAGTAGGGAACAGAGTTTTAATTCATACAGACCAACACTTTCCTTTTGAATAAAATAGTTGGGGAATAACGAAAGTAAATACTGATGGCCTGAAAAAGACAAAATGAGGTGTGATGTATATAGTTAGTCTTTGACTGATAAAAGAATTTGCGGAGGATAAAAATTTCAAAATTATCTAGAAATGTTTCTGAGGAAAAAACCCTCATCAAAGGTTATTAAATACAATGGTGGTTAACTGTGAGGGGTGTGACATTCCACCTATCTTGTGGAATTCCAGCTCACTGCTGTGGGGAGAATTGAAGAAAATACTGCTACAGCCTGTCTATCCTACTCCTTATGCATTATCATCCGTTCTCCTATTGTAAAAAAGGAAAAGCCATCCTTTCATCTTATTTTCCTTTTATAATGTGCTATACCATCATATATGTAGAGTGAAGCATCATATTTGGTATCATCCTGCACATATGAGTAGATGTGCCATATTCTATTGTTTGGGTAGACACAGGGACACACCAAGAGAGTTCTAGTTTCCAACTGTCTAGAATATAATGGGAAAAACAAATATCTGCTTTTCAGTGCAGTTCCTACATCCATCTTGTCACTATATCCAGACATAGCAGCATCTCACTTCAACTAAAGTACTGAAGGGTTACTTTTTCTTCTCAATAATAGATCAATATCACTTAAATTTGGTCATATTACTATGAAAATCAGACAAGCCTTTAAGAGACACAATATCTCTCAGATAGTTCTATGGTTATCCTATGTTTCTCATACAGATTTAGAGGAGAGATAACTTGGAAGGAAGCCATACCTACATTGACAGTTCTTTTCTCAGTGTATACAGCCAATTGTAGTTGATTGAATTGTGTCTGGGTTAGTGATGAGCTGCTTTAGCTGCCTGCAATTGTATATGCTAAACAACTCTGAAGTTTATGAAATTTTCTTAGCATAAAGATAATTACAATTGTTTATTTTCTTTTACAGCCTTGTGTTAAGTAGTAGTAATTCACAATATATTCCACAGCAGAAATAATTTAGTTACATTTAGATACATATTAACAGATTATGTATTTCATTCAAAGCCATATTGTAAAGTGAATCTTTTCAAGTCAATCTCCACAAAGAATGCTCATAACTTTTTTTGTAAAGACCTTATCACTCAGCTCTTTTGCATAGTCAATACAATATTTACTTATCTATAAATTTATTATATCACAGGAATTTTTCAGAATAATGAATGATTCTAGATATTTATGAAATTGGAATAGTTTGCTCCAGTACTAAGAGATGGTATGTATTAAAATCAAGCCATGTGTTTCAAATAAACTTATTACAGTGACTAGATCATTTGTCATGGCACCTATCTAGCCATGAACATTTGCATTTGTCCTGTCTTTTCCCACAGCTGGATTGAACGAGTTTAAATCAGAGAGCTTTGCTCCTTTCTGCAGTTTAAAATGCTTGGTTATGGAGGTAGAAAATGATCAGGAGTATGGATTAGAATATCCTGTCGAAGTCATGTATTTCCACATCTAATTAATATGTATTATATAAATAAATAAAAATTAAATTGGCACAGGACTTTGTGGCAACCCTTTTAAATTCATGCACAGCAGTGTTAGTGAGTTTCTTGTGGCTTGTTGGTTTGCAGAAATGGGAGGGTTTTCCAAATATGACTGCATTTCTTCCACCTATTTGCATTAATATTGCCTCATAGCATAACAAAGATAATGAATCACATGGGAAAAATAAAGCCAAAAGGAAAAGTGCCTCTGTGTTTGCCTGTATGTTATCCTCTGAGGACAAGTTCACTTGCCTGTACATCAATATATCCATCGACGTACAGCAGAACAGTCATAAATACTCAGCCAAGAATAATAATGCTCTAAGCAGGAAGGAAACATGAAATTCCAAAAGAAAGACTTTTTTCCCCCAGACCTGTGTTCATTTTTGGCACTGACTGAATTTATTTATGGCCCTTTGGGCCATGTTACTCCTGCATTAGTAACCTAAAAGCCTTGCCATTTGTGTTATCATTGCATTTGATGTGGCTAATATGATATAAAAATGTCCTGCAATGATTTACAGATCTGGAAGATTCTGTCCAGCCAAAATATGAAGAAAAAATAGCCAGACAAAGAGATTAATATGTACCCTCCCTTTGTGGCTTCAACACTGTCCTGTTTTAAAAGCTATTTTAACTTTTCCCATACTTGAAGAAAATTTATCTGAAATTATTGTCATGGTCTAAATAAGGAGAAATCCCTAATGTGGGTATGTAATTTTTGGCAGAATCTTCTACTTTTATGTTATGAAAACACATTCTGGGGTTGAGTTTTTGGTTTTGAGTGTTCTGCAGGTTTGGAGTTTTTTAACTACTTTGGAGTTTTGAGAAGGAGCTAAGTGATTTAAGAGAAAAAGATAGGCATTTGAACTCTTTAAAATCCATTAAAAACAGTTTAGATCTTATTTTGTCTCATATTCCTGCTCTACAAGTAATTTTGAGTGAAAGAAGTCACTGTATAGAGATACAAGGGCAAATGTAAACTATAATGTTGATTCTCTAAACAGCAAAGGCAAAAATATCTTTTGACTGTGACTGGGAAATAAATTTGAATTTTGAAGCTAAAACTACCAGTCCAGCCTCCTATTCTTCTGATGATATTCCAGCAATAAAACTCATTCAGAATTAGTTTGTTGGCACAGAAATTTTACTCTGATGTAAACCTTGGCAGAATTAACTCTTACACCATCAGACAATCTTTCCCCTGGTCACAGTGGAGGAAAAATTAGATATATGAAGTATAAGCTCACAAGTGACTAAATGTAAGTTAAAAGCCAATGTCAGCTACTGATATCTCATTCCTTGAAAAGTTGTACTACTCATGGTACAAGCTCTATACATGAGCTAAATTTCATTAAAGCCACTAACATGCTTGAATGGGGAATAAAATTCAGCATGCTTGGATGTTAACCAAAACTAGTTTTATCATGAATATTAGCCAGATATTGTACCTATTCTGAAGAATATATTGCATCTGGAGATGAAAGTTTATATGTATGTCCATAAGTGTATGCATGCATGCATACACAACATTTAAGGAAAAAAAAGATATTCAGCATGGCAGAAGGAGATGGAACTACATTATGCATTACCAAATGTGTTGCAAGATGCACAGGAAAGATTTATTGCTAAAAGTTTGTTTTAAATTGAAGCTACTGCATAACTTCACTATACTTATGTCTCACAAAGTGTGCACTTAGCACTTCCCTTTTTTCTGTATTATCTCAAAAAATGACAGATTGATTTTTGGTGTGAAGTACAGCTACTGGCTTTGGGGTCTAGGTTGCCTATATTAAAAAGCAGAACGTCTTATGAAAGGTACAGGAATATTCACTTAGGAGTCAGACACAGTAAAAGATTATTATGGTTATCCATCCCACACATTCTCCAGTGTAAATTCTGTGCACTTAGCATTCATAATTCACTCCAGAGCTTACAGAATCACATCATATGGAAAGAGCTGCCAGTCCAGCCTTGTACTAAACCAGCGTCTGTTAGCAGAGGGGGCTCATGGTCTTGCCCAATTGAGTTCTGAATATCTCCAAAGAAGGAAATCTGACTTCTTCCAAAGGTTGAAGAGGGGGAGGGGGAAATACTAATATCTACTCAGAATTTTCCTTCTTGTAATTCTGCCTGTTGCTTCTCATGTTATCACTGTTTACTTCTAAAAAACTTTGCTTTCTCTACAGTTTTCCATTGCTGTAGACAGCAGCAAGACCTCCCCTAACCTTAAGTTTGTACAAAGACAATTACCTTGGCCTTCCCTTCTATATAATGAGCTTCAGGCCCCTGACCATCCTTACTGTCATGATGCAATAATGTTTTATATCTGCTCTTCAAGACTTGGCACATCTTGTAGAATTTGGGAATGCTATCTAACCAGAGAACCTATCCAGCAACATTATTTTAAAACACGAAGATGAGACAGAAGCATAACCTCATCTCTCCCTTCCTCTTTCGGCAGAACCTGGGTATAGGTCAGAAAATTACTGTGATTTGGCAGGATGGTATTTTGAGTTCCATGCTGAAGAACGTTTGCACCAAAACATATAAGTATTTGACTCAATTAAATTTTTGATGTAGGCTGTTTATTTTGTCAAGAAATTTTCCAAATTTTAACTTTTCTTCTCCTAACCATGGTTTTTGCATAATACTAGTGTTCAAAGTGCACATTTAATTTAAGAATGCGGGTTTTTAAAATTGTGACCATTAATGGTGTTTTCTGTGACTGGCACTGAAAACTTGAATTCAGAACTTCAGGAGTTACCCAAAGCAAAACTGAACTAGTATTTGAACCAGAATTGAAAAACTAATCTAGGCTTGTTGAAGTATCCTAAATATTTCAGGGAGAAAAAGAGAAAAAAATCCCCAAACCCCCCACAGCCATTGTTAGGAGTTCATAAGACTCATGTACATTTTTGCATTTGCCAAAATGATGTCTTCAGAAGATTCTCTTGGTCTTGATATGTGAATAGCATAAGTATTTCTAGATTTAAGATTTCTATTATCAGGTATCTTAATTAAGCTCCAACCTGGATTCCACGGTAGCATGATAGATCTGATAGCCTGGGGCAATAGAGACTAGTCCCATAAACTTGTAAGCTTTGGAACCTTTCCAGTCATCTCTAAGACACTTCTCAGTTTTAAGGAAGCAAGAGCCATTTGTTTTTCTGTTTCCAAACCCCCAACAACAGGACAATTCAGCAATGCAAACCATGTGACATGTAAAAGAGTAGTGAATATATTCTCGCTGAGATTCAGATGGATGCAAATCATGTCATCATGTCAGGAACTCTGCAGGATAATGTCTACTGCACTATATTTTTTTATTTTATTTTTTTTTTAGATATAAATCAATACTTCTTGGATGTCTTTTGGGTCATTGACAAATACTGCAAAAGAAGTGATCTATACATATGGTATCATTCAGTATAGACATTTAATTTACTGATTGAGTTTACAACTAGGAGTATTACCTGAGACAATAAATCATGAACTAGGATTACTGATCTAAGAGTTTGTGATCTGGGCAGAACCAGGTGGTGTACAACTGTTTAGTCACCACTTTCATCTTCCTAAAAGAGCAATATTGTTGCCGCCTTCTGGCCACTCCAGAAGATATTCTTGACTGATATAGAGATTAATCCTATCTGGAGACAGGATCATTATGTTGTGACCTAAAATCTTCAGACAAGTGTTAAATCAAGGATACTGGAAGCATGTCACAAAATATTCCTCAAAATTTAGAAAAAGGAAAGATATTTAAAAAAGGTTTTAATTGCAAGGGAACATTTCTAGCATATGAATAATTCACACATCTCAGGCTGTTTTGAAAGTAGAGCTTTTATTGAAAAATGTATATGCATTAATGAAATTTTTGTAAATGAATGAAATGCAAAACTGCATGAAAAGGGTTGATGTGGAAAATTTCTCTCTCTGTGTTAGGTCTGCCAAAGTATTTGTATATTTATGTGCATATGTTTGTGCATGGGCTACTCCCATTCTTCTCCCACATGCATAAAACTTAAGTTTTACCATTTGGACACTTTTCCCAGAGAAACAGGACCCATTGTAGACTAAGCATCCAGAAAATCAGGAAAAGTTGACATCAGCTGAATACTAACATTTCTCTTCCTCATGTAACTGCCAATAGAGCTAGTTAAGTAATATCTGAAGGTGAGCTCAAGATTCATAAAAATAACAATGACATTCAAATGAAGTCAGTTAAAGAATCTGTTGGAAAAAATTCCAGACATATATTATATCAGGCAACCATAAAAACTTCCAATATATTGGAGGCCTCCTAATGTAATATCAAATGAAAGAGAAATTCCTTTGTACAACTATCAATGTAATTACAAAGAAGAATCTAAAATTGTTTGTGTCTTTAAAGAATTAACTCAATAACACTTTCTTGTAATATATATATGTATATATATATAGGCACAATTCTGTCAAATGGGAATTTGATCTGGGTCCAAATTTACCATAATGTGAAACAAACTTTGTAAGCTCTTTCTAGAAATGGGTCATACTTTATTTTCTTTAACTGTAAACTCATCCTTGGAAATTTGATTTAATTTCTTTATTTCCAGCCATGTGCTGAATAAGATCAAATAAGATCACTGAAGATAGGAAACCAGGTAAAGAACACCCACCAAATGGTGAAGAAAAAATCTGTGCAATAGATACAAAACTAATTTTTCAAATTCTTACATTATTCAAGTACATGGTTTAGGATACTTACAATAACATAAAAGCAGGATTGTTCAGGGAATGACTCTGATGTAGTAGAATGTGCACCACAGTGAAGCTGTCCAGAAAAATCTACTTATTCTCAGAGTAGGATGCAAAAAGATATGTATATTTTTGAAATTACAAATCATCTCACTTGTTCTGTCTCTGCTTTTTTCCTAATACATAGAAGATGTGATATAATAGAAGACGTGATATAACAGTTTCATATTTCCTCCAGCGGACATCAATTGCATACTTTTAAAATAAGTATGGCTATTTATTCCCACCTGGCTTATTTCCTCTTTCACTTATCTTAGACTCTTGCTATCAAGTTCCAGAGGTATGACTCTGTCTTTCTGTCAGAAGACTGATTCTATGTTCTGTATAAATACGATGCAGCAACCTTGGTCCAAGGTCTTCCCACCATAAATTGCACAACATCTTAACAGTAGATACTAAATTGGACATCTGGTTGCCTGAGGTTCTGTTCAGTGGAGAGAGGCACATTCAGAGCATGATTCAGATTTCATACCCTTTAAAGAAACGTCTGAAACAGCTCATTTCTCTCCATTAACAACACAGACAGCCTACAGCAATCACGCTCCTAATTTAGTCATGTACATTAAAGCAGCTAAGTAGAATGAATCTAGGCCAAGCTGTCTGTGTGCACATAGCACTGGAGTCACAGTCATTTGCACATGGTGCCCTGCATATTTCATTAATACTCTATTCATCAGGGAATATATGTAATTTCACCCTAAAAATTAGTATTCCATGTTAAAAAACTGAGAGAATGTCAGTCTCTTATGAACATGGAACTTTTAAGCGCACAAATCCATAGAAAATATCTCTAATGTGAAAGAAGAACAAGCATATCATTGTATGATTACACATGGGGATACAATGAAAGAAAATGAATATAGCTACACTGTTTTGTGCTCAAAGGACACCCAAACTTGTACAGAATTTTTAAAATCTTATTAGAGAAAAACATAGACCCCTTCCTTGCTAACATGAGCTCTAGCATTTTTGCAACTGATCAGGTAGAATCAAGAACCAAACCCCAGTATTTATTTATTTATTGTGTACTTCATAGATCATACTCAGCTTCACAGTCTATGGACTATAATATTTCTTTTAGCTTAACAAATATGTAAGGTGTGGAGAGATGGTGCAAGGTCAAAGTAGCACAAAATATATGTTCTAAGCCCCTCTCTTTATCACAATATGTCATAACAGAAGTTGGGTATTAGTAATACTTATCCATATGCCAGTGAGACATACAAATCTGTCATAAATGAGTTTATAAGGCTGTATAAATGCATGCAAAGATAATTCCTGCTGCTGTTTTTCTGGTATCTCTCCTAATATGCAAATGAATTAATCAGTTAGTTCTGCATCTAGCAACTGCCTTATTGCAATTATCCTAAGAGTCATGTTAGGTGAAGTGAAACGTCTCCCATGAGAGACTTCTCTCTATGAGAAGTCAAGCCAAGCAGTATTTCTGATTATCAGGAAAATAACAAAAAAAATAATCTTGATATTCTGTCAAGATTTCCTCCTGTATGTTAATGCTTAGCTAAATATTCCACAGGGGCTGACCTGGTTGTGTATGTGGTCTTAATTCAATCATATACTATTTGGAAGATTTCTTCTGGGTACTGCTTTGTATTGAGTGTGTAACGAGTATCCACTCCTTCAGAGCATGACTTGAGCCATATCAGCAAGCAACAATTATAACAGTTATTTTTAAATTCAGGTGGTGCAAACACATATATGATAACATCCCACAGTCATCATAATCTCTTAGAATTGTCCTAGGAGATTCGTAATTTGAGTCTCCTCTTGGTCCGTCTGGCCTGATTTATTATCCTCTTAAATTTAGGGTAAATTAAATAGTGCGGGTGTTTTAAATTTTGATCACAAGTAGGGAAAATGAAAGATCCTAGTCCTAAAAGACACTCTGTAAAGACATTTAACAACTGTGTTAATTTGTCTCCCTAGAGTGTAACACTCATGTCTCCCTCCACTGCAAACACAAACACATCACAGCTCACTTTCATCCCCAAGTTCCTGCAATCCAGATTCCAGCTATCTTGATTATAACATTATTGTTCCATTCTCTTCCATTTACTACTTGTGGCTCAAATCCTTGCACCCTGAGATCCTCACATTCCATCTGTAGCTGCTGATAGACATTGCCCTCATTGTCTCCTCCATGGGCCATCCCCAAAACTTCTACAGTCCACGTGCATTTATATTGCTGTTCCGGCACCAAATGCATTAACTGAGGACACTTCTCTCTGTTCAGCAAATTTTATCTTCAAGTGTATCCCCAGGAATTTATTCCGTATAAATTGACTTGGATTATTATATACAGAGAAGGGGTAGTCAGACGGAGAAGAACTTAGCTGACAGCCACAGCATGTGGACTGTGAACTGCAGGCAAACTTTGACCACATTCACCTCCTCTCCACCCATTCCTTTTCTAAGGCTCATAATAAATGTTACATTCTTCATGAGGTTGCCCTGGAGGTGAATGGGGAGAAAAAGGCTGGTTGGAGTCCTTATTCTGCTTCCCACACATTCTCCCATTCAGAGATAGATTCCTGACCCTCTCCTACTTCCTAATTCCATTTTTAGAACTGGTACAGACCCACTTTTTAATTAATATAGTGTCTCTGCAGTCATAGGAAAGCTATTTCACATACCTTTATGTCTGTTTTCCTTCTCCATGCTTCATGCTCTTAGCACTTTAGACAGATAATATTCTTTAGAAAGACTTGGCTTATGCTGCTTTTAGAACAAGAGGGCTCTGGTCCCATACTGCAAGTTAAGTGAAATGCAAATAATAATTGATAACACTGTCATACTATTTTTAGATGATCTAATCACAGATGAACATGAAAAGGGTTTGTTGCTGTTGTCTCACTTTATTCTAAGTGCTTATTTAAGCTTTGCTGTAACCTGGATAATCAGGGTAAGAGACCTTTCAGAATCTTTCAGTTAATCCACTTTCCTTCTTTTCTATGGATGCCTCACATCCTTTTGTTCACTACTAGAAAACTGTGAAGGTCATCTTCTTACTTTATGGATGACAGGAAGAGGAAGTGTCTCTTTTGTACTTATAAATACACTTGCAGAGGTGAGCAGATAGCAGCAGCATTTGTAGGTTGGAAATTTCTAGGGAGGCATTTCAAGAGGACAAAGTCAGTTAGTGCTATCAGCAGCAGGCCCAAAAAGCAGTAGGAGGTTTCCTGTGCACCAGAGCTTGCACTGATAACTAGCTATCTAATGAAGCAGCTAATAATATAATAGCTGTTTTTTGTCCTCCCATGAATTTTCTATTTTCTAATTCTATTCAGGTATCAAGCTAAGATGATGGAAAGTTTCCAGTGGCTGAATTGATGTAGGGTGAGAAAGGACTTCAAAAGAAAACAAAATTATATTTTAAAAAAGAAAAATTCTGATTTTGCTCACAATTACTGAATTTACTATATACACAGGGTTTCTTAGAGGAATATCAAAAGCAGTGCAGGATCTGTATATGAATGCATCCTATTCATTTTCCCAGATGAAAACAGCAAAGACAAGGCGATTCCTAATACAAATTTACCTGTATTATTTCAATTAAAATTATGAAGAAAAAAGGCATTATGATTCCTTGATTCTGCCTTCCTATGTAGTTCAAATAAAATTTTGATCAGCAAGGATAAGAAGTCTGGAAAGAGGAATATAGTATCTGCAAGCCTTAAGAAAATGTCGCCCTGAAAAAGCAGAAGTTTTGCAATCCGATAAATAATTGGAGAGAAATATATCTAATTTGGCTTCAGAAAAGTTGGTACATAGAAAGTCTGTAATCTTAAAAATCTATTTACCTGACTTTTCACTTCTAATGTTAAAATGAAAGCAAAAACTTCATTTAAAAAATACTGTTTGAGTTTATTACGTTTCCTGACTATTTATGAACTCCTGATGGTGAAAAGAGCAGTACTGGTACCTCTGGTCCAGACCTCTGTATGTTAATGCCAATGTACCACAAGTATTAACCAAAGTCCCATCTGCAGAACTCCATCCCAGACCAGATGGGGTCCCTAAATATAGCTGTGGTGCTATAGTGACTCAAAAGAAAAGTCTAGGTGGTTCAGATATGCCATAATTCTTAGAATCATAACACTCATTGCAATATTTGAAGCTGTGCTAAACTAGATCTTTCGAGAATTTAGACTTTATTTAGATAAATAAAGTATGTAGAGTTACAAAACAGGCAACTCCTAGAAAAATAGGTGCAATTTGATATTAGTTTTATGGTATTTAATTTTTTTTTTAACACAGTCTTCTTATCTTCCTTATTAATGTGCTTCTTATCTTATTGCAGTGTTTTTATTATTAGCTCCTTCATTTTTATTATTAGCTTTCCTCCTTTCCTAGCACAGTGTGATTTCCAGCAGGATGAAGCTTTGGCCAAGCTAGGCACTTTAACTATCTGAGGCAAAGTGTGATGGTTTCCCCAGCAAAACGAAATGCTTTAAGCTTGAGTGTAAATGTTCACTCATGCACAATATGTTTTCCTTCCCTTTCATAGCTGGCACAAACTGTTGCCTCTTGCAGGGAATTAGATATGTGTTCCTGCAGTGAATCATGCAGATAAAATGAAGAAAGATGTTTAAAACTCTTCCAGTAGCTTATATAAACCAGTTCAGTGCTATTCAGATTATTTGGGGCTAACTCAGAATATTGTCATTCCTTCCTTCCTTCCTTCCTTCCTTCCTTCCTTCCTTCCTTCCTTCCTTCCTTCCTTCCTTCCTTCCTTCCTTCCTTCCTTCCT
>PYHW01010789.1:6627208-6637915 GCA_013186435.1 Turdus rufiventris | reverse complement strand
TTTATATTTATATTTATATTTATATTTATATTTATATTTATATTTATATTTATATTCATTGTCTCAGAAACAAAACTGGTCCAAATGATTAGCCTCTCACACTTCTATGATAAAAAATTGATACTTGTAGAAGAGATGGAGTCAGTTACTTTGCTGTTTGTATATAAAATTAGGAGACTGGTGCTGTTGGCGATATTTGACTGAATTTTGATCATTTTACTGTTCTTCCTAAAAGGGGTTGATGATGATACTGATGGCCTTCAGTCCAAGAAAGAATTCCAAGATTGCAGCTGCTTTGCCTGGGTTATTGGAGTGTTAAGACATCCTGAAGGATTTCAACTTTCAAGATCTATTTCAAACCTGTTAACTAATGAAAATTTCTTTTTGACTGTCAGGAGATATTCTCACAGAGGTAAAAATTACTGTACTTTTAGGAATCTAACTTGAGTATGCTACAAAGTAACAAGTTTATAAAACAATGTTGTGCTATGCTTAAAGGTGGACAAAGGTGGATACTTATACAGCCAGCGTTCATTCATGGAGGTTTTGTGTGTCTGTTTTTGGAAACAGGTTTGAAGAGTTTAGAAATACCTTCATGATGAAATTATCTGAAAAATATGAAGTTCATTTATGTATAAGGATAAAGGATCTGGAATTGTCTTTTATTAATACTGCTAAACCTTTTCAGAGAAAAATTAGGAAATGCTTTCCATAAATATTTGTATAGGAAAAAAATGTAATTTTGGTCTTCTGTGTTTGCATCAACATTGCTCAACCCTTGTTTCACTGGTAAAAAAATTATTTGTATTCTTTTTTTCCAAAAGCTGTCAATTTCTGTATCTTTGTCTGACACCTGTGAACAAGATTGTCAAGGTGGATGGAGGTGAGGAGGAGCTGGGACAGAATTGCACAGCTGGTGTTGACACAGACATACAGGCACAGTTATTTGCAGCATCCATAGCTAAAGCATACATGGATTCTAATGGCAAATGTTGCTTCCAGGGAAAAAAGGGAAACAGTTTGAAAAAGTCTATAAATCATTGAAAACTACAGAAATTCATTTAAATGATGAAGGTCCTAACCTGCAGTACATGTAAAGAAAAATGTCAGATTCAAATCTGAATTATCAGATCAGCCTGTTAATTTAAAGCTTTTATTGTGTCCAGGTTCTTAACGCCTGAAAGCAAATTGGTGTGATGCCATAAATGTGTTAATACTATGTAAATGCAAAGAAAAGTGTTTCAAGAGAACAGACTCAAAGTACTGCTCTGTCACGGACTGAACCTTTCACAAGTTTTGAAATGCTCCTTAAGTACAAAGCAACCAAAATGCTATGTTAATAGAGTTAAGATTTTTAGTTTGTAAAGCATCACACTTTGAAAGGTAATTTAATGCTGCTGAAGTTAGAAGCTGTTTTTAGTTTTAGAGTTGCCAACTATACTGCACACCTGCACCACATAATTTTACAAGGCATTCTGGTCCTTTTTGTCATCATATCAGGTGTGTGTTAAGGTTTTTATTTTTATAGCAGAAAGATAAAGTATTCACAGCATGTTATCTACCTTAAAAAGACAGCAAATGTTACTTCATGATTTTGAAAGCACACACGAAATCACCTTGGTAATTTTTTTCTAATCAAGATGTGTGATAACGTTTGTCGTATCTATATATCTATATATCTATCTTAATAACTGCGAACATATCTGCTATTTTTACTTATTTTCAAAATAATTTACCCCTCTGCTATATTGTCATTTAAAGTAAATGAAGGTTTTTAAATTACTGAAAGTGGTAATGAAATTTTTGTGATCTGGCAAGTTTCATGAAACTGTTCTTTACTCTGAATTTTAATTATAAGAATAAAAAGAAGAGAAAAATTCCTTCCTAGTAATTCCATGTCTTCTACTCCAAACAGAATTATGGTAACTTTAATGCTGTGACAGAAAAATTCAAAGGAAACAAAGCACATAAATCCCTACTGAGATAAACTTATGCATGTAAATTTACTTTCATTTTATCATGTTGTGTACCAGAAAGGTTATCTGTTATTAGTTGCCATAAGTGTATCTGCAAGAAGCACTTGAAAATGTTGATTTATTTGAGAGAAAATTAAAACAACTTCTTTTTTGAATCTCTGAACTCACAGTAAATTATCAGAATCACCTAAGCAATTTATTTGGTGACATAATATTTTGAAAGTGCATTTTCAACTTTTTCTTCCATAGGACTTCTAATCTGTTACAGGTAAAACTCAGAGTTAGTAAAAGATTGTTTCCACAGGCACTGAAAACTGCAAAACTTTTCTCATCCTGTATGTGTCTTTATCAAATAATGGTCAGATGGAATCCTCAGGAAATGTGGATGTTTTCTAGAGCTGAAAGTCTTTCTTTCCTAAGGAAGGAATAATGACAGTGGGTGCCTTATTGAAATGCTTTTTAGGCCACTGAATTCAAAGTGCTGTATAAGAATGCAGTCTTTTATAATGTTATTGCAGATCCTGACCAGAATAAAGAATTCATGGCCGGTGAAAATTGAAAACAGTGGCTGACAGGCATGAAGTTAGTACAGAAACCTTTAAAATGCAAAAATGTTCAGATTTTGTTCACTGTGATTTTCAGGGTAATTGCAAGCCGTTTTTTAACCTATTTAAACCAATTTCCCCATCTTCCATTACTACTATTGCTCTTACTGCAGGTCTTTTCCTCTTGCTTTTGTACTGACAGTAGAACATTTTACCTAATGACTCATAATTTTTGTTTTTTTCTTTTTCTTTTATTCAGTTCACAGGACACTTCAACGTTCTACTGGAAAAAAGAGTACCATCAAAAGTTATAAATTATGTTAAAATTTAAATTAATAATAATGCAGATCTACAATAAGAATGCAATAGTTAAGAAATGGAAATGTTGCATTTCCTATTTTTAGTCTTGTAAACATATTCAATATGAGACACATGACCATTATAAGAGGGCTGAATTTTAAATTTGTTCTCTCTCTGATGAAATTGACCTAACCCCAGTGACAGGAGTATTCAAAACAGTACCTCATATTTTTAATTGCCAGCATAATCCAGAAATTTTTTTTTTTATAATCCATTATAAACCCAGAAAAATTCTAATCATAAACCTCATGAGAACAGTTCTTTCCTTTTTTAATAGATCAGAATATTTTCATTGTTTTAACTCAGAACATGGAATAAAGCATGAGGAAAAAACTCATGCTTTAGGTAGGGCTGTGTATGACTAACAGCTGAGAGATCTCATAGAAGAAAGTCCTGATGTATAATTCAGTGACACTGAGAACATGTTTAATCTGTCTTGTATTATAGAGAAGCTTTCTTCTGTATCTGGAAACAGAGACTTGTTAACATTGCAGAAGCTGTCTGATCTACCCAGGTGTTGCAGATATTATGCTCTTCATAGGCATAGTCATAATCCTTAACATCAGTGTACAAGTCTCACCACTAAACCAATACATAGAGAGAATTCTGAAGCAAGTGTTAGAAGATAATTTAAAACATTTCCCATATATCGGAATAGTCAATAAAATAAGACAATTTCACTGCATGCTGATGGCAGCCTATAGAAATTATACTTCCCTCCTTACTCAAATTAAAATTTATTTTAGAAATAAGTACTTTTATAAAAACACTACTTCCAATACTTGCACGTCTGACCAGCTTTCTCTCTGAATGCTATTCAAAGACACAGTTTTTGAGCCTGGTTTAAATCTCTATACAGAAGACAGACCATTGGCTTAGACTTGATTTTGAAACTTCACTCCCAGATACAGAAACAAAGAAAGATTGGATAAGTTCCTTATGTTTGGAAATGCTGAGAAAGATATATTCTCTCATAATTTTGTTTTGTTTGATTTGGAAATACAAATATCATTTGAAATAAGCCTTGAGACTGTAAACTCCAGCTCCATCGAGCATGAATGCTCAGCTTCAAGGCTTAAGCAATCCCGTCCAACACAGAAGACCTTAGATTAAAAATACCTTATTCAAGATTATCACAATATTTTAAACTATTTTTAATTTGATTGTCAATTTATATTAGGAATATAAATGCCAAGGAACAGCGGACTTTTTTTGGAAATAGGAGTGAATTCAGAGAAATTCTTTAAGTATTAAGAAGCTGAAACATGGTACTGCCTGGTTTTAGAAAGGACAAACCAACAAATTGTAATAATATGTAAAGGATTGCTAAGAATACATGTTGGTGCCGTTTGGTTGAGACAGAGTGTGAAGAAACCGAGTTCCATTTATTTTTTTCTGTTCCTTAACAGTTGATTTAGAGGACATTCTATCTACATAGAGGTTCACTGAAAAATAAATGTAAGCTTGCTAATATGCCTACCAATTTGCTGGAAACTTGAAATGCATTTTGATTAAATTACTTCTTTTATTTGAGGTGCAGCACCTTTTGCTTAATGTCAAATCTCTTATGAAGTTATAGAGGATTATGGAAAACTCACTTGTTAAAAGCACAAAGGAGATTTCCCGAAGGGAACTGGCTCACTTTGTTAGGACTTTGGGAATTGAATGACAAAAGGTAATTTTTTTTTGTTTTTTAATTGTTTGGATTTGGTGAAAGACATTTAGAGAGGTTAAACAAAGTTTGCATGTGGTCCTATAAGCCCTTCAACATCATTTTCAGCTACTCATGTGACAAGGTTAACCAGAAAATTCTGCTGCCTTTATAATGTATAGCTCATTGAATGTCTATTATTTAAAACTCAAGAAATATAAAGGAAAGATATAAATTATCATTTAGATGACTGATTACAAAATAAACTTATAAGGACTTAATAAATTTAAGTAACAATTGGAAGTTAAATACATTCAACAGATACTATTCTTTAATACACACCATACTTTATTAAAAACATAAAATGAAGAAATGAAATCACTCCAGAAATACAAATGTGTTCTGCCCTTTACAGCTTGATGGCATTAGGGCTCAGATCTATGACAGCTTTATACTCCTGTGGGATGCCAGTGGATTCCCTCCAGCTGACTGCACTGGGGACTCAAATCAGCCTCAGTGGGAATGAGTGGCAAAGGCACCCCATTTTGACTTGTGCAGAGGCTCTGTGCATCCTTGGCGTTTACTGTCTCAGGAGAGGGTATTTCAAAGAGCCAAAAAAAGGTGCTAGTTTGCTTTCAGTACAGCTGCCTTCGAGATGGAGGAAACTGAGCAGCTGTCTGCCTTGCCCAGTCTCTTGGAGGGCTCTTCTGTTGTGGGGTTGCTCAGGGTTGAACAAAAGGTGTCAATCTCTCCTACAAGGAGCACCATCTGACACTCCCTGTTCCCATCCAGACACTCATTTGGTGACTAGAGAGCCAAGGAGTGATCAGTAGAACCTGCTCATCCTTTAAGATTCCCACCCTGGGTGCCAAATAGGAGTTGTGTTTTAACTCCAGCTGGCAGCTAAATACCACTCACCCTGATGCCCTGCTCTGCTGCTCCCAGTGGGATGGGGACAACTGAAAAAAGATAAATTGCATGGATGCAGATATAATATCTGTAATAAATTATTGAACTTCTTGTGCTTGCTGGTAGAACATGGGTAAGTGAAAAGTCCTTGTCTTGAGGAAGCATTGCACGACAACCAGCAGTGTGTTATCAACATGATTCTCATACTGAACCCAAGACACAGTTCTGTTCCAGCTGCTAAGGGAGGAAGCTGCAGATAGGAAGGAAATGATAGCTGGAGGCTGTTTTAGGCACAGCAATCATAAAATTAAAGTTTTGATTCTTGGAGAAGTAAGGAGGCATGCTAGCAGAGATGCTACTTTAGGCTTCCAGAATAAAGTTTCAGTAGTTATTTTCAGTATTTATTTTCATTATTTCAGCCCCTGTTCTTAATTTCAGTCCCTGTTAAAAATCGTCTGAAATTGACAAGTTCACACATTAACTGAAAAATGCAATAATGTTAAATTTTATAAAATATTATGCTTAGAAAACTTGAATTAATTTTAAACATTTTTTTACAATGTCCAATCTAGGCATTGCATAAATAATCAATTATTTATGAATAGCTTCTACTGTCTTTTCTGATCCTGTTTTTCTCTTCGACTGAGTAGTGTACCAGCATCCTAAGTATCATTAAATAATAAATCAGTAAGTAGTATTCACCTCATCATACTCCCGGTCACACAGCCTATCATTTCTGAGAATTCTCATTAACTCTTGAGGATTAGTAACCTGGAAATGTGCTTTGTCATTGAAATAAGGGAAGAAAAGGCAAGGAGAAAGAATTCCTTTATATGTTACAGTTCTCAGAGCAGCATAACCTTGCCCTGATAGAGACTAGTACCGTTTCCCTCTGGAGCTCTTTGATTTCACATGCTGATTGTATTTTACAAAGTGTTTGCATTTATTATGTTAAGCATGTATTGAAACACTATTTATTTTTAATTTTTTTTAATCTTCACTGGTGACAGAGGGGAAGAAGCAGAGGGGAATAACTTGTGCTGGACATTTCTTGGCAGCAGCTGACAGCAGTCATGATCTGGTAATTGACCCTGAACCATGTGAACCACTGTTAAAACAGTGACCTGTTTTGGTGAGTCTGGTAGAATTTCTGTTCCTTAAAGACACGTAAAAAGAACTGGGAAAAGAGAGGAAAAGGGATCATTCTTCAAGAGAGGAGCAGCAGTTTAAGAGAAACACATTACCTGACAATTTCCTGTACTCGTCACTAATTCAGGCTAAATGCTGCTTTGGTTTGCCCCTTTTGTGTCATGAAAAGTCATTCATTACTCTAAATGCAGTTTCAGGCTTTGTGTCAGCCTGTAATAGTGTCAAATTGTAATAGTGCAGTTTATCACCACAGCAAGAGGGAAAAGCACAGAAAAATTGGGTTAATCAATACCACTGCAGTGTGTTTGACATTACATTCAGAAAGGTTTAGCATGTCATTCCTGACTAGAGGCCATAAACTGCCTGAGGTCTGAGCCTGCTCTTGATGTGAGTGCTGGTTCCTCATGCGGATCGAGGGCAGAACACTGCTTTAAGCTTCTGCTAATCACACACCCCCTGCAGACACCTAACATCTTGGATTGTAAAAAATGTGACACCACTGCTTCCCATATTCCCACTACTGGAAAAAAATTACAACGTTTCTAACTGGCAGACCCAGGCAAAATCCCAAACCAAATGTTCTGTTTAAAACTTATAAACAATATTTTTCCATAACATTTAAAAATATTCATTCAGTGTTTGGTAGGCAGGGATTTGTTGGAGGCTGGTGTTCGGAGTTTTATAAGAATTTTGATACTTTTATACTGGACCAAGGTAGGAAATGACAAACTGACAATGGAAAAAATATTTGTGGGCACTTCATTAGTAAGAGAGAGGATATATGATAATATGCTTGCAACTATAGGGAATTTAGGGGGGAAAAATCCTCCTACTTATTGTACTGCAAAATCACAGGACTTCCAGAAATGTGCAGATTCACACCTATTATTCAAAAACAAAATAATCCCTTAACTGTGGAAATAACAATATGCTAATGTACTGAAGGTGGGATTTGAGCAAATGCTGGTGATAACTGCAATGACGCTTTGTGATGAAAATGACAACCTGATGTAATCCTGGAAGTTACTTCCCATTCTTTAGACTCAAAACTTCCTAGTCTTGCATGTTCTAACCCCCTGCGAATTAAGTACTTTCCACTTCAATTTATTTTCTAAAAGCCACAAGTTCTGTTTGAAGTTTGTTCAGAGCAAGAACTGAGCACTGTGGGTTTTAGCATTGTACAAAGCATTGCTATGATTTAAAACGTTTTATATCAGTTATTTTAAATTACATGTTCTTGAAGATATGTCATCGTTTTTGTAAACCTCAGTAAAACATTTTTTTTTTTAGAAGAGTTACTTGTAAACTTTATACAATTATGTTGTCTGAGATAAAGTTCAAAGACTTAAGGAGGAACATCATTCAAATTTACAGAAACCTGCAGCTCAGATCCTTGGTAGACTTAAAGAGACATTACTTCACTGAAATTAAGGAGCCATACAGCCTTGCTCCAACTCAGAAATTGTACTGGAATGTTTATCTAAAGATAATGTAAAATTCTTTCATCTTGAAATTGAATAAGGTAGTTCATAAATATAGGCTTTCCTTCAAGATTCTTCCTATGAGTGTGGGTTTTATTTGAATGAGGACAAAAGGGCTACTCTCAGCATAAATTAAAGATAAAAGAGCAAAAGGAAAAAAGGACAATTAGAAAGATACACTGACAACTGTTAAGACTTGAGTACAAGCAAGATATGTTCATTAAATTAACTCTGAGTGGAGTTCTTATGTGCTACTAAAATTTCAGGACCTAAGGTTTATTTCTGAATTATTTTTCTACTAATTTCTTTTATATGTTAAGAAGTCTTCTTCCCATCTTTAGATGAAAATATTATAAAGTTAGAAGGTAATAATTATGGCCCCTTATTCTGAGCTTTTATATAAGCTCGCTCCAACTTTTGAAGCAAAATAATACAATTCCTGAATAATAATCTGTATTTTTATGGTGGGTTTAAAAAAATATTTTTACTTCTTTTATTTTAATTATTTTTACAGTATTTTTAAAAAGAGAGAGATGGATTTCACTGGGAACAATGTCTCACCCTATGGTTTGACTGTAGGGTAACCACAGGCACACATTCTAGCTATTCTTTTATCTCTATTATTCAGAGAATTGGTAACATTTTTTGGCATAGGCCTTCCAAAGCTTTTCAGAGCTTACATTTTACATGCCAGATTTTTTTTGGTTCCTGCAAACTTTTATGCAATAGTGTGTAAAGATTAATTTGTAAAATGGGTCTGAAAGAATTACACATTTTAATTGCCATGTTGAATAATTATGTCTCTCATAGGCTGCTATAATAATTGTTAATCATGATAGAATACATTTCTGATAAAATGAGGGCACAACTCAGACTTCCAGCTCTGAAATGTACATTCTTATAACCAATCACTTGAATGCCTTTGCTATATCAGCGAGGCATTTGACAGAAAAGAAAGACAGAGGCACATTTCCTATTCCATTAATCATACATATATACATGTAAAGACATTCTCCTAAAGGATTAAGCATTATTGACACTTGCAGGCCCAAGTATAACATGTTCATTCTAAAAACAAATGAAAAAGAAGGAGTGAAACTTGGATTCTGGATGAAATGTTGTGGAGAAATTTTGCATTTGTATACTAAATGTTGAATTCAGTGAGAATCTATGAGGACTGTAGTATGACCAGAGTGGCAATAAAGGTGCTTTGGAGGTCACAGTGAATCACCTAGTCCAGAGGCCCTTTGAATATTGGCAACAGTACAAATAAGCGATACTTGTAGGCAGTCTTTGAGCATTTTATTCTGGCAGCTAATAATAAATGCACTGTGTATTTTACCAGCCCTGATATTCCCTGGGTAATGGCCGAAGAGAAAAGCACTTATCTACCATGCGCATCTATTTAAAAGCTGGAACAAATCTTTATTTTTATTAGAAAAGTCACTCACTCATGGCCTTCATTTTTACATAGCAAGTGCAAATGATTTTCTGGAGCATTTTTGTAGTATTATACTCTTTCCTGAAAAGTCTACATTAGGAAGGTGATACTTTATTAATATCAAATGAAACCTTGTTAACCACTCAAAAGATAAATGAAATGAGATTCTGTAAATGTGCCTTTTACACCTAGCATATGCATCACTTTTTCATACAGTGCAGAGCATCGAAGATAATTTAAATGAACTTTATACTGCCTTATGATGCAGTGAAATAAATAAGTGGCACGATAACCACGGTGATTGGCTAGGCATGAAGACTGGAAAACTG
Organism: Turdus rufiventris; assembly: GCA_013186435.1. Lineage (NCBI taxonomy): Eukaryota > Metazoa > Chordata > Aves > Passeriformes > Turdidae > Turdus > Turdus rufiventris. The sequence goes on along the minus strand of PYHW01010789.1, from coordinate 6,628,074 downwards.
AAGCAGAATTTGCTAAATTCTAGGACATTTTTTATACCAAAAATTATTATACTGAGTTTCAAGTGATTTATCATCTGTGGAAACCATTATAAAATTCAGAAATGCCAAGTGGGAAAAATTGTACCATAAAACTGAAAACTCTTGGAGCCCGATGTTGGGCCTATGAAGAGCTGTTACCAGAGCTGTGTGACAATTTGGGATGGTGTGCTAAGTGTATATGGATCATTTTGAAAAGAAGTGGTTTTGATTTGCAAAGATTCATATGAAATTCCAGTTACAGTAATTTCATGACTATAAGGCGCACCCTTTTGACTAAAATTTTCCCTCGAACCCGGAAGTATGCCTTATAGTCCGGTGCGTCTTATCTGAGGGACAAAGTGGCAAAAGTTACCAACCCGGAAGTGCGAGCCGCNATGGGGAGTGGCCCCACGGCAGGGCCGGGCTGCGAGGGGGAGTGGCAGCGGGGCTGTGCCGGGCTGTGAGGAGGGAGTGGCCCCGCGGGGCTGTGCTGGTCTGGGAGGAGGGAGTGGCCCCGCAGCAACGTCGGGATGTGAGGGGAGAGGGGCTACGCGGGGCGGGTCTGCCGGCATCGGGGCGTCCCCCATGCGGGGGGAGGGAAAGCCGCCGGCATCAGGGCGGGCCCCATGCAGCATCGGGGCGCCTCCAGCACGGCATCGGGGCAGCCGCCCCGTGCAGGGGGGAAGGAAAGCCGCTGGAATTGGGGCGGGCCCCATGCAGGGGCAGGGAAAGCCACCGGCATCGGGGTGGCCCTGGCGCAGCATTGGGCGGCCCCGCGTGGCATCGGGGCAGCCCCGGTGCGGGGGGAGGGGGGAAGCCACTGGAATCAGGGCGGCCACCGCGTGGGG
>PYHW01010789.1:6595474-6626535 GCA_013186435.1 Turdus rufiventris | reverse complement strand
GGCGGCAGCCATGCCCCGTCCCCAGGACACCGCACGGAGCAGCAGCGGGCGTGCCCCGTCCCCGTGGACGCCGCACGGAGCGGTAGCAGGCATGCCCCGTCTCCGCGGACGCCGCACGGAGCTGCGGAGGCCATGCCCCGGCCCCGGGGACGCCCCCCGGAGCGGCGGCAGACATGCACAGGCTGGCCCAGGGGCCAATGGCTGCCAGGTTGAGGCGGAGCTTCGGCCAGCAACCGCGTAGGGGAGCTGGGGGCGGAGCCTCGCTGCAAAAGAAGGTGCGCCTTATAGTCCGGTGCGCCTTATCTGATCTACATGTTGCGAATTTTGCTGGCTGTCRGTGGGTGCGCCTTATAGTCTGGTGTGCCTTATGGTCGTGAAATTACTGTAAACATATCTGCTCATAATGCCTGGAAACTCCATGAACGATGCAGAGCAATTGTCTATATTTTGTTAATACAGTACCTGAACAAATTATTGGAATGCTTATCAGTATTTTGTAAGAGTGGACTTTTTGACAAACAGACAGGAAGGCATGACTTCAGGCAAATATTTAATTGTTTCTCTGTTTATTTAACATGTTTTCAGCTATTTTAATTAGGCAGATGATACATCTATAGCTAGAAATTGAAAGAACAGCATTTGAAAAGAACAGGCAAAAAATATAAGATTTTCTTACAGTGGACAAGAGTAGACAGATCTTACCACTCCTAGATTTCACACTTTTTTATTGCAATTTTGACATCTGTTGGTCAGAAGTGTCATTTAGATTCTTGGTTGAAGGAGCAGTGGTTTCTGTGGTGGTAGTACAGGGGAGTCCTACAAACCCTTTGGTTTATATTCTCTCAGGGTCAGATGGGAAATCCCAGTACCACTCCTGGGGCAGAGAGTTTTACACTGAATGATGTAATGCTATGAGACAGGGATACTTCTGGAGTCTGTGATGGGCTTAAATCATTAGACCTGCCTATTAAACTCAGTGCAGTTGAGAAGTTGAGTCTATTATGGCTCATGATGGCCCATCAGCAGAGATGAGTGCCTTCAGGACCGTGTGAGTGTTCAGGTAATTCCCCAGGAGGGCAGTTATCACAGCTGAATTCAGTTGAATAAGGACAAAGCTGCCTCGAAGGATTTGCCTCATTCCTTACCTTGTTCAAGACCCAGCTTCAAGTTTGTTGGCTGGTGCTCTCCCTCTGCTCCTGCGAGGTAACTTTGCCGCTCACTGCCTCAATGTTTGAGCCACCAGCATTCTAGTCTCCATTCCAGAACAGCTTGTGGATTCTTCTTCCCAGACCTGGAATGATTGGACAGTAGTACCCCCTTTAGTCTTATCTGAAGCTCCCATCAGAGTCCAAATTCCAGTTAGTAGGCATATCTGGGAATGTCACAGATGAACAGCTGCTTCTTCAAAGTTTACTGTAGTGGACAAAAGTCCTTCAATTATTTTAGCAGTGTTTAAGCCATTAATGATTACAGTTTCTCCCAAAAGGTCAAAACGTCCTGGAATGCATTACTAATTCTGTTCCAGTTACTGTTGAGGGCCTGTTCTATCCCATAGGATTGCGCTAAATGTGATCTCAATTCTAAAGGTAGTACTAGAGATTGTACTGGAATCAAGTTTGATATGGAGAAATTTGTGAGAACTTGGGATAAATGAAATCCTCGACAGGAGCTGGCAATGTGAGCTCACCAGAAAACCCAGTTGTATCCTGGTCTGTATCCAAAGCAGTGTGGACAGCAGGGCAAGAGTGGGGATTCTGCTCCTCTGCTCTGATGAGACCCACAAACCACATTCAGCTGCGGGATCCTCAGCACAGGAAGGATGTTGATGTGCTGGAGTGAGTCCAGGGAAGGATCGTGAAGATGATTAGAGGGATGGAGCCCATCTCCTGTGAGGAAAGCTAGCAAGCCGAGGTTGTTCAGTCCGAAGAAGAGAAGGCCCCAGGGAGACTTAAATGTGGCTTTGGAGTACTTAAAGAAGTCTTACAAGAAAGACTGGGCAGACATTCTAGCAAGGCTATTACAGTACGACAGGGGTAACGGTTTTAAGCTAAAATGGGGTCTATTCAGAACCCCAGGCAAAAGGAAGAAAATATTTATGCTGAGGATGATGAACCACTGGCAAAAGTTCCCAGGGCTGACCCATCCATGGAAGCATTCCAGACCAAGCTGGATGAGGCTCTGAGCAGCCTGTTCAAGTGGAAGGTGCCCATGCTCATTGCAGGGTACTTGGACTACATGGCCTTTAAAGGTCCCTTACCACACAAACCACCACATGATTCTAAGAAATTGAAATATGTGAAACCAGCTATTCTTATGAAATATTTTGACTGCTAAGAGGATGTGGCAAAAGCCACAGTTTAAAAAAGATAATCCTTTAGTCATAACTTTATCTCAACTGCCTTCATTCTCTCTTTCCTCCTGATGGCTTTAGTGCCCCCTGTGATTTCCCACATGACCAATATTGCATTGGCTAGCACTTCCTATAAAGGGATTTCTCTTTTTATATTCACCCTGGTGTTTAGCAATTCTGAAACTTATTAAGCTGTAGCATTGCTTTAAGCATGTACAGATGTATGTCTATCTGGCTTCAATCAAACATGAAATGACGTTACATCTGCTTGCAAAGATTTATGTAGATGAGCCATTATAATGTTAATGCTAAACCAGGTCACTAGAGAAGAAAATAAACAATTATATTCTTAAAATATACAATGTTTTTTTAAAATCTTGAAAATAATGTTGTTTCTAGCTTCTCACAATAATAAATCCAAAGGGGATCTCCTAGTAGATGAGAATCTTCAAGCTATGAAAAGATTTGGGTTGCCATTTTCAGGGACCATGAACTTTCATTTGATCTTCATCTTAACCCTGCACAGGCTTTGCCATGAGAGAGTAATTCATTATCCTTAATAAAGGCACACTGACTGGGAGTCATTTGTTCTAAACCTGTCTTTTCACAGCTAAATCACAATGAGATGAGATGAGATGAATCCCACTTTTGCCGAGTTTCTCAAAACCTGTATCAAAAATTTTCCTGGTGGAGCTTATTCTATCTGTATTCCCAAGATAAGGGCTTGAAAATGATAAATGCTGAAGAACAATGACATTTTGATTTTTTTTTCCCTCCCAGAATGCTGTTGAAACTCTCACATGAGTTTCTACCTTATAAAGTTTAGACAGCCAGGGCATGGTAGGATCATTATCTAAACTGAAATATCAGAGATAAAATTACTGCCATGGATAGAAACATTAAACATAAAATAAAAAAGTTTCCAAAGCATTGTGAATAGAACATATGTCTTCACCCTTTTGCCCTGGCATCAGTTCAGCTTCACCCATGTGCTATTGGTGGTGTAGATGATTCTACCTCCTCTAAGTAATAAATTATATGTTATGTGTGTTTGTACATATAAATGTTGTATGTGTGGAGTACTATATCTATACATTTCCAAAGAGGAATGTGCTATCGTTCATGGAATATCTGTGATCAAATCAAGACCTTTTAGTACATTATAACAAAGTTTTAAAGTATTTAATATATGGACATATTTATTAAGAACTAAAATATCTTCATCTTCACAGCTGCTCCATTTGGTGTGCAGATGTACTTACATTTTAATCTGTAAAGCCTCAAGTTTGTGAAAACTTTGACTGGTGAAATTATGAAAAACATATTTCAAGGTTTTATCTTCCCATTGCTTAAGAAATGCTATGAAACGTGATGTGAGACGTGGAATGTTCCATCAAGTTGTATAAATAAGTGAAACCATTTGTCCTCCTGATCCCCTTGCATGTAAATGCTGTCAGGATAAAATGGCTGTTAAGAAAATGGAGCATAATTATACCTGACTTATTCTAAATACCCTCAGTATAACTCAAACTAAGGAAGCTTAATATTTAAGAGTAGGCAATTAAGATAGCAGTCTTTTTGCTTAACATTTCTCCTCAGTATTTTTTTGTCAAGCAGTTTGAGTTGTTTATATTCAGTACAGCTTCTGTATATAATATGACAGGAAAATCCTGGCATTCATTGGGACACTGGTAGTTTAATGTGGCTGCCACTACAAGAGAAAGGTCTGCAGTAATTCTGCTACTCCACTGAAAAGAAATCTTTAAATCAACAAAGAACTGAGATTAATTAATTTTGCCTAAGTATGAATAACTGAGACATATAATTTTGGATTGCACTTGTTGAACTATTGTAAACAAAAGGAGAAATGCATTCATCAATGCAAAATGAAACTAAACAAACTTTTTTTGTTAATTTACATTGAAATTTCCAATTGTATTAACTTTTTTTATTTAGATTGTAGTCTACTGAGGCAAAAAACTTAATACAGTGTCTAACATCTGTAAGTGTCTACTATGGAGTCTTCTCTTTACTACTCCAGTAAAACTGGAAATCTGCTTTTAAGTGAGTGTTTAATTTTCTTTATACCACTTAGGATGAAACTGTCAAAATACTGAGTAATTTTTATTCTCTTCTTGGTTTGACAGGTTACTTTCCGGGACATTAAATTTTGAAATAAAGAAGATAAATTTGAGAAAATACTGGTCACTTTATCCCAAAGTCTGAGGGGAAAAATTAGAATTAATTGTACCCATTCTACTGGTATTTTCAATTGTAGTAATCTGTAAGTAATTATGAAGTAATAGCTTGCAATTAGTAGTAGTTTAGATACTGTGTTTAATTGCAGACCTTCTATCTCAATTCCTTCCAGCTCAGAATATTATATGATTCTATGATTCCTTGAACTGAAATTATGCCTATTCATTGTAAGTCAAACAGCGGTGCTACATGATGATTCTTGTCAAAGTTTTGGATTGCTTTAAATATCTGTAAATCAAATCAGGCATAGACTGTCTCCTCTGGAACAGTCCAAATACTTAATCTTGTATCTTTTAGTAGCAGTGTAAGTACAGTGTAGTTCTGGAGCTGAACAGAATTTTATTACAGTGAGCATTTTGTGGATTTTTTCATTTCCTGGTTTTGCCACATCTCAATTTCCTTAGTTCAAGCTTTTATTTCATTTACATTTTGTTACCCCAATGTCAACTCAGTTCTAACTGAATAAAGTAGATTCCCTTTTGGATGAAAGCATAACACATGAATCAGCAGGAATAACCAGAGTAACCCATTAAATCAGACAGACTTTAAGGCATATGTTATATGTTATATGACAGTCATTACTGATATCTTTCCTGAATGTTGCTAAGCAAGATAAAACACTACATGAAATATGAGAGAGTCGTTGGTGTATTTGAGTATTTTTGTCCTTTGGAAAGGCCAATGATGATGAAAGAAACTTTGTTCCAGCTATAATGGCTAAATTCCTCCATGATGCTAAAAAAAAATCTTTAAGATTTCTTATACTATTTTCATGGGATTTAGTATAGCACAGGTAAGAATGGTGAGGTTAGAGATATGCTCACTCTTAAGGCCTTCAACTGAGTGAAAATAAACAGAAAACACAAGCAAGAAATGCAAAACTAAACCTTGTTTCCACAATTCTGATTAATTCCCTGTCAAACTAGCAAAAAAACCCCATTTACTTCAGCATGGTGCATTTGATAAAATACACTCACAAAGGATATGAATAAGGCATTTATGCAAACACTAACAAAGTAGCGAGGGTGCTATCGAAAACTACTCATGTTTCAAGGTGGGGGCAGTAATACAGAGCTCAAAATTTTTAATTATAAATAATTAGATGTCAGAAATATATATTGATAAAATCATGATGAAAACAAGGATTGTGGATCCTTGAGGTTGCTGCTAGATAACTGTCCTTGATTTTATTTAGAAACTCTATATTTATAATGCTTGCTAGAGTTCATAGGATAGATAGTTTCTTTTCCCTACTAAGTCATTTTTGTTCCTACCTCACATATAAGAATCTTGCAGATGTACTGTAGCTCTCTGTTTAAACTTCCCTCTAGTCCAGACAGAGCAACTGAGTTGGAATCATTCCTCATCTGCCAGTCGATCTGTCCCTCACAATGAAAAGGGGATGGATAAGTCACAAAGAATGATTGATTGCCTGAAATCAGATCAGCTTTCATATTCAGGAAAGCTGACATGAGTTTTAAAAAGTCTCTTCAGATGTGACATTTTTCCCTAATTTTTTTTTAATTTAAGAGTTAATATTTCTTGATAGTATTTTTCAATCTATTACAGTATATTAATTATTTGAGAGATTTGATCAATTAACTAAAACTTATAAGGGTTTGGGTTTTTTTGTCTGATATCAGATAAGTTAATTTTGTTTTGAAGGGAAAATGTCTTAGTAAAAAAAAAAATTTAAAATAGTAAAAATTAGATGTTTTGAAATATACTAATGATAATATTATTTTATGAATATTTATTAACAGAAATTTAAGAGTTCTTCAAACACGTGATGAAGCATTTCCAAATTTTCTAATAGTATAATTACCTTTGCTTGTTATTGGGTAATTTCTTTTAAAATATTTGACTTTTCAGAATATTAGAATGTCCTTTTAGGCTCATGTTTTCCTGTTTTGATGCATGCTTTCTGTCTTCGTCTACTTGACTCCATGTTGAATTATTTTTCTTGCTGAAATTAATTAGAAGACTGAACACTTCCTTGAGAATCCTGTGTCTATCTTGTCTCACCCGTTTCTGCATTTTTGTCCTGTATCCTCCTGAAGCTCTTACCTTGAAATATATCAGCCAGATGAGACTCATGATGTGGCAGTGAGGGCACCCCAGCAGAATGTTAAAGTACTGATAGGTCTGAGAAGGTTCAAGAAACACAGAGAAACAAAAGAGCTCAAAGATGAGAAGCAGAAGAACTTAAAGAAATCTTGTAGAGATGGAGGATTTTTTTGTCAAAAATATTCAGCAGACTGCTGTTATAAAACAGAAAATTTAAAAGAACCACAACCAACCAAACAAGCAATTTACTAGGCATGGTATCATAAAGCATCATACTTTGGAAGCATGTGTCTTACAGAATCTGTCTGCCACAAAGAAAAATAAAAGATTTGTTTCAAAGATAAATTTCTATCAATGCTGGAAATTTGTCAGCCAGGAATTACATCTACCTAAAAGACTATTTATTCACAATATAAGTACAGACAGTGAAGTCCTGTGCCTGTGGGAAAATCCAAAGTGACCCTTGTACCAGAGGACGTATTTCCAGGAGACACTGTCACCACTGAGACTTCATAAAGAAGCTCATTTATAATGTGTCTGGTATGCTGAAATACTAAATAAAAACAGTTACTCTTTTTGTTTAATGGACAGATTTTAAAGGCCTATGTTAGTAACTAAAAAGCTGGAAAATTTGTCTTATTATTGGGAAAACTGAAGGGCAGAAAATTAAACTTTATGTGGGTAAATCTTTGCACTTCAAAAATACATCAATTTGACATGTGCTAGAAAAAAAATCTCTATCTGAAAAATAATGCTGGTATAAGAAGAAATGGATATAAAGTGGTGATGGGTACAAACATTAAGACTCTAAACTAAAAGATTAATTAAAACTAGGGAAAAAGCATCTGGAAAGCAAAAGAATCCAACCTCTTAGTTAATGTAGTCAGAGGAAAACCTGTCTCTAAAGTGGAGGCTGAATGATATCTGAAGTCAGCTAAATTGTGTACATATCATCAACACTGGGGAGATTGGACTTAATGATCCAGGATCTCTCTTATAATGCTGGGTCCTTGGGTTTAAAGACATTTTCATGCAATCAAACATATTTCTCTTGTAACCCACATTCAAGCCTGAATATGTAGAAATGAAGAAATAAAACTGACATCCTTAAGGATAAACATGGGGGACTTCATTCAGTATATGTCAGTGCTGTCAGTAAAGACATTGATGTATTGCAGCTTCTCTGTCTCTGAAAGTGATGAGTGGTGTGAAATGTCTGCTGAAGACCTACATGACATTAGTGAAATGAAATCTTTGGAATATAAATCCCCTGGCATTGGCAGAGCACAGAATACCATTCCTCATTTTATTAATTTCTGACTCAGGAAAGGCACTCCACAGCTTTGCTGCTTAGTCTGAAGTATTAAGCTTTCAGTTTTCTGGCTTCTCCAGACAAAAATAATAGCATTGGGTTAATGTCTTGGTTTAAAGACAATTTAAGCGACAGAAACTCTGAAATTATTTGCATCCCCTTTAATTTTATCCAATGCCTTTCCACCAATAGGGAGAGACTAATATGAGTAGATATAAAACCCCATATTTACTAAAATATACCAAAATAGCAACAGGTAAAAGAAATAATAACAATGATCACTAGTTACAAAGTTGTTGAAAGCTGATAGGTTCCCTAGGAATGAAGAGAAACTAAAAATGTCAAAAAAAATTTGGCATACTCTGCAGAAACCTATGTGGGAAGACAAACATGGTGGCAGCCCTTCCTTCTCTCCTGACCATGCATGCAGAGACATAACAGAGAGAGAGAGAAAAAAAACTAAGACAACACAAACCACAAAAACTCCATCACACAACAGCCAAAAGTGAAAAGACTGGAGACCAAATATATATATATTAGAATACAGTAATATTTTGGGTTACCCTGGAAAGGCCAATATAGATAAGGAAATCAAGACAAAAATCCAATACTTCCTATGAAGGATGAATCTTCTGGTTTATAAAATAAAGGTATAGCATAGATCATAAGGGTTTATGGTGTAGAGGGCAAATAAAGCGCCAGTGAGGCACAACAGGATCTATTACTGCAGGGTCAGATGAGAAGGCCTGGCAATATTCAGGGAGTTTAATACTTTGGGGCAGTCCAAATGGCATCCCAGAGTGTGGTGACACAGCCTGGATAACAACAGGTACTAAGGGAAGAATGTGAGCACAAACTGCTGATGTGAACAAATTACCTTATTATCTACCTCTGAGTAAGAGGACTTTGGCCAAGATTGATAATGCCATGAGAAAATCAGCAATGGTGACAATTACTCTAGATGACCATCAACCTGATTAAACAGTAACGAAATTGCTGCCAAAAGCAAAGAGTCAGCTGAAGTATGAAATGAAACGCAACATAAAAGAACAAACATTTTTTAAAGTGAGAAGTGACTTCAGAATGGGAAGATGGAAACAACAGTAGTTAAGCCTGTTTTAATACTGCCAGAACTTTCACTACAGTGTCACAGCTCTACCTTGGCTAGAAAGAGATGAGCAGAGAATATCCAGCACGTGCAGAAACAATGTGGATTGCAACAAGAAGGAGATCCACAACTGGGGCTTGCAGAGGTGACCTCATAGGGAGAGCCTTTTCTCCTCAGTGGGAATTACGAGATATTAGGGATTGTGATGGTCACACATAAAGTTGGAGCATCTGCATACTCAACAAGAAATGTAAATATAAAGAAACACCCCTGTTCTTTTCAGATTGAGCAATTTTCATCTTTGATATATGCCTTTTTTTTTTTTTTTTTTTTTTTTTTTTTTTTTCTGTCAGTAAGCATTAATATGCAGGAGACACTAATATAATGGACAGACACTCCAAAACGTTGCCTTCAAGAAACACTGCCTTCCAGCATCTTTCAACTGTGGAAGTGTTAGAGCTTCAAAACAGCCTTTCCTAACCTGACTTCTGGATGCATTTAGAAATTGTTCTATCTAGAGCTTCCTAGTTTATAATCCCTTGAGAACAATCAGTTTTCTTGTCTTTGTAAAGGTTTGGATTTAGCAATCATTAACCATCTTTCAGCTTTCTCAACAGTCTCCTTATGCCGACCAGGATAGTAAGAGGGTTTGCAAAAAATCTTTTCCTAATCTTAAGACGGATTTCTTACCAGCTCCTTCTCTGTAACTCCTCATAGACTTCCAAACACTTGATGGATTTTCAGCTAAGGCACCTGCTGGAACAGTGTTCCATAGTCCCAGGTGTGCTGACCTCTATCTGGGACCCAAGTAGTACAGTGGATATTTGCACAATTAAATATTAACTTATTTTGATGGACTGTGGGCTCACATGGTTGAGGGAATCAGAGGCCAAGATGCACTAATTCAGAAGTCACCACTTTTCATGTGCCACCAGAAATGATGGACTTCAAAACACTCCACAGTAAACTTCAGAGCAGCTAAAGATGAAACTACAAGTGCTGTGTGCAATAGCAGAGCATGAGAATTTAGAAGCATCCTTTTAAGCCCTTCAGAAGAGGGGTTGGCCCCATTTGGAATCCAGTTCCCAGTCCACCTCACACAGAGCTCTTGCAGATCTAGCGATCAGATCCACTGAGAAGAAAAACAGCTTGACCAAGTTAAATTTCATTAGTTTGATGAGAACTTCTATAAACATTACATGCCACCTGTGTTTTTAGAGATACAGGGAAGATTTAAATGTACAGGCCTTCTCCCCAGAAGTAAGTTAGGGAGAAATGAAAATGTCCCATTTCTGAATGTCAGAAGTAGCCAAAAAGGTGCAATTAGTTTCTTCTTGTTTCAGCCTAGTGCACCTTAGCACTGACCTCAGGCCTTTTTTACATTCTCTGAACTAGTTCCACTTAGATTAAGTACTACATTATTATTACTCATACTAGGTACTAGTCTACTTATTTTCTTCTCCCTTTAAATATGATTAGTCAGATAAGCCCTGACAGGTATTACTTCCCTTAGCCATCCAGCCACAGCCTGGACAAGACTTGAAGTTAAGCCTGAATTTTAACTTTTTGAAGAAATAATTAAATCAGTGTTAGCAGCAGCCCATGTGGAAAGTGTCTGCCTAGTAATTCATTACCACCAGCCTGTCTCTAATTTGCCAATGTGCGTGGCACCCCTACTGTAGTGTGAGAGAGGCAACAGATCATTTATATAAATTAAAATCAATAGGGGGCTGAGTATGGAGCCCAGTGGAATATTCTCTGGGCAAGTGGAAATTTTAAAGACTAAGGACCTAATCTTAGCTGCTTGACTTCTTTCATCAAGGTAAGACTTAAAAAGATTAATTATGATTTATGAAATATTAATACCTGGAAAGCTTTTGAGAACAGATACTGTAATTCAGCAGAGTCAAAAGGAAGACTTTTTCAGGTTTCAAAGTACATTGTCAACATGGCAAAATTTAACAGCTTTAAAAAGCTTATTATTTTCAATGTCACTAAAGGACATTTTTTTTCTCTTTCCCTGAGCAGTGTTTTATGAAAATAATTAATTTATTACCAAGAAGTATAAATTCTGATGTCTTTCAAATGTTTTTCTCGATCCAAAACCAGAAAGTAAATTTATTTTTTTCATTTTGTACTTCCATTACAATGTAATTTTCACGTTTTTATCTGTGAAATTTCTATCTTTGACTTTAGTAGGCACACTAGTTACAACTTACTGGCTATAACTTACAGTAGGTGAGGATCTGGCCCAAAGCCTTTATGCATATATTTGTAGCGAGGCAATTATTAGATAGACAGATAAATAGATAGATATGGATATTTCTGACATTCAGAACCTACAGACATCTAAAGTCTAAAAAGTCTATATTACTGCAACAGCTATAGCACTGCATTTCATCTGGATCCATAGAGTGACTTATTTAAAGTAATTCAGCAAGGAAGTGGTGGAGTCCAAAAGCCCCTTGCTGTCACCATTAGATAGAAAACACTGCTTCTCTCAATAGGTTAAAGTTGACAGGCAATAAAAAATAACCCTTTTCTAAAACACAGAACAGATAATAACTCATGCTAAAATCAGCATTTGTTAGCTTCCAGATATATACATTAGCCTCCCACAGTGTTATATTATAATTTAATTTGTTTTTTTGTGCCCTGGCATCTTGTACTCTCTTCCTGTTTACAGGTCTGCTTGTTCTCATTCACCCCAGATTATAAACTCCTTGGTGCAATATCTTTACTGGCATTGTGGAGTGCACTGCTTATCTACTGTTTGCTATGGGTAATACATAATGAGACAATCTGGGGCTTGTAAGTCTAAACTAAATGTACTTCTGGGAACCTTGGTATTATCTATTGAACACTTTCCTTGTCTTGCTTTTCAGCACTTATCTGGAAAATAATTGCATGCATATGACCAATAGGCAATTCCTAACAGATACTGCCATCTCACATAAAGTGTTTTGCTTTAAATTAACACAACTTCTACTTTCTGCACTTTGTTTCTAAGGATACAGTCATGAACAGGGAACATTTTCCTCAGGAGCTCATCTGTTCCTGCTGCTTCTCCCTCACCTGAAGTCATAATCCTTGGTTTGTGGCTATAATCAGCTCTGTGGAAACTAATTGTGATGTCACAGGCAGAAGATTATGACTTCAGGGACAGAACAAACAGCAGGAGCAGGTGACCTCTAAAACACAAGATGTCTCATGTAAAGATTGTTCGAATGAAAAATGGGACAGAAATGTGCCTATCTTTGAGAAAAAAAATGTTTGTTCAGGTTTATGAAAAGCATTAATTGGATTGAAAGAGTTAATTTGAAGTAAAAGTCTCTGTGATTATATCAAGAAGAGATAATATATTCAGTAGCAGCTGAATTACCAAGTTTAGCTTCTAATTTCTCATTTGATTAAATGACAAACACAACTACTGATGCAATCAGCAGCTTATCTATCTTTTCACATAAAACTGGAACCATGTAAAAACTCATTTCCTCTCTAGCTGACTTTTGCTGTGAACTCAGCTGTAAAATGGGTCAAATTTTTAAAGGTTTCTGCTTTTTTTCTCGCTTTCTTTTCATGTAGCAAACTGATCAGAGGGACTTTTTTGATAGCTTTCTAAGGGAATGTTTGTGTGATTTAACAGCTTGTTTTATGACAGCATTAAAGAATCAGAGTTGATTTGTGTGGGTTTTGTAATTTTTTTTTTTTTTTTTTTTTTTTTACTTTATGTAATAGAAGTTTGGTAGGGGAATACTACTCGTACCAACCAGAGTTTTTTCTTCAGTCCTATTCTGAGAAAATTTAACTGATCTTAAACAGGATCTTTCGGGAAAGATTCTTGAGATCAATTCTCACTTAAAATCCCTACTTATTGCACACGATCACTGAGATTTGGACTACAAATGGGTTTTTATCACCATATGAATTCATCTGCAGATGATGGATCTGTGCTTCATGTGAAAGCGTAGAGGTTTTAGTGGTCTGGATGCCAGTGTATCAGGAGACTGAGTGAAAACGGACATTTATTTTTGATTGGATTCCTACTCGTGTGTGTGTCACATTTAATTCTAGAGAAATGCATTTTGGTCCAGGTAAATGACACTTGGAGAATTTTTTTTTTCTTTAGGATAAGATTTTGCTCCTAATGGAGAATTTTCTCCTTACTAAGACAGTCATTTAACCTGAAGTATTATTTGTGAACACCTTCACACCTGCATCAGAGACATGAACTTAGATGACTGGTGTCTTTAAAATATATAGCAGCTGTTACACAATACTGAATGCTTATTGAACTGTGATGTTCTCTTGGATTTTGTGCTTAGGGATTCTAGCCACCAAAAAATTACAGGTAATTATGTGTGAGTCTGCTCTGGGTGCTCAGAGATGAACCATTTTGTGTCAGTTTTGGACACTATATATGGCTTTTTTTTTTTTTTTTTTTTTTTTTTAGATCAATGGCTACAAAAGTTCCAACACATGGTACTTGGGAGCATATCAGTATTGGCAAGTGCACTCTTGTAACTGATTTTCAAATACCATTAATCAGTTAAATGTTTAAATGTGTAATTTGTGCATGAAATCATAATCACGGCCCCCAAAAAAAGCAAGTATATGTCTGAGGAGAAGTGCATTCATATTTTCTGAGAAAAAACCCAACAAACACAAGCAAAAAAACCAAATTCCAAAATCCCAAACTAACAAAAAACCCCCCCACAAAATTTATCTCCCCTATAAGCATCTATCTGTTCATTATGAATTTACTACGTAAGTGTTAGTAATGAATTATAAAGAACTTGCATTTTTTTAAAGGAACATGAAAGAAAAAACGTTTTTTATAATTACAGGATTACATTGTGCAACAAATATCATTCTATCATTACATAATTTTACCAGATAGTACTAAAATATAGGAAAGCATGAGAAAGCAGTAGATAATTATAAGAAACCTTACTTTGTCATTCATAGGTGTTGTAAGTGGCAACTGGCATTTGAGTGAATGAATTTAATAAAACCCATGTTCCTCAATGACGCTGAACTACAGCCTTTTTACAGATTCAACATGCAAATCTATTTCTTTTGATAAATGTTTTAATTTACCCCCCCTAGAATATCCAGTCTATTTTACACACTGGTGGAGAGTAAAATTCTCCATACCTTTATCCTGACATTTTATACGTTCAAAAATCACTGATAACAAGAATTTATTTCCAATTTAATCTCACCAATTACAATTATTCTAGTGCAGATCACTAGTAGCAGTAGTAGATAAAATGCTCATTGGCATAATAGCACAGATGAACTAAATAAGAAAGCATCTAACAACATTACTTGGAACAAAGCTGCATCTTTTCATGTCCTATTTTTCTATGCAAAGAAAAGCAAAACTGTAAGGGTTTTAAAGTTTTGATCTTTATGTACATGGTAAATGCTTTTATGGAAAATCTTATTAAACAAATTTCAGGCTTCAAGGAGGAAATAAAACCTTAGTTTAGTTCTCTATTCTACCAGCTCTTACACAGCTTCATCTGAGTGGTTCCTTTACCGTATGGTAAAAACCCCATAATTTCATATATCACTAAAAATTATATCTTTAAATGGTTAGGAGTTTCTACTATGAGACCAGTAAAAATTTGATTCCAAACGAAATATGTAATTTATTTTTGATCAGCTCTAGTTCTTATTGTGGGTCTCTTAACTATTCGAGATGATAAAAACGTACTTTCATCAATGAACACAACAGATATGTCCTGCCTTCTCTTCTATGAAGTTATTTATTAACTTTGGAAAAAAAGACTAAAATATTCCATATAAATATTGTTAATGGACTCCTTTATGTCATGAAGCAAATGGCCCCAGAGTGAAAGACTCAACCCAGCTTCAGAAGAAGCAAAGAAAAAAAAAAAACAAACTTCCCTCTTTATTCTTGCTGTTCTAATGTATGTTTCACATTAGTTAGTAGCTCACTGGAAGTTTTAAGGAATTATTCAAAGCAGGTTTTACTTGTCAGAGTAAATTAAATTATCATGCATTATCTTCTGTGGCATTTCTGTTTAACTAATTCTCAGATTTAGTAAATTGCAGTAGTTTCACAGCTGTAAAGTATGATTTGGTGAGTGTTTTATATGTTCAAGATCATTTTAGGTGCACGCCTCTGTAACACACTCTAAGCATAGACTTTTTAAGAGATCTTCTAGCTTAACTTTTAAAATATAATTGGGCATTCTTCCATAGATTTATTCTGCTAATGAATGAGGCATGAGATACTTTTTTGTTCTTTTTAGTACTGTTTAATAAAAAATGGGTTTTCTCCTTTGTTTAACATTTGATATTTAGAGCCAAAAGACATAATCAGATTAAGGCAACAGAACCAAAACTTCAGAGAGGATTAAGGGCATTTTGAGATTACAGAGCAGCTGCTCACACCCATTGTAGAACTGGGACATCTGTAAATTCCCAGTAGCCTAATAATGTGATTCTTGGAAAGATGATCCAAATTGCCTACCTGTTATCCTGTACTGGAGTGACGTTCTTCAAATGAACATAAGGTGCTTGATCTTCAATTTAGATCTGATTTAGACTTACAAATTAACACATAATCCCTTCCAGTCTGTTGTAGTCTGTACAAAACTAGAGAGAGAATTAGAAACAGAAGAATTAAAAAAATCAGTAATTTTTATTACATAAAATAAATTTTAATAACTTCTCATATTATCTTTTATTTTTTTTTAAAATGTAGCTGCACAAAAAAAATATTTGCACCTTTTTAACCACAGATCTTTTGCTACAGATACACTTGACAATTTTCTCTAGGGTAGAGAAAATCAATCAAAACATTCCTCCATATGCAAATGTAAAATATGCAAAATATGCAGGCATAACATTCAATGTGGCACAGTATAAGACCTTCTTGTTAAGACTCATGATCTTTAAATGGACAACTTCAAAAATTTTTTATACTTCATATTTCCAATTCAGAACTCAGGACTTTTTCTTTTATTCAGCCAGCAGAACAGTCAATTTTATTCACTGATGTGGTTTGCTGCTTTGTACCTCCTAATTAACATTGTATGGAAATACTCTACTGGTCCTACCTAATTATGGCCCTTGAGTTTAGAATCTCTAACAAATACTTTATTCTGTCTGAAATCTCCAGTTTATTTTGTACTTTGAATTGCAATTGCTATTATAATACGAAGAATATCAGTCATACAGCCAGAGGTGGTAAAATTGGAAATTTTCTTTGAATAATTTTGGTTCAAGTAAACAAGTCAAGAAATTTGCTCAGGAGATTCACTTTTGTGTACTTCAAATGTTTTAATTTCCAAATATGTTGTCAATATTCACCTATCTCAGGTTTGAAAGCAAAAAGGAAGTTTTATTTTGAAATTTTAGTGCTTAGTAAGAAAAAGAAATCAAAGTTAACTCTTTTTATTTGCTAACAGTATCCTAGTAGGATATCTGAAGAAAAAGGCTGATTTTAATTATTGTTACTGAAATATGATATTAATAGCATAACATAAAATATGTAAATATTAATATTGATGACAACTCTAAGTCATAATCCAAGAGCTTCCTTTCCCAATTTTGAAGTGTCTTACTTATACATTAGTTTCCTTCTCTAAAGATATTTTGTTACCTGAATGGTAGATGTCTCCTGCTCATACTGTTTCTGTATAAACCCAAAATTTACATGGATTAGTGTACCTTAAGAAACACAGGGGGATAATTCCAACTAATTAACCTTTGATCTTAATTTTTTGTATGTTTTATTCAAAATTAAATTAAATTATATTTTCAGTTAAGTGGTTTCGGATTTATGCATTAGATATTATTATCAACAAGTTTGTGTTGGATGAATTTTAAGCTAATAAAATTATTAGAAAGATCCTTAGAAAAAAAAACAATTTTAAAAAGTTTCTCACAAAGTTTTGGAACACAGAGCATTAGCCCAAAAATTTTTCATCTGTTACATTTCAAATTCCCTGTCTAAATACCTTAATGTATGGAATTTATTTTATTTAAGACACTTTGATTGGTGAACAAGAGCACGGTAAATGGCTCTAGTGTACACATTCATTTTTCTTTTTTGACATGAAATACAAAGCTGGTCGCTCTAATTAATCAAACTTTTAGCATACTGGGTGGGGTTTTGTTTTCTTTGTTTTAAATCATTTCTAAGTAACCTCTTGATGTTCACTGTTCAGGCAGCATAAAGTGCAATTTTTATACTTCGAATTAGAAAACTGATTAGAAAATCATACTAATCATCTTCTTTTAAAAGAGACTGAAAGTCTGAAATCTCTATTAAAGTGCAGTCTAAAATGTTTGCCTTTGCCTTGATTAACTAAGGAGAGTGGTGATACATATTGAATTGCAGTCACATTTAATAATGAATTTACATGGACTCAATTCTACTGCTTCAGTGATGTGCATTTATCCACCTGATAAAACTGTTCATTTGATAAAGTTATTGAAATTTTAAAACAACTGCCGTGGTCTCTTGAGATTATGTTATAATAACTTGATACAGTGACAACAGGAAAAAAAAGAATTATACACACTAATTAATACAAATGTAAAATCAGTTTTAATGACAGTTATTTCTGTATCCACCAGAGAAAAGCCCAATGGACATAAAACTGTGCATCCCCTTGACAAATAAAAGAATGAGCTTTTAGGAAAAAGTGGGATCAGCTTGCTCAGCGTGACTTTATTTTCTAGTAAACAGCCATAACTGTGTGGAAACTCAGCCATCTGCTTTTATGTGTCTGGCTTCTCACATACAGTTCCACTTTTTAGTGACAGTTCTGCTAGCAAAAAAAGATACATAAATCATGTACTTGATTTATTGGTACTACACAGCCCACACAGTGTCTTAAGTCTTCCATGTTCCTTTCCTGATAAAAGGTATGATCCATTCATAATAAAGACAAGACCATAGGGATAAATGCTTTGGCACTGTAGTTTGCCTTCACATGGACTGCAACTGTGTTGCAGTCCAAAAAACTGCATTTTCCCTGCTAGATACTGCATCTTATTTAAATTCTCAATAATCTAAGAGAAATCCACTAGTACATTAAACCTTGCATCATTTTCTTATTGTATGGCAATTACAGGAAGTTCTGTTCTAAATAACACAGTTTAATGCACTGTGAACATTGAGAGTTCAATAGTCCTAAAAGTTTCCAGAAACACTTTTTTTTTTTAATTTATATTTTTTAATAAAACTGGAACTTAAACCAAGCTACTAAACAAAAACAAACAAAACCCACAAAATTTCCAGACCAAGGAAGAAGACTTCATTAAACATATATTTTTATTTTTATCCCCGCTTTAACTTTTTGAAAATATTTAAACATTTTTATAAATTCCAATTTCCACATACTTCAGGTTTTCTATAACATGTAATTTAGAACCAAGAGCTCACCACATACTTAGTCCAAATCCAGGTGTATTTATGTTTTTTATTTTCTCTCTGTTTTCTGTGAAAGTCAGTATGTGATCTTTTTCATTTCATGATACTTAAAATCCTGATCTCAAAGAGTTTTTACTTTAAAATTCTGTTCCTCAGAAGCATTCATATATTTTTGTGGAAATTGTCTTTATATATATTTGTCAGGTTTCTTTCATGCTCCTATGTTATTGGTGACATCTATGTGGGTATTAGACCAAGCTCTTGAGGCAATGTTGTAAATTCCTTGGGTTTCCCAGTCCATGCGTTGGAGTTTTAGCTACAGTACTCAGTAAGGTGATTCAGAATCATGTCACATATAGAAGATTTCCAGAGATAGTTTTGTGACTCCAGGACCACATCTACTGGTTTAGCCTGATAGAAGGCTTATGTGCCTCTTTGCTATTTTGTCAGCTAGGAATTAAATAAAATGAGTTGCATGTCAGTTTATAGGACACTAGGGATAAACCTCCTTTGGTATCCAGAGGATAACTGAAACAGAGGTTAGACAGTGTTAATGGAGTAAAATATTTATTAAAAAGCCTTTGAAGGACACACCTTGGGCAGTAGAAGAGTCTGGCCTAGGCTTCACCCAAGATGGACCCAAGATGGACTCAAGATGGATGACTGATCACGAGTTTTCACACTTTTTAAAGTTTTGTTCTATTTACATATTGGGGTTAATTGTCCAATTACAGCTTCAGTTTATCAAGTCCCTGTTTGCTCTCCTCAATTCCCATTGTTTATACCTTTTGGGCCTGAAGCTGTGACGGTGTCCTTGGTTCTCAAGCCGGACAAGGAATATTTTGCCTAACTAAACTGTGAAGAGAATTTGCTAACACGCTATATGAAGTTCAGAGTTATACACCAATGGAGTACAGAATCTGGAAAATAGGAAAGCTAAAACTTAGGGGATCAAGTGTGGATGGTTTCATGGAGTTAACATGGGGAGAGCCAGCAGATGCTGCTCAAAGCTACTGAGCAGAGGTTGCGGCTGTGCAAGACAAAAATACCTGAGTGCTGCTGCCTCAGCTCTTAATGCATCCCAGCCCCCTGCAGATGCTGGAATCTGGTGCCATGACACTCTCAAACCACTTGACTTTCTGCAGAATCTCAGCTAAAACTCATATCAAACTAGAGCTCAAAACACCTTCATTTCATCCAGCTCTACACCTTAGAGGCTTATGTAGACCTGTCAGTTTTTAACACCAAATCTTAGAGGTGCACAGGAGAAAACCAAGTGCGTAGTCCTGCCCCAAAGCATTCCTCTCTTCAGCCATTTGTGACCCAGTGGCTTTGAAAGACAGATATACCAGATATACCAGTTGTTTCATATCTCAGATGTACGATACTCGGAGAGTATGATAGATGTGCAGATTGCTTGAGCGCACAATCAATGTAAACCTTATGAAAACAGTAACTCACCCAATGCTTGTTTTTACTCACAGTACAACATAAGATCTTCTGGTTTCAATTTAAGGAGGTTTGGCTCAAATGCCCATTTTGTGGTTTATGTCACTACAACCAATCACTGCTTGGCCAAGTTCGCTAGCAGTATGAGATGTCTTCCCTACAGCTACATACCACCTATTCTCTCTGTCTCCTTCTCCTCTCTCCACTCTTTCTCTCTCTTGAATGGCTAATAGCATCTGGTTATTAATCTTTACAGGGGTCAAAATTTAAGCTGAAATATCTCACCTCTTTGCCATCTACTCTTTTCTTTGCATATCTTTTTATAAGATTGTTATTCTCAAGCTATTTTTTTCCTCTATGAGCATTTGAACTTTTATAGGGCAATCCATATTGAGACAAATTTTTTTTGTAGAAAAAGGTATTATCACCAAACTACTGAACTTAAACAGTTGGAGTCACATGAGATTCCTTCATTTAGGGAGTGTTTTCTCTTTTTTTTGGACAGGGGGTGTTTGTTTTTTTTCTTGGGTTTTTGTTTGTTAGTTTTGTCTTGTTTGGGTTTACTTCTTTATTCATCCCTTTAAACCGGTACACACTTATTGCTATTATTAACAAGAAATTATTTCTGTGAGAGTGATCACACTGCCCTGCCTCTGATGGCACACCTTGATAATATAATTTGTTAAGGGAAGACTGTAAGTATGAACAGTGTGAATAAGCAGGGAAATTGATGTTACCAGAAAAAGTTTATATTGGTTAATGAAGTTCATGACTTGAAAGGACCTGTGTCTCTTGTCACTTAAGACTAGTAGAAGCAATCTTGTTTCAAGTAATTTTTTAACATTTTGTTATATGGGCTCATAGCTCCTGAAGTCTAAGGTACGTATCTCAACATAGTTATTAAAATGATAGGGCATAAATTTTCCAATCAGCAACTCAGAATACAGTAAGGCTGCAGAAAAACATCTGCTTTCATCCTGGATATAATGAAAACACAGAATTATATATGTTAGATTACTAGTTTCTAGTGTTCCTATCTTAAATAAAGGGATATAATACCTTACATGGTGTGTAAAACGGGTTTCTCTCAAATAAAGTCTATTTTTCACATCCTACAGAACTAGCCAATGACATACATTACTATTCAATGCTGAAGCTAAGATCTGTGCTATATCCAGCAAGTCAATATGCATATATATAGAGATAAGAAGAGTTATAATTAGAAAGCACTGAAGAGCAAGATTTGCAAGGGAAATAAAAATCTCATGAGCATGACATGTGATTTGGCAAAGATTTCACTAAGGAGGATGATCCTCTGTCCTTTGCAATATCTTTCTAACATTCCTAAGAAGCATCTAGCTGTGAAAATGCCTGTCTGCATGCTGCAGAAATAATAGTTTTGATTGAGAGGAACAAGTCTTATTAAAACTAAAATAAAGAAGTTTATATAAAGAAAGGAAGTAAACGTGAAAAAGACAGGATCCCAGGTGACACTCTCTAATTTAAATGAAAATGTTATCTGTTAATTCTCAAGTGATAAGGATGACAATATCATTACACAATTTGTTTTCATTTGCATTTCATAAAAAAGTTAACCAGAGTATAAACTTGTTAAAGTGTTTTCTAATCTAGTTTAAGGTACATCAGTGTGAAGTCACCTTCAGTAAAAAAACATCAGCTAAGGGCATAAATAGTCTTCTTTTCTTCCAGTGCTTTAGTTACATGTTATAGATGCTTATTTCTCTGATATTGAGCGAGAGCACCTTGATTTTTGCTTTCTGATTAAAGTGCATAGAAATTCAATTTTTTAAAAAATTAATATGAATATGGGGAACAATCCAACTTTACTGTGGGAGATTTTAATGATTTTTTCTTTTGCACACAATTCCAGAAAGGAATAAGATTTCCAATTTTTTTCCTTCCCTTATTTAAGACCCTATAGGTTGTTAAAGGGGTAAGCATAGGAAAACAAGATGGTTGCAGGCAAACCTATATAGTAGACTACAGTGTTTTTTTCTACACCAGCTAAACTTTCAGTCATCCACTTTTCTGGAAATGCAGAAACAGGGGCTTCTGAAATGACAGTAAGCAGCTATAAATTGTTACAAACATACATGACTGTAGCATACATTAAGAAATCTACTTTATTCATAGTTACAAACAGGAAATCTAGGTTATATACATGTTTTAAGCAGAAGCTGAATCTCTTCCTTTGCTTGTGATAACCTTCACCTTCTGATAAATTTAAATATTATTTGAGCCATATGTTTCCATAAAGTCTCTTAGTAACTTATTACTTTGTGCATGTGTAGGCTTTCATCTTTATTATATTGATTTTTTAAGTCCACATAAAAACATTTCTGAAATTTGTCATCTTCTTGTTATAAAATGAATCTAATATTATAAAAAAATATCAGCACTCCTTTAAAAATTCTGCAGTGACATGAATATAGCCACTGCAATACCTCCATGCCCACTTACAATTGTATGATATTATGAAGAAGACTGCACAGGAAAATGTGCAGAATAAAGCATATTTATCTCTGTACTGATAGACTATTTGTCTATATTGCTGACAGCGAGGTGTCTTTAACATGTCCTCAGTTAATTCTTAATAACTAAATGCAGTAGCAAAGATGTTAAGAAAGTAATTTTCTGTAAAAAAAAGACAAAAAAAATAAGAAAAATGATAAATATTTGATATTGTAAAGATGTCAGTAGAAAAAATTCTATCCAAATCCATTGGAGTATAAACAACTGAAAAAAGCTTAGTTTTCTTCTCTTATTGTGAAAAAGAAATACTCAGGTAAGTATCTCTTTTCACAGTGGCATTCTGTCCCTCGTGTAGAACTTAAACCTAGAAATGCTCTTAAGGGCCTATTTGAGGGCTAAACTACCTGGCTGCAGTGTAGAGCAATATTACAGACATCTAACAAGGATGTGGACATAACACAGCTCAAGCCCCAGAAGCATAATAGATAATGTATTTCCATTTGGGGACCTCACTTACTTGAGTGATGCAGCGATCCAAGGACACATCTATATGATTTAGGCATGTTGTGAATATTCTGAACTGAGTCTGGAGAACAGGTTTAAGTGATTTTTCAGCATCTCAGCTTCTCCATCTGTTCAAATTGTGATCATGATATTTATATATGAGTCAAAAACTGTTGAGAGACCTAGATCACTGAAGTGTAAAACACTTTAAAAACTGTAGATAAGATTGCCATACAATTTTATGGTAATTCCAAGGAAAATGGATTTACTATTATGAAATCTTAGAATAGTGATGCAAACAAAGGTAAGCATACGAAAGCTACTTTCATATTATTAGACAATTTGTTTTAAAAACTAATTTGAAAGCATCTGTGTTTTGATAATCAAGGTCACTTCTACATTATTTAAAAATGTTTTAAAAGTTCAAGGCAATATTCATCTCCATTTGGATGTTTCCATCTCTTTAGATATACTATCTCTATTTTCACAGTAATTTGGACATTTTTAATGATCACATTGTATCATAATACAGCATTTTTACATGGAAAACTCATGGGAAGAGTGTTTCAATGTTTTAAAAGAGAATGGAAAGAGCACCATTGACATAGCACTTCAGGATAGCTTTTCAATGGAAAGCGAAAAGACTCACCTACAACTTTCAAATGATGTCTTTGGGGACTTGTTAATATTCACTGTGAAAACAGTCAAAGCAGATTGGAAAACCTTATAGGAGTGAAGGGAACAAAGCCCATGAAGTGACACCTGTGAGTGAATAGGCATATGGTTTCAGCCTGGGATCTGAGATGGATCAACCAGCAGGAGAGGTGACAATCCAGGACTGCTCAGAAGTTCAGGATTGTGCAGACACAGAGACATTTGGTACTGGCATCAATCAAGAACACAAACCATTATAAATGCTGGAGTTAAGCATTCTGACATTGCACACAAATGTGTGAAGAGTAGAAGGATCAGGTAGGTCTTTGCACTCAGTTCCCCACAATCAGTAAAACTTTTAGTTCAGGTAAGCCTAAAGAACTTTTGAGTCTTCCGAAGATCTGACACCTCTCTTGAGACCCTTCCTGTTGTGTGGCTAGTTTTTTGGTGTCTGTCAGCTGCTAATTTGCAGTGAAGGGTTGCTTTTATTGATTAATTCCCTAGCCTAGACAGGGGTCATCTATGACTACTGTACTGATAAAAGGCATGGATGTAGCCAGAGAGACACCCTATCATAAAATCTATTTTCCTGCAAGTTGAACCTTTAAGAGAGGTGATGGAACCTCTGACACTTGAGATATTTAAAAACTCACTGAGCCACATACAAAGGAGAATATTCAAAAGAACAGTAATATCTAATAGATAAATTGAGAAGGTGGTCTATTATATCTCTTTTACCTTCAAATTTGATAGATTTTTTTTTTAAAAATCTGTACCTCCAGGTTCCTATTGGAAGAAGTGTTGCATTGGAAAAGATCTCTTGTATTACTGAATCTAGTTTCCTGCTCCTACAGGCAACAAAGTGAAACCCATCAACTGCTCTCTGTCATAGGATAAATGTTAACACATCTGGGAAGCAAACTTGTCAAATTTCTATCTTGTCTGAGACTAGTGGTATTTATAATAAAAATCTTTTAGAATAAGTTTGTCAAACTCATTTAACAAGTTTTAGGTCTTGGAAACCTTAATAAAAATCTTCATATCAGTGTTCATTATTTCCTACTACTACTATGCTGCATGGAGGAAGCAAAAATACGGCTGAAAAAAAAATACAGATCATATATTCAGTTGAGATTTAACCATCCAGATTTCATCCATGGTGATAACGACCATTATTGGGTAATTATAGGCAAATCATATAAGTTCGTGGAAGAACACATGCTCTCTTTCACACATGAAATATACTGAGCAGCACTTCAAAATGGTAACCAGATCATCGAATTCTCTGTGCTTGCTGAGTGACATAACTCTCAGGGCATACTAAGGTGTACTAAGAGGTGGGTAAAACCCAAGCAATCTATATTATCATAAAGGAGATTATTATATGTAAGAAATCTGCATATTTCTTATATATTGTAAGCTAAAGAGTACTTCCTCCTTATTAAAAAATTCTGGCATTATTACTTTGATTGAATCTGAACATTTTTCCACAAGCAAACCAATTTTAATTCATAAGACTGTAAGTAAAACTAGATAACTTTATTGATTCCATAAATTTTCTTGCTTACTAAGGCATCTCTAGAAGTCAGTCCTTAGCAGTAAAATGAATACTGCCATTGACAAGAAGTTGATATTTAATGATATCTACACATAATGGCTATAAAAGCAATATTCTGTGTATGTTTTCTTGTTTTTATACACTTAGCATCATGTGCTCAAACAAAATGTTGCCATCACAGTTTTGTTGCCATCATCCATTATTCATGCTCAATACACTAACACAAAAAATCTTTTTGCTTTTATTCTGGCAGCCAGAGTACAAGCAAATATTTAACATGCTCTAATCTGCTCCATATCTCAAAATGCATATGCATTTTTTACAAAATAAAGCATTATTTACTCTAATTTATTTGAAATCAAAATCATGAGTAAATGTCAGTTGTGAAGCATTTCAGTTTGACTGTGGCCTAAGTCACAGACCAAATCTATAAATATTTTAGTCCAAGTCTGATACTGTGACACTTTAAAAAAAAAACCAAAACAGCATGGCTTAATTGAGCTGGAAGAGTCTGAAAAAGAATTCAGTAACTTCAGACATGTACTTTTTTATTTTCTGATAAAAGTAGCTTATTGAGAAAATCTAGTTTGAAACACATTTACTGTTTCTCTTGGTGGATTTATAGGCTGAATAAATATGTTTTGGGGTTTTTTTATAACTTCTCTTTATTTTAGTATGGATTTTTTTTTCGCCTTACTTTTCTTTCACACTGTACTTATTATTGCTACTTCCACCAGAGCCAAAGGCAACAGCTATTCATGCATTAGTTATTACACTTATTAAAAAATAATGTCTCCTAAGCATATATATTTTGACAGATTTCCTTGTACACTCCACTCATCATTATGGGATCATTTATGTCCTATGAATTTTGAATCTGCCCTAGGAGATTCTACCAGCAAATTTGAGTTTGTGATACTGCTTTATAGGATAGAATTATTATTAATCAAATGAAAAAAATTGAAGCGTTAAAATATATTGGGTTCTGAAACCTATTGAAAAGATTGTATGGTTTTAACACACATAGTTGGGTACTAAATGGTGTAAAAAATACCTCAGTAATAATCTGATTACTTTTCAGTACCTCATAATTTTTCACACAGGAGACTAGGCTAAGCAATGAAGAAATACAATGCTTAACAGATTTCAGAAATATTTTCAATACATTTTTTCTTGCTGCAGTTGGTGTTGGTGTTATTCTAACAAATACCACTAATTTCCTAAAGTAACATGAAAAGCACGGATATTGGAAAGATTTATAAGGATACAAAAAGCAGATATTTAATTTTTTATCGTTTAACTGGACAACAGCTCAGAAGAGAGATCATCATTTCGAATCTTTGTTTTTTCCCCTAAAACTGCATTCCAACAGAGCACAATCACAGAGAAATGTAGCCATAAGGCAGGTTTTTAAATTTAAAATCTTATTTTAGGTAAGATGATGCAGGTGAAACTCACTGTGTGTCTTTTTCATGGAATTTGTATGTTTTACAGAGATTAAAAGAAAAACATTCTAGCTTGTTTACTGATTCTTCAAAACTTGTCAGAAATTATTCAGTAGAAGGATTTACCATAATGAGACAAGGCTGAAGCAATATGGGGTTTTTGGAAAGCAAACATATTTCTGCTTGTAACATACAGGATGTATCTTCTAGACTGTTTCATTTGTGTGGAAAGTAGTATTAGGAGAGAAGGGAATGATCTTGCCCTACTCATACCTTGGGGTTTTAAGTTCACATAATCTCTTTGTATTTATGAAGTTTTCATTATGCTGTTCTTTATAAGAAAAAAAAAAAATCAAAGAAATTATAGAGACATTTTCAAAGCTTTTAATCAAATTTCAAGCAAACAGACAGCAGTTTTATCATATTTTCATGTGTTTTTCCATCATTGTGAATCAGTTTTCCTAAAAGGTGATTATAATGACATTCTTAGGAAATTGCTTTAAAATTATGATTGATATTTTATGACCAGCATAAATCAAAACAATATTCTGTGAAGTTGACTTGTGCTTTTCTTTGCTTGATTGCTTAATTTGGATAGAAACCACAGTTTTATAAAGAAATTCAAAGTTGCATTACAAGTGCACACTGAAATATGAAGAAGAAGTAGACTCAAAAATTAGGCAGAGAGCAGATAAGAATAAAGCTATTTTTTAAATAAAGCCATTTCAAGTCTTGCTGTTGTATTCTTGCCATATCAAGACATCTGAAGAGCAATCGGTAGAATCAGAATAATAAAATAATTCCCCTAATATTCTCAATTCAAAGGGATTATGTAAGTAACTTCTTAGTTGCCTCACTTTATTTATTTGTGTTTCATCTTTATAGCTTGAATTTTTAGGCAATTTTGACAATTTTATTGAATGAAATACCTAAACTCTTATATTTATCTTGGATGATTCTTATACAAGAGCCCCTACCTGAGTCTGAGGAAGGGAATAAATACCCTTTCAAGGTGCTTAGAGTGGACAGTCCAAGAACTTCAGCTATGGAATTTCTAGAATTCTAGAGTAATTTCTAGAATCTAACACTTCCTTGCCTATGGATGGTTTGGTGTCAGCAATGAAACCAGACATAGTGCAGGAGAATATTATACAAGACCACACAGAACCACACAAAACCTCTTAATATACCTCGCCCCTGCCCCAAGGTTGTGTTCATTCAAGGCTGAAAAACAAAACCTCAGACTTATTTCAGAATGATTTGCAGCTGGCAGAGAGGCATGATCATTTCAGGCTGGAGGCACCAAATGGATTTTCATCTCTGTGAAAGTACATATTACACTGAGAAACTAAAACTCAGTGCACTAGATTGGTGCATATTTGATGCCCTTTTTTTAACTCTCAAGTGAATAGTTTATAAACACCTACCCGAAGCAAATTTTTAGGTTCAAAACTTACCATTCAGCATTTGGTTTGAAAACATGCCCAAACAACTAAAAGGCTGAACTCAGTGGTTTTAGTCTGCAGAGATTGTAATTATTCAGCAAATCACCTGGGACATGAATTCTAAATTGTAATTTCTAGTGGGGTTTAAATAAATTTTCTGGATGGGCTATCAAGTCAGAAATACAAAGACACAGATCTGAGGCTGCAGTTCTGTATACAAGCATAGCAAAAAGAAATCCTACTACATATTCCCTTTCCTGTGCCATTGCATTAAAACTTATTATAGCCTGGTATAGTCATAGGTAGCTAATCACAGTTAAACCCAGAGAGGAGTGTATAAAAAAAATAATCTGGGTTTGTGAACTCAGGTCTTAGTTATGGGTATAAAATAAAAGAATATTCCACAGTTCTATTGTGATCCATGATGGGAGCTCAGCTATTGCTGCTAATTACAATAAATGTCTAATGATGCTTCCACAAATATTTTGGGAGAAGGATGTATTCTCATGAGGAAAGAGTCAAATCTCTGCCTTGAACATAATTTTGGCTTGCAGCTTTCCCAGCTACAGGGCTTAATGTTTGTCTTCATTACTGTAACTGAAAACAAGAGATAATTTTATTTCTAACTGCTTACCCCATAATGGAAATGTTGATAAAATACTGGACTAGGGCCTAGCTGTAGACATTCTAAACTGATGACCAGAGGAAGTCAGTAGAAACTGGGAATTCAGCTTTCTTTAAAAAAATCATAGGGGTGAAATTTTGACCCCTATGAACATAAAAGTTAAAGGAACTTCAACGAAACCAGGGTTTGTGGAAATCTCAGAAAGTAGGTATCCAAGATGAAAAGTGTCCAAACTAAGAGGTCCCTTTGGAAAACCAGCATTTGAATGACATGCTGGAATTCACACAAGGAGTCATTGTCAGAACTGAGATGAACTCATGATTTCCTGGCTCTCACTGATTGAAATTACTTAGAATGGGCTAGCATAGTAATAAAAGCAAATTTTGCACTGCAATCATTTCTGATACTGTGTTCAACTCTATAAAATACATTCCTTGGGGGTGAAATTAATGAACAACACTTAAAGACTGGTTATTCACACCTTAGGCAGCTGCACTTACAAGAGGATTGGGAAAGATGAAATGTAACCTCAATACAAGGCCACGATGTGCTGTGGCCAAAATTCAAGGGGGTTGTGGCTGTCATTTAGCCTTATAGGCTGGAATAATATCTGCTGAATTTCTGTGTGTTCTTCATAAGAATTCTAAGTGACTTGATCTTGATCTGACATTTGCAGCTCTTTTCCAAGCCTATTCCTAAGTGCTTTGCCACAACTCATTTTGATGCATAATCAGCCTTCTTCCCTGGCTTTCATACAGAAGGAATACGTTCCTTCTTCTCATAAATACTTTATCAACAGTTTTTGTGTAGGATTTACTTATTGCACTTCTGTGAACTTAATGCCTTCAGGGAAATTATGAGAAGGCCCACAGAAAATGGTTTAAAAGGATTCCTCTGGAATTATCTATGTTGTATAGATAATAACAAGCTTTCATACAGTGTGTATCCTATCACTGACAGACCAACCATTAGTATATATGAGGTTTATCAGATAAATGTGACCTGTGGAGAAAAATCAAGCACAAAGGAAGAATAGTATACAGAGGTAGTTACAGACATTGCCATCTTTCTTATGAAAGACACAAAAAAATTATATTAGTCAGGACTCTTCTGTGGTCTAACTACCAATTTTATTACATCAAAAACTCTTCTAAGAGTCAATAGGATTTGGACTGTAGAAGGAAATTAACTACAGAGCCTGACAGTACGCTAGAATCACTGGATTGTATGTTCACTAAGGTGCAATAGCACTTGTAAAAGCCTGCTTTAAATATAGATGTTGGTGTGCTAATCGCAAATGAAGTGC
Organism: Turdus rufiventris; assembly: GCA_013186435.1. NCBI lineage: Eukaryota > Metazoa > Chordata > Aves > Passeriformes > Turdidae > Turdus > Turdus rufiventris. The sequence goes on along the minus strand of PYHW01010789.1, from coordinate 6,596,542 downwards.
TCTTTTGCTCACAAGTTATATTTTGTGTATTTCTAAGTAGTCCTCTCTGATGATATCTATGGCAGATTTCCTGTGTGGTGAGATAGTGTTTACAGCATATCTAAATGATATTTTGCCATTAGCTCAGTGTTGTATAAACTGGGAAACCCCATTTCTAAGATCAGGCAATATATTTGTTAGCTTGTCTCCAACACTACTGCTACACTTCAGTACTACAATAATTGCAGTAATTGCATGACTTGCAGTACAAGAGTATTTTGGAATGGAGAGCAGAATGTGATCATGTCAGCATACCAGGGCAGACATGCCCAGAGGTGTTAAGTACTTTCTTAATATCTTACTTGCAGACTCCTTATGTGAACTCCTAACTATACCTAAAGGTAATAAAATATCCTTTGAGTGTCCAAATAAAGACATCTTGATGATGACAGATGTAGAAATATAGTTCTAGAAAAATATTTACTTCAACTCACAAATGGGGATGGCTTTTTAAAAAATCCCTCTTGGATTACCCCCCTACTATTAGGTACTATTTAGGACTTCCTATTTAAACGACATTGGAAAAAAATCACTGTTCAGTTAAGAATGTACCCTCATTGCTTCATTAGAAAGATTTTTTTTTTTATGTGCATTTCATTACTTATGTGTAGCAAACATAAACAACCCTCCTCAAAAATTTTTAAATGTAGCCTTTAAAAAATCAGCAAAATAAAATAGACCACCAGACCGAAAAAATGAAATCTCTGAAAAACTAGAAGACACCTGCTTGAAGAGGTTGTTTAGACCTTTTCTGATTGTCAATTTCTATAAAATATAGTTAATTTTCCTTCTATTCTCACAATTCTTTTGTAATACATATCCGTTTACAATAATTTCATTATTATAAGCCACACCTGATTATATACCCCATGTCCGGGTGTTGGCAACTTTTCGTTCTTTGTCCACATATAAGATCCACCTGATTATAAGCCGCAAGACCGGGTGTTGGCAACTGTCTGGGGTTACAATACAGAGTGTGATAAAAGGTATCTATTCTATCACCATCTGTTGAGGGTGGGGGCAGTGATC
>PYHW01010789.1:6582094-6595030 GCA_013186435.1 Turdus rufiventris | reverse complement strand
TTTCAAAGAGAAGCTCCTGCCTTTCTCAGTAGACACCTGTCCTCCAAACTAAAACAGCAACTTTTCATTCTTTGTCCATATATAAGCCACATCTGATTATAAGCCGCACTTCCAGGTTTGGACCAAAATTTTAATCAAAATGGTGCAGCTTATAATTGTGAAATTTCTGTAATTTTTATTCAGCAGGTATATTCAGCCTTGGATCACCACAGCTTATTTCATGCCATGGATTTTGGAAAGTGTATGTCCTGTCCAGGGTCAACGTCCAAGAGATGAAAAAGAATGAAAAGAATTTACTATAATACTTATCCAACTTTAGTGTATCTATGGCAGTTTATAAACTGCTATAGTTTTGGATTTTTTGGTAACTGTTCTTTCTTATCAATACTTAATTTAATGAAAAATTTAATAGTTCATCTTAACACATCAGATTTTGTGACAGAGCTGATCTCTGGCTAGATAGAATAAAGATGATACGCTCCTTTGGACCATTTTCTTGTTTTCAATGGTAACTCTCTTCTCTATTTTGAAGATATGAAAAGGATCAGATTCATTTGATTACTTTTGAACATAATTATGTTTTCTTCCTGGCAACATGAATACAGTAAACTAATATAAGAAGACTTAAAATTAATTTCTTCTTTTCACAGGAGGACAACTCTTTCAAGAGGTTGCTGTGCTATGTGACCTTTTTGCATGTCACAAGTTTTCAATTAGATTTTGACTCTGAGCAGATCTTAAAAGAGAATGATTGATTAAAAAAAGGCCTTGTAAGCAGAGAAATATAGTTGGGGTCCCACATGGTCTCATATCCAAAGATTTTATTCATGTAAGTGCATAAAGAAAATAGATTTGAAAGTGTTTGAGACTGAAAAACAGAGAACAATTTATCTAATGGTGTTGCAGTTTTATTTATTTATTGATTATATTGATTTTTTTTGTCATCAGCTGTGAAACAAACCATGTTCAGGAATCAGCTTCCTCAGCAATAATGCATGCAAAATAACACTTGCAATAAAGTAAGTATTCCCAAAAAAAAGAGTTCTTGTAGCATACTCTATTTCTACTAGCCACAGTTTGGAGAGATGACTACATATTATATTTCTCCTGACACTGAAAACTGTCTAATGATAACAATTTCAGCTATTAAAAAGAAGTAGATTATTAATGTTTTTTCTTTCCTTCCCTGCCTTCATAGAAGACAGAAAAGAGGACTTGACAGAAGATATCTCAAACTGTTGGGATCCCATCCTTTTTTGCTGACTGTAAAGACTTCTGCCTTCTGAAAAGTCAATTGGACTTGACAGAGTACAAGTATGAAACAGATTTAGATTTCAGATTATAAATTCTCGTTGTAAGGACTCCCAATGTACAAATTTTACAAGTGGACCTACATCACAGTGGAGACTGTTACTTCACTGGTGGTATTCTGAGCAGCCGCAGGTACAATGGGTTATTATCTTTGTTCATAACACCAGTACCACTTGAAGGCTTTGATGACTTTGGACCTAAAATATCTGCAATTCTAACTTGATGATACCCATAATAATCAAATACAGTAAAACTGGCCATCCTTTTCTTCATATTAATTTTTGTGGGTGTGTATTTAGCTATTTTTCTAGGTGTTTCCTAGGTTACTGTGTTTTCCACAGTAGCCTCTGGTTTCTGCAGAACTTCTGTGCTGCTTGGACAGCTGTCATGTCATGCCCAAGCAGACTCTATAACGTGAATTCAGAAGATTTTTTATAGGCATCTCTTAAAGGTTTGAAATTTTGTATGGTTACTCTTTATGTAAGAATGTGGGCTGTTCTTAAGAAATGTCTTTTAGATTTAGTCAAAACTACTACACTGTTAAATAACTCTATTTCTATCATACGTTGAAATTTACTTAGATTAACAATATACGTGTGTTTATACTCTGTGCTGCAAAAAAACCCTTAACATTCCAAAATCTGCATTTTCATTACAAAACATGAGACTTCTTTATCCACATGATTTCAAAATTAATATTTGAATTTATGAATCAGACACATTTTACACTACACTATTATTCTTTTTACATCCTTTTGCTAAAGAGGTTTTCTTTTCAATTTTATTTTTCTTTATATAAAGATAAATTAGAGGTGATGGAATCTACAAAAAGAATATGCCATTTATCATGCTAATCTATATTTCATCAAAATAAATGTCTTTAAAAGTTTTCCTTTATTATAATACCTTATGAATACACTAAATTCAGTATATTTTCAATTAAATAGAAATATTTCAGTGTTAAGAATACAAATTCCAAGATCTTTAGTGACTTTTTCAGATAAAATTGAGTATTTTTCATTTCGATCAGGCTCAACAGGATAAGCAATTGTTCTTTGCCTTTTATGTTTCTACTCTTCAAATGCTTACACTAGGTAATAATATATCTATGGTTGTAATTTAGCAAAAATTCTCATACACCCACCGTTATGTATTTAGATTGCACAAGCCCAACTTCAGTTCTTTTTCAGTTGTTTTCTTTTGTCGTAAGCCTGCTCTCTCATCATCTTACTCATTCTTTATGCTCTGCTCTCAGTTGCTTCTAATTATTTTTCATACTCTTTAAGAAAGTTAAAATGGAACAAAGAATGAAAGCTACAATTTAACAGAAATATATAGAAATGGACTATAAATCTTCAGAATATGAAATCAGGAGAGGACAAAAATACTTCTTGCCAACATGCAGGATTCCAGTGCACTACAGAAAATCATGCAAAAACCTAGCTTTCTGATTTACTGCATATATGTCCTTTACTGGATTTAATAAAGAATCTCCCTTAGTCATTAATGCCAGTCAGCCTAATACAGACCATTTACTGTCCTTGATCCATTGCTACAAGGTCTGGCAGAAGATTAAAATGTTTCATGCAAATGTCAAGGTGCCTATAAAAATATGACAGCTTGCACAGTAAGTAGTAGGATAAAATAGGGCAATTGTTGTTAGCCCTCTCCGAGTACAGTTCTTAATTATGTTCTTAATTATACCCAGAAACAAATCCTGCCACTTTTCAACTAAATGTAAACTATATAAAATAGAAAGCTGGAAAAATGATTCTTCAGAGTTTCACTGGGCTAGGACTTGAGTGCAAATAGGTGTAGCTTTGTTTAATAAAATTAATTTTGGTAAACTGAGAGTCTGACCCCTATGTGGATATTTCAAACAGATAAGCAAAAAAAAGTTTGAGGATTGGATGTCTTCTAGAAATTGCTAAAAGGTGGCATTTGGGATTACATTCAATTTCTGAATTTAATTTATAAAGTATGTTAACTAAAGAAAGATTGTTTGGACAGAATGAATAGGGAGGAATGATATTTATTCTTTTATTAAAGGTCAGCTGTGGGCAAGCTGGCTTCTTACTCCTGAAGATAGTATTCAGGTGTCGTAGTTCTTGCAAGAGAAGGGCCAAGAATCAAATTCCAAAGTGGATCACAGGAACATATTTTTCAGATCACAGACACAAATGAAAAAATCAAGTGTTTGTCCTCCTCTACAGAAATGTGATCCTGGAAGGAGTCAGGTCTATATCCAAAAATGAAGTTGTAACTAGAGAAGGTTGACATTAACTTTGTTCTGGTCTGTTAAATTTACATTAATTTTTATGAATATTTGTGACTGGTCAGATACATGGCTTTGTGGGGAACAAGTTCTCTATGCATACATAGCAGATGTGTATTTCATTTAGGAAATACAAGTATTTCTTGCTCACTGTGAAATGTCGAACACATCAGCAAGTGAAAAATGTACTGCTGAGAAAATGGGAACATAGATGAAGAGGGACTGGGCAATAGCATTAATAGACTTGGCATAGGAAATATAAAATATTATGTTTATTATGCAGCAATATTCATTCCATTGTTTCAGTTTAATTTTAGTGTGGACGATTGTTCAAACCTCTGACATGACAAGTAGAGAAGAATAGCCAAACAGCATTTGTGGTTTCAGTGCCACAATACATATTTCCTATATATTATTTCCTGTCTCTTGTTTTTCACAGTCAATTTGTGTTTAGAACATCCTTGCACTCTGCCCCAGGGACAGATGCACTTCAGAAATTCCTTCCTTCATGCATGATTTTACCTACCTAGCTCAAAACCCTGTATGCCACCATAGACAATATATACGACAGAGCAAAATTAAAATCTCCACTAATTAAATTATTCTCAAGTATTTTAGAGCATTTAAAGTGCATATGAGAAATGTCTGCACTTTGGGAGTTCAAAACTGATACTGCCTTATTTTCATTTCCTAGGGGGCACTCATATTCTGTAAAGCCTACTAGCCTAGTATGTCCTTTGCCTGTATTTCCCTGTTTGGGAACTCCTTGCCTAGAGAGGAATCATGAACTGTTTCATCAGAAGCTCTCCCTGAACTTTTCTGTTAATGACTACTTTGCATATCACAGTGTCGTACATAAATACCATGAGAGTGGTATTTTTGAGAGTAGTATTTCTGAAATACAACTCACCTTTAAAATTTTACTGGCTTTTTGCTAAAGCTGGATCACACCTGACAGAAACAGGCAGATTACTTTTTGTTATTATTTCAGTTGGATTAAGAGACAAGGGTCCTGGTAAGAAGCAGTGTGCAAACAAAAAGTAGAAAATCTTGTTTAAAATGACAGACACATGTATGTTCTCAAAACAACCACCAAAAAATTGTGTTATTTAACACACAGCTTCACTTAGAAATTAGGATTTGTCTCAACTTTTCTGCACCTCTCCTAGTAAATATTGCTATTGCTGAGTATTATAGGACTGGGTTCCTTTAGTGATTTATATACTATACCAAAAATACGTTTTATTACTATGCTTCTTTATTTCACTGGCAGGTTCTTCTTGCATTAAAAGAAAAAAATTATCAGGACTGTTTAGTAAAAATCCTGCGCTGAACTTCAGTAATATCACAGTCTGGCTGGAGAAACAGCCTAGTTTGAGAAAATTTGGGTCAATGTATACAAAAAATTTTGTCACTGGAATAACACTGATATCAAACTCCTCATATTATCTTCTTTCTCTCACCTCACTCACATACATTTAAAATCTGACCTTTATCTCTTTCCATTAATTCAGACTACTATTTTATGTAAAAAAAGAGGAACATTCTTTAATTCCTTCTAAATGTGAAGCTCAGATTATATGATGACAGAGCATAGTCTGCCAATTGTTCATTACAAGAGAAAAACCTATATTTAATTTGGGATTTGTTGTTTTTCAATTAATCACATGTTCTCTTTTCATCATTTACTGGAAAAGGGAAAAAAATACAACATGTTTCTTTAAAGACTGGTTTTCATTTCCCTAAACTTATTTATCTGCTCGCTAAATCTGGCTTGGGTTTTTTGAGCTGTTTTTTATATAAATGTTTTCCAGTGATTAGTTTTCCCCCCAGTCTATCTTTGACTGCATTATCATTGAAATGGTGCAGCTCCCAATGCTCAGTCACAATCATCTTCCTCCAAAGCTCAAAAGTCAGTGACCAACATTCTTCAAGTTTTTAGTTTTCATTAGACCACATCCCTTTTCCTTTCTAATCTGTCAAGACCTGTACATAAAGTAATATTCACACCTATATTGCAGTCCCAAAAACAAATGTGGTGTGCCAGAGAGAGGCAACTGGATCATTAGTGCTTTCATTCTCAGGTGGAAAATATCTTCTATTATTTGGCAACTGACAGTGAAATGGGCTCTTAGTGTGAAGTATGCTTTATATCTTATCAAGACTGCTAATTCAGTTTTAGGGAAAGAAAAACATAAAAGTATCTTTAATTGGGAGGCAAGAAAGCAGCTACTTTGATGTATTTTAACCTTTGCAATAACTGAGAAAACATTCAAGAATAGGTTACACTTTGAGAACAGTTCCATGAAAAGAAAATATTATTTGTTCACCTACATTAATAAGATTCAAAGAGAAATTGATTTATTAAATGTTGGGTGGAGGCAAAGGCTAAACAAGCTTGCATGGAAAGACTTACTCTAAAAGATGACACTATAGTTTTCTTATTATTATCAGGATATGTGAATCAATTAAACTGACTTACTGAAAGTTTGACTGTTTTTAAGAGATGCCATTTTATATATTACCTCTAACGGTAATGTGTGCATAATTAGTGTAAGTTGGCATAGTGCCATTTGTTCTAACAGCCCTGTTGACTTACTCCACCTTAAGATCTTGCTCATTAGCAGCAGTTATCCTCAATTTGCTATGATAATATTAATATATTCCTGTTAGGAAATTTTTTGAAAGACAAATATTTAGAGAGTCACTGATACCTTGCTTCTCATAATGCATATGGAAATGTAGGTTGTCTAGATGTAATGTGTCCTGAAAATGAGAGCAATTGTCCAGCTGATGGGAAATTCCAGTGGGTAATAATACCTTTTATTTGTCCCCAAATATTTAAAAGAATTAAAATGTTGCATTAAGAAAACAGTAATTTAGAAAATGTCAACAAATAGACTATCCCTTTAATATATTCATTTTACTTCATATTATTTGTTATTACAAAATTGCATTTGTATTATTTTTATTTGTGCCTTTCTATGATCTACCTGGAGGGTAAATTAGGTCCCTCTTCAGGTAGAATGAGGTGTTATTTTTCAGCAGTACCATTTTCCATAAGGAAAATAAGCCTATTTTGTTAAGGAACACTGTAGTAAGATAAAGTAGAAGAGGAAAAAAACCCATGGGGGTTTACTCATACATACTCGTATAAAAATTAATTCCTGCTACATGGAGCAGTTTTATTATTCTTAAAACAGGCCGTATTATTTTATGGATGTAGCAGTTACTATATTGAATGGACAATACTAGAATATAAATACTGAAGTAACTATTTCAACTGAGTATCAGAGAGACAAGAAAAAAATTACCTAGAATTAGAGTTATAATTTATGTAACAAGAAATATCAAAAAACTATATGGAAAATGGAGTTCTGGTAAAAAAGCCCAAAACATTCTGCAATGTAGTTTGATGTTCTGACATCAATTTTCATTTAGTTACTTTCGAAAAGCAAGGGCTTTTTATATTCCCCCCCCTGTTTATACATTAATGTAATATTCCTTCTTCATGCTGGTAAGCCACATCTGGAGAGAACACATATAAAGTTATAAAAAGAATGGGTTTGAAAAGCACAGCCACTTTTTATTTAGATACTGGCTGCACACTTAATTGATCTATTATGAAATGTGACTCATTTAGTACTCCAAAAGATTAAAGTAATACTTAATAAAAACCAATACATTCAAGTATGTTTAAAACACTTATTGTAGGAGATGATTGTACTTAAAATATATCTTTAAATCAGTGAGAACATTGTAAATTTTAAAGGGCAAAAATGTGCTATGTCTTTGCCAGCAACTCTACATCAGAGAACAGCACAGCAGCTCGCCATAGGGCATGCAGAAGGAATATCAAATGAAAGAAGGTGTTGAGGAGGAATCAGCAGTTGGTTACACAGTACAGTGGAACCTCAAACAATTATTACTCTAAGTGTTTATATTTGAACATGGGCATGCTGCTGTATTTGAACAGAGTTCATTTTTATCTGGAATGTTATTTAGGGAAACGATAACAATAAAAGGGAGTCTGATACATTATGGTTTTTTCTGACTTCTACATCCCTCTTCCTCCCTGACAAACCTGACAGATCACCTGACATCAGAGCATCAGAATATTGAGGTTTGTTTTCTCACAGAAAGGCACATTGGAGTTGTTCACAGTTAGGGGCACAGGGTCCCACAGCAGAGGTAATCTGCACAGATCCTTCACAGCTGTCACATCTGACCTCACACTATACTTTTCAATATATTTTGGACATTTTTAATGTATGTTTTGCACCTCAAAATAAGCACACTTTGAATTTTATTAAGCTAATGGATGTAACCAATTAACCCAAAATATTAAAACGTAACAAGGCACAAATAAGCACTCAGAACAAATTAGGTCACCTTATGTGTGAATGTAGTAATAGTTTATTTCCACTTATACTACATTTATTTTATACTTTTAACATGCTATCTACAGTATTTCTAAATGTCTTTTAGCCTGAACTTTGCTTCAACAAAGTTGCTAAAGATAGCTTGAAAAGAGTCTGTTGTATCTTAGTTTTTCTTGGCTCTGTAAGGCACAGAAATAAAGGAAGTATTTGGCCCTGTGTATCCAAGTTGTCATTTGGAAATTTCAAGTGTTGGTTTCTTCCCTGTATGCTGAGGTTTAATTTAAACCATGTCACCCACCCTGAGCAATGATGTCATATCCCTCTGTGAAAGCTCTCTGAAGTTCTCTGAAGTTGCCAGTGAGTTAATGCCATTCTGTCCTCACATAAATACTGAGCAAGTGCAATAAAGAAAAATCTAGCACTTGTTCATGGAGAAAACTTTGTAATTCGTAGGACAAATGCCAGAGTCAATGTTTAATTCTCCATTAACATAGAATGAAAAATAATTTAAAAGTTTAATTTTAGCTCAATTTAATCATATAATCATTATGGTTGTTCTGGCTTCAGGCTTTCATTTATGTCTTAAGGAAACTGCACGTCTTGCTTTACAATAGCAGGTATTGTGGTTCCTCACCCTGCCTTCAAGGCTGTCATAGATTAAGTGAAAGAAAAGACTTTCCATATTATTTTATCCTTTTCCCTTTTTAGAACAGGATTATCCTTTATAATGGAAACTGCAGAACTATATACTAAGTATAACATAAAATAGCTGATCAAATGTCTTCCATCACCACTTACTATTTAACAGACGTAATGACATATGCAAACACTGATTTTCAAATGTCGTAGAAATTGTATTCTGAATTTTAATCTGAAGGATCCATTAATACAGAAAACCAAACAAAGCGATCATTCTGTGTCTACTGATACCTCATTCCTGCAATACAGGAATCATTTAGTTGTATAATCTGATAAAAATGAGATAGAAGGGACAGAGACAGACTGTGAAGGTAGAGCAGGGACAGATGTGGTTCAGAAGAGAATCTCCACTGGCAGATGGAAAAAACTAATGTACACTTCACAAATTTATCTCAGTTATAAAGCAATAGAATCAAGCTTTGTGAGTCTTCCATTAGATATAATACCTTGCGTTAGTCTCTGTGAACTTCTCTGCATTAGAAAAATGAGATTAAAAGATTAAGGCATGCAGTGTAAGTTATTTTTATAGACAGTACAGAAAGATGAGCACATCACAACAAAAGGAGGACCAGGTGCTTTCTGGAGCTTTTTGATTAGTCTCATTTTTAAGTTATCCTACAACATAGCAAAGAAAAGATGACCTTCTCTGAGATGGGTAGAGTCAGGTGAAATGCCGGTTTGAAGGAGTCAAGGCTAGTATTGACCACGTACAACATTTTAATTATGTTCAGAAATGGTTGCAACATTAACAGTTTTTGCAGTGTAGAAAATTTGAAAATATTTAGGGAAACCAAATTTCCAGAGACAATTTTATGCGATCTTGCGTTTGTAAAAATCCCGCTGTGTCAAGTACTGGATAAATATTTTGGGGTTTTTTTTACGTCTCTGCTAATATGATAAACTGTTAACAAGCTGGTATTTAACACTATGTATTTACATATATAAATTTTATTTTTTCCATATACAACAAGGATAAATCAATTACTGTAGACTACTTTATACAAACCTGTCAGCTATAAGAATGTTTCTAAAGTAGAAAATAAATATTGTGGTCTTAGTTTTTAAAAATCTTGCTTACAGATATGCCATGGAAGCCATTTCTATACTCCCTTTGTTTCCTCTTGATGAGCAATTGCTGAGCAAATTTTGATATATTTCTTCTTGAATGGAGATTTCTACACATGAACTGGCAGGGTGCCAGAAATAACGATTATGTTCTTGTGTTTCTTTGGGTTTTGCATCATTTTTTTTCTTCTTCTGAGCAGTTCTGAAAAGCGTTATAAGGTGGGGGAAGCCAAGCCTGGCACTTTGTCCTTCCTTATTGCTTACCTGAAACAGTATCTGCACTGGTCCCAGAAATCTCCCCCAGATTTTGATTTAGCAGAAACTATTTTCTTCATTCCAAGACAAAGCACAGGAACTGGATAATCTGCAGAACAGTACTCAAGTACTCAAGTGCCCTTCGTTGTATAAAAACACCCAGGCCATCTGGGGAGCACTGGCTTTGAAATCCAAGTTTTATCGACCCTGTTGTTCATGGAATTACTTATTTCAATGTCCTTTTTTTATCCTAGTAATATAATACTTATTGCTTTCTGTGATGTTTAAATTAATGTTATCAGATGAAGGGGAATAAATAAGGAGAAAATATTTTTCCTATTAGATAGTGGCTTGCAGGAATAAAATATCCAGCTGTCAACCATGCTTTAATATGTACCTTTATTTCCCATATTAATTTGTTTACATCCAAATGTGGAGTATCCATAACTTAAGTAGGTTCTTTTTTCTTGGCTGGAAATCTTTTTTACTTCATCATGTAAATGGAAATGTTTTCATTATCCTCCCCTAAATATTTTATTTTGCATGCATGGCAGGATATTGATTCTGTATAATATATCTCCCAGAACAGTGTAACAGGCTCTGCCTGGAAATATGTGTGTGCCCAGTATGCCATGAAAAATAATAAAGTTCTCAGAAGGAAAGATTTCCCTAATTGTTTTATTTGGGACAATGGAAATGTTATTAGAGAGACATAAAACTTATTAACTAACAACATTTGTGGAAATGTAAAAACATTTACTTTCTGTATTGGTACTCATTCTTCATCACATTTTTAATTGTACTTCTGACAAAACAATAAGAAAAATCCCTGCTTCTCCTAACAGATCATTCATATTCTAATAAATAAGAGTTTGTGTAAATCATGCATTATATCAGCAAATGTTTTCATCCCTAATGAAGAAGGTACATGCAGATTCTACCTACTTAAAAAGACTAAATGTCAAATGAAGCCTTTATTGTCCTATGTACTATTAACAGATAAAATTATGCTAATCTTTGTGAAGAATTTATTGACTTTTATTTGGATAAAATAAGAGGAAAAACAAAGAAAAGAGGAACAGAGTATCTTCTAGCTTTATAGTACAAACAGCAGGATACCTTTGAGAACAAAGAGATTGAGCTGTCAGTGAAGACAGTTTCTAGCAAAATGAGGCATACATCCAAACTGCACAGCAGTTTTCTTTGCCACTTTGTTTCTTTTTCATTTCTGTCTCATTTGTGTTCCTTATTTGTTTGCTTTTACTGGTTAAGTGAGAATGCATACCAGTCTGCACAATTTACATGTCACGGGTGGGATATTCTGTACCAACACACCATGACAACCAAGGAAATAACAACATGCCTCATTCTATAATCTAGAAATCAGAACTGAAAGGAAACCTTTAGTGCTCTTCTTCTCTGCTTTCCTTCTGTGCAATCCCAAATCTCTTTTAACAGACTCCAAAATGTCACTCAAGCAGATGACACGGGAGATTGAAATCTATTAAATCACATAATATTTCATTTTCACAGACCTCTAGATGAGTAGAGAACTTAAAAAGAAAAAAAAAGTACTCTTAGTCATGTATTTAACATTTGAATGTTAAAGAAAAAAAAACCTGCTGTCTCTTTGACCAAGTACATCTGGATTCAAAGTACAGATTTAACTTTTTTATGGATAAACCTGTAACACTAATATTCCAAAGTACTCCATTATGTGAAACTTAAGAAGTGATTAGCATGCTGTCCCGGTTATTTTTGGATGAGCTGTGTGACACGAACTGGGTTAGGCAATAGAGGAACAGAACAAGTGGATCTCCATGAAGCTGAGCAATGAAAAGTGCAGATGAAACGAATGCATGCCTCTGTACAGAAAAAGAGCAATCTTGCAGGCAGGTTCCCAGGAGTCTTGGTGGATAAGATGAATGTGTCTGTCCAGCGCATTCTGCAGTGATCAAGGTTAACCATACTGCCAGGGCTACATCAGTGTGGTGGGTTGGCTCTGACCTGACACCAGGTACCCACCAAAGCTGCTCTGCCTCTGCCTGCCTCAACTGGACAGGATGGAAAACATAACAAAAGGCTTATGAGTCTTTACAAGGATGGGGAGAGATCACTCACCAATTACCAAGGCAAAAATCCTTTGACTTAGTGAAATTAATTTAATTTTCTTCCAATTCAATCATAATCATATAATGAGAAATAAAATGAAACCTTAAGAACACCTTCCCCTCACTTCTCCCTTCTTTCCAGGCTTCACTTTGATCCTGAACTCTCCACATTCTCCTCTCCAGCAGGGCAGAGGAATGGGGAATAGGGGTGGCAGTCTATTCATCACAAGAATTCACTGTCATTTCTTCCTCCTCAGAGTGAGAATTCCTCCCACTCTTCCCTGCTCCAGTGCACAGAGAGAGTTCTCTGTGAACTTCTGTAAGGTGAGACTTTCCCGAACTTAAGTGCACCACCTGAGTCCCTTCCATGGGGTGCAGCCCTTCAGGGACAGTCACAGCCAGGTCACAGCCTCCACAGGGTCACAAGTCCTGCCAGCAGACCTGCTCCAGCACAGGATCTTCTCTCCATGAGGTCACAGGTCCTGCCAGGAGTCAAATCCCATAGGGTCACAACCTCCTTCAAGATCCACCATCTCCTCCATGGGACCCCTCTGTGGGCTGCAGGTGGATCTCTGCTCCCCGTGACCCCCACGGGCTGCAGGGGCACAGCTTCCTCACCATGGTCTTCACCATGGGCTCCAGGGGAAACTCAGCCCTGCTACCTCCTCCCCACCTTTCTTCTCTGACCTTGCCTTTCTCTCACATATTCCCAATCCTGTCTTTTCTGTCTGCAATTTCTTCTGCACAGTAATCTTCCCCATCTTAACTTGTTATCCCAGCGGCACTACCCCTGTCACTTACAGGCTCACCCTTGGCCAGCAGTGGGTCCATCTTGGCT
>PYHW01010789.1:6503071-6575829 GCA_013186435.1 Turdus rufiventris | reverse complement strand
GCTACACCCAGCAGCAAAGAGCAAAATGCCTATTTGGCATTTTGTCATGCTAAACTCTTGGGGATGACAAAATTTCATGTGAGCTTCCAGGCTGTTCTGCACACAGTGTGATCTTACAGACGTCTGATCCCAGTACAAGCCTACTGGATTAACTTACATGTCTCAAGAAACATCAGAGCCCTGGAACTGTCATTTGGAAAGATTGTCTTCATTTCAAACATTTGTGGCAGATGTTTAGTTCTTTAAAATAAAAATTATTCAAGTAGCTGCTTTACAGAAATAAGAAGAATGATCTATGTGGATCTAATATTTCAGTTTTTCTAAATTACTTTTCCCAATCTATTAGAATAAAAAAATAAATATACTGTTATGCATTTGAACCTTTGATGAGATATAGCTGTCCTTCTTGCTATTTTTTTATATATCCTAATACCTTTCCATTATTAGTTTTCAATAAACCTACAAACATTCTGTTAAATTTCTGAAGTCAACTTTCTCAGATTTTTTTGCCTGTTTTCCTAGGCCTAAGCAATTGATTTTCAAAAGTATTATGACATTTAAGTCAGTATTTTTTTACTGTCCCATAACCTGTGAGTATACGTTTGCATGTTTATAAGATCTGTTTCTACAAATTATATTTTATATCCTTATCTTTCTGTTTCCATATTCTTAACAAAGCTGAAGCTATGCTGGATGACTAAAACATCCTGCCCACCATTCATCCAAAACCCCTCAAAAATTAAAACAAATCCCAACATGCTTTTGATTTAAACCTTTAATTAGAATAGCAGAAATATTATCAAATTAACTAAATTATACATGGAAAATGGATTAATTGCTTCCTTGAGCATTTAGTAGAACATGGAACATGCTACTCCAGCTCTGGTTTACTCCCAGCCCAGACCTGTAGCATCCATAGTTAAAATCTAATGGATGTTTCGTAACTTGTCATAACAGACATAGTTTCCAAACAAAGAGGAACCATAGCAAAATAAGAGCAAAAATAAAATATTGTGCAAAATCCAATACATGCACTGAAACATAAGAATATTATTTTTAAATTTTGTGCATCACTCCTATTTCCTTTTGCTGCATCCACACACTGGAAATCTGCTCCATTTGTCCATCTGCTGAGATTTATCCATCTGCCATCTGTTGCTCACTGCCACTTTGAATCAAACCTACTGAATGGGTCACCAAATGTTATAGTAGAATTTTATCAATCATTTCCATAGAACAAAAACTTAATCTTCAACATTTTCAAAAGCTTGTATAAAATATTAATTAATTAATATGGACTGTTTAAATAAGGAATAAATTTACTCTCTCTAACTGTTGAAAATAGTGTAATGAGAAAATAAAATTTTGAATTCTGTTGATATCTAAATGCATATGTTGGATTTTTTCATTTGTTTTCCCAATCTGAGACAGAAAATTGGTTATAGAATGATTTTATTTTTTGACAGTGTTTTGCAGAAATGTGAGAACAGAAAGTGAATATATAATGTAAAACTGAATTCATTTTAAAAAGTGGAAAAAATTAAAAAAATAATTTCAATGGAAAAAGCAGTTTATTTGTCAAGAAGATTCCTCCTGATTTTATTAACTTCTGGAGAAAATCTTATTTATCACCTGAACTCTTAGTTTCATTTCAGTACTCAAAATGTGAAGTGACATATATTTTGCAAGCTGCAGTAACTCTGACTTTACCACCGAATTGGGCTGATTGAGGCTGATGGCTTTATTTAATTAAGATTGTCTATGCAAAGTCCATATGATGTACACACTTGAGTTTTGAATATTTGCATCCACTGGTGCAACTGGAATCTAAGCAGAATGAACACACATCCATTTTTTAGTGCAGGAAAAAAATGCTGGCTTTTTTTTTTTAAAGCCCAGATATGTGAGGTTGCCTCCATATGGAAATCAGAGTCACACCACAGGTTTTCTTGGGGAATACTTTCTGGGTGATACTTACAAATTTGTTTTTAACCACATATGGAAGATTTGCTATTGAAAAAATAGCGGGTAAAAATTGCTAAGTGCAATAGTTTAGTCAAATTTAATTGTAGGTCAAGCTCATGCAATTCTATTATATTCTGATCGGACTTCACAAGTTTTGGAGAAATCCTTTGGATTTCTGTTTTCAGAAATAGCTATTTAGTATTCAGAAGCTTGCTCAATGACACTGCTTTTTTGTGCTGCACCTTGCTGATACTTCATCTGGGGTTACGAAAGCTTCCTCCAAAAAATAGAAAACCTAAAGAAATGTAACTCTGTGAAATTTGCAAGTGATTTTCCCACAGACACGGTGGAAGAAACTTCTTTTGCTTCTACAATCACTATAAAAATTATCAGTTATTATTATAATATGTTTACTTAGAATATGTAGTCTGTGTGTCCTCCTGAAAACACAAAATTACTTAGAGAGATCAGATAATTACACCATAGTGTTTGCAAACCCTCTGCAGTGACAAGCACCTCATCTTATTCAGGCATTAGAGGCACACTGGACCCTCTTAAGAAGAATGACAGCTAGAATGAATTTTACTGGAGCTTGTTGAAAATCATCTTTTGTCATGAGTGGCTCATTTTTTTACTCACAGTTTATCTGTATGTAAAGTGCACAAAAGGTCAAGAACAGTATATGGCTGCTTACCAGGCAAAGCAAAAATTACAATGCAGAAGTGCAAATGAGGCCATCACGGAACTACAGACAATGCATCCAAAGAAAAAGGGTGCTATAATCCAGGAAAATAATTCAAGGTCCTCATGAAATAAAAGGATACTGCAAAAGTAGTCCCAGCCTTTGGTTTCCCAATGTTGACTTTGAAAGTAATAAGCATGAATAATCAAATATACAACAATCACTTCAGTATAAGTATTCCCATACAAGATTCTGTTCCTCGCTCCTCAAGAACCTGTTATAGATTCTAAGACAACTAAAAATTTAGGAAATGTAAATTTCTGAAAAGCCAAGGAAGTGAGTGGTCACTTAGTCATGATACAAATAATATTGCACCAACGTATTTCATTAACTGAAGTATTTCAAATTTTCAGCTATTTGTGATAATTATATATATTACAAGTGCATTTTAACTGAAGATTAGGACATACATAAAAAAAAAATTTTATGTATCATGGGTATAATTGGCCCCACCTTTTCTGTAACAGGATTAATAACATTACAAAA
Source organism: Turdus rufiventris (assembly GCA_013186435.1). NCBI lineage: Eukaryota > Metazoa > Chordata > Aves > Passeriformes > Turdidae > Turdus > Turdus rufiventris. The sequence continues at coordinate 6,572,636 of PYHW01010789.1, read as the reverse complement.
TGATGCAGCAGGGTTCCCTAAGGTACACTGCTGTGCTCTAATACTAGGAGCTATTTAGGACACATACATAGCTTAAATATCAGCAAGAAAGCACCTCAGACAATTTTCTGCTTTTACTGTCTCTTATAATATGACATAAGATACTATGTAGGGTTTGGATTGACAATTTACTCCAGTAGATTTCAAATTAGTACACAAAAGAGGAGGCAGAATATTTATTTTTTCTTGTTTTCAGGTGTAAAAATGGAGAAATGAGAGTTAAAATACCTTGCTGAATGTGAAGAGTCAAGATTTCTCCTCATTTTTTTAGGTATCTATTAATTAATGAAGAATATGTGCAACTTCAGACACAGGGAGACCCAACCACCATTTCCATTCTAGATTATAACCACAGGCAAATATTTTAAGAAGTTTTATGACAAATGTTAGCTTAAACTTCCTACTTACTTTCAGACTTTTGCCCTCATCTGAATTGTATTTGAAAGGAAAAAGAAAATATAGAAATTGATTGATCTGGTGTTTGACATCAAGCTGAAAATATCAAGTAGGATAAAAATTTATGAGAAACCTGTAAGATGAAGGCTGAGCAATTTTTTCTCAGGGCCTGCAGTTCCTGCCTTATCAGAATAATTTTTTTCTTACCACGTCATCAAACAGAATCATGCATTCTGCTTTGCTTCAGCAAGGACTTCTGAAATATGATGTTCATCTTAAATGCTTGTAGAAAGTTAGTTGAAATTGCTTAAATGCTTGAAAAATTCTATACATGAAACCTGCAGGTATACTTTTAATGGTTGATTCTGATCAGATCAGGCAACTGAAGCCATGAGTGGAAAGGCTGCAATGGACAGGAATGCACTGATAACCAGTTTGGTGCTACAGGTAAGTGCGGTTTGAAATATGCTCTTCCTTTGAGGCTTAAATGAGGAAGGAATTTAAAAGGCTAAAACGAGTATGAACATGTTTTACTTTTCTTTTGGTCCCATGTATTCTATTCTAGTATCAGTGAAAGTCTTCCCAAAGGAATAATAGAATATAAAAAGCCTCTAATAAAATAGGATTTTTGGAGTTTACAAGATCAAATCTTTACTGTCTAGCTATGACAGCAGAAATAGTTGTTCTCTCTAAAAGGGTCAAGTATTTATTTGATAATTCTTTTTCAGGTATTTATTTCATAATTGTTTGTTTCCTATCTTTTTCTTTCTGTCTTCCTAGCAATGCCACAATAAAGCTTACCGTACAATTACACTGAGAGTTTATTTAGAAATTTTTCAGATTAGAAAAGTATTCTGAGCAATAAGGACAGTTTCCTAAACAAGTCATCAATTAATTTGCAGTAACAGAGCACAGTCCTATGTCATCTACTGTTATAATTGCATTCCAGCAGGAGATGTATCTAAGAGTTCAGGTGCTCTCGTCCCTGAGAGCTAACTATTGATCAGGCACACTTCCTCTGCAGACCATATAAAGGTCAGCATGGACAGCACAAATTGCTTTTATCGAACAGTATAGTGAAGTGGCATTTAAGGCAAAAAAGCACCTTTATGTTATTTTGGCAGGCAGTTAGTTGATTGTGACTGTGTAGCTCATAGTCCTGAAATCTGAAATTGTAACCCTCTGGCTTGCCTGAGTACCTAAGACTATTTACTTTGGGAGTTGAGAATATCCCAAATGAATCAGGCTGAGCAATTTGTTTGTAGAGAACAATAAAAGATTGAAAGACTAATGAAATGCACCTGCAATGTATTTTTTTGAACACCCACACAGGTAAAGCGAATCACTCTTTAAAAGGCAAAGATACATTTGAATGTGCCAGATACTTTAATTCATATTTTGTTTTTTGATGGATAATAACTGGTATACCCTACTTCAAAACTAGTGATTTAATTAAAAGAATATTTATAAATGAGTGTACCATAAAAAAAAAAAAAAAAAAGAAGCCAAAACAAGCTGACTTTGAAATCCCCAACCATATAGGATAAATTAAATGTTTTGAACCTTCTGAAGCTAAGTTGAATTTCATTCCATTTCTTCTTTTGGAGGAAAAGGTTTTCCATTAAATTGAAATTGTTCCCATACAGTACTCAGATTGTACAGAAAAGATAACATTCTATTTAAAAACTCCCAACAGCATTGATCAAATTTGAAAAGGAAGTAATGTGCAGTTTGTAAGACAGCAAATGTTCAGTCCCATGTTCCACCACTGCTATTGACACTGGTCCACTAGTCTTAAGCAGCTCTTAATGAGCCTGTGAATCTTGCTGTATGTATGAAGTCAGTGCCATGTTCTTCTAGCCCAAATTCATTATTTTAATATTGGTAGAGAATAAATCAACCAGCAGATTCCTGATAGGCAATTTACTGCCTGAAGACCAACATGTATGCATTCATGCACACTGGAGACAGGAATCAAATGGAGAGGATCCTGAAAAACTGATTTAAAAACATTAAAAAATGAACCCCATTCAGAAGAGATGCAGAAGGGTTTTCCTATTCACAGACATAATCAGCTGAAGAAATATTGGAATAAACAGGTCTGCAAGAATTCTCAGAAGGTTGGAGATATTCTGTTAAAGAGAAATGACAATGGACAAAAGTCAAGAAAACATAATATAGGGGGAAAGTTTAAGAATTTGGTTTATATGAAAGGCAACGAAGAGACCTGTTTTGTAATACCCTGCAAGGCCTGCTGCAAAGAAGAGCCAAACGTTTTCTATCTCACTAGAGTACAGAACAGAAATGTATATTTGTAGCAGTTGCTATTGTTACTGTTGCCATTATTATTATTATTCCACATTAAATATTTAGATAAAGTTTTTATATGTGAAAGTTATTAAGCACCAGCCTCTGGAGGCTATAGAACATGTAGCCTTGACAACTGCTGATGATAGGCTAATACAGAAATAGCCACTGGAATCATCAAGAGCCTCTTGGAAGGGCAGTTCACTTCTTCAAGTTCTTCAGTCTTCTGTGCTTTCCTCATTGCTCATTTGTGTAGTACTGTTTCAAAGTTTTGTCTAAGCAGTGTCTAGTCCCAGTCTCCATTACTTCAGAAAACAATTGGAGGCAGCAATTACAGTTTTCTTTACAAGAGAAGTTGAGTTAGCTCAGTGTTCATGTATGGCAGTGGCCATTAATATAACCAAATCAGCAGGGTTTATCAGCTTTTGTCTCAAAAATCAAGTTGTATTGCCGTCTGAGAAATAAAAGCCATTTTTCTAAAAATTTCAAAAGGCATATTTAGGTGGTTCCTTATGGGGGTTTATTCCCTTTTTCATGTGGCACTGGTTGCTCAAGCAATAGGATAATATGAAATAGTGTCAAAGTGTTCTGCACTTGTGTCACACTGTGCTGATAAATGATGCACAGAGAGACTTCCCCAAGTCACAAGATGAAAATAGGTATCCTTCAGAGTGGAAATGACCATTTTTTAAAGTTGTGAAGTACAACACTAAATTCTTGAAGATTATGGAATCCCCTGTATCATATTTAATATTTAGGCATCCTTGAGACCGTGGAAAACCCAAAATGCTGTATAAGTCGGGCCTTTCTAGATAGAAAATAAAGATAGAATATATCTGTGGCCAGTGATGGCTACTGTGGCTCATCCAAACCAGAAGGATAGTGAAGATATGTAGAAACACCCACAAAGAAGGGAAATTAAGCAAAACAGACATTTGAAGGTAATAACAGAGGGAGCTGGAGAGAGATGAAATGCTGAGTGTTTGCTTAGGGAATAAAACAACAACTCCAAATCACTCTGTGGGAAATCAGCTGACAAACATGGCTAAATAATTCTGTCATTCAAAAACAAAAGCAAAAAGTGGAGTGTGACTTTCAAGCTCTGCTTTGCTGTCTAACATATACTGAAATGAAATGTGGAGACTCATTGCATTTTAACAGCTAATAGAAACTACCTGCATCCAAGACCTTCACCTCAAATACGAATTCATCTGTCTCTTATTCTGCTGCTTTTAAGGCTGTTCCACCTATCTATAGTAAATTTGAAAGAGTTTATTTTCATATTTACCCTCAGTTAAAACTCTCCAAGGGGGAGCAGCATTTGTATTTCAAAAGGAATTTACCTCAAACATCATAACCAACATAGTAATCAAACATCATAGACAGATATCTGCATGCTCTGACCTGACTTCAGATAGACTAGAACAGTTTTCTTTCACATTGTTGGAAGGATTTTAGTTTTTATCAATAGTTTTTCTAAATTAGACCAAAATCAGGCCTGGGTTTAACACTTTACAATTTTTTTTCTATATTCTCCCCTTGAGAGAGATCCAAAAAAGCAAAATAAAACCATGTTGAAAGATAAAAAACATATAGTCCAGAGTTCTCCCTACTATGATGATCATCAGGCTGCCAAATACTAGCAAAATTGTTCTGTTTATGAATACTTGTAATTAAAACTTCCTAAAGCAGCAAAATTCTGGAAAAAAAAAAAAAGAAAATGCATATCAAAGCTTCAAATTTATATCACCTGAAATTTAAAAAAAAAAAAAAAATCATTCAATAAAATCTGTTATTTTTCAGCCAAGGCTGTCCTTTAAGAAACAGTTAAAGGAAAAAATAGAAACATGATTAATTAGATTTTGAATCAATCAGTTAGTGAAAAATAAACGTAATGTCCTTGATATTTGGTTTGGTATTGATTTCCTTATTTTTAACCACAGAAAATCAAATATTCTGATTCACTGTGGTATGATTACAAAGTTTAAACTTCTAAGTAACAGTGAAGAAAATCTGTTTGTAACATATCATTGCTGAAAATTCCAAAAGAATAATTTCTGTTACCCAGAGTCTGGAAGAAATACTACCTTCAGAAAGAATGAAAGAGTCCACTTGAGTGGAGAGTTTGTTAAGTAGCACAAATCATGGGTATTTTCATATATTTTATGCTCATTCTTTCCACTTAAAAACCCTTCACCTGCAATTCAGAGTAAATAGCGAGGACCAGTTTTCTCATAATGTTAAATAAATGCTTGTAGAAAAAGTTGGCAGCTTCATTGTTTAGAGAATTTCAGTACTAAAATTAGTCATAGCAACAGCTGAATGCTGGCCTCAAAGACCTCATTTTTATTCTCCTTTGCACAAAGCTACTTTCTGCACTAGCTGTGCCTGAATCCTCTTTCTAGCTAGAGCAAAGCAGAGAAAGAAAAGTCTATCTCAAGAAAAGTTTTTCCAAAATTTGCTTTTATTTTTCATTCAGACAAATCCGTGTCTATCACTCGTAAAAAAAGAAAGAAGTGTGTGAGGTGGCAGTTCATGTAGTTTAATAACTGTAAGGTGATAACCTAAACAGAACGAAATGTACTGTGGGATTGAGTTTGTCTGAGTTGCAGGATGTGTTCCATCTTCACATTAAGATGTGGCATGTAATGCAAATGCATACACATGGATGTGTAATGCCATTTGAAATATCTGCTGCTGACCTCCAGCTATTGTTCCAGTGTAACATAAGACTCCCCTTAATCTTTTGTCACTTCTGCCAATTGTGTGCAGATCTTTGGATTTGGATTATTTGGGGCATGTCAAACACTACTGTGCATGTATGCAATAACAATTAATCATATTCACAGAGAGGGATTGTCATGGTTTTACTCCAGATTGCAAATAAGCCCCACCGAGCCACTCATTCTCTCGGTGGGATAGGAAGAGAATTGGAAGAGTAAAAGCAAGAAAACTCATGGGCTGAAAGAGAGACAGCTTGAGAAGTAAAGCAAAAGCCATGCAGCAACAAAAGCAAAAAGAACTAATTCACTGTTTCTCACTAGCAGAAAGGTGTTCAGCCATCCCCAGGAAACAAGGATTAAAAAAAAAAAAAAAAAAAAAAAAAAAAGAGAAGTAACTTTGAAGCTAGATACTGAAATTTCAGTGTTTGCGTGCCAATCAGACATACAAGCTGGCACAGTGGTCCATGGGGCAGAAGCCAGTGCAGCCAAGGATGTGCAGAATACCCCAAATGAGATTGTGCAGAACTGAGGCTCTGGTCTTTACAGAGCACTGGTTACCTTCAAGGAGCTATCTAAATTCACATGTTAATAGGAAGAGATCATGACAATACAGTCAATGGAGCAGAGACAGGAATCAATCCTATTTTTAAAGCAAATGGCTGTGAATTTTGGGCTCCACTGGCTGTAGTGACTACCATTTACTAAAATGGATATCCACAATCCGGAGTTAGAAGCACATGGCTCGCCCTTACATGAAATGTCAGTGGGAGGAATCCCACACATCTTTTAAGTCTTAGCTCAGGAAACCATTTTTATTCATATCAGTCTCTGCAGAAACACCTGAATGCAAGTTTCTTCATATTGCAGACCTCCTGGTATATGCATGAGATTCTTTATTCATATATAATAACTTTTTATAAGGAAAGTTTGAAATAAATAATTCTCAGTCAAGAACTTCGTACAGACAAAGTATGACTTTGCAATTAGAGCAATTTTGGGTGAAAATATTTTACTTAGGCCTATTAATATAATTCATCTCATCTGGAGTCCAAGAAGGCATCTTACATAAGCTAAGACATTTTCTTTCTGAATGTTTAGAAAGAAAACATATTATTTATGAAATTCAAAATTTCAAATAATTTTATTGTGGATATCAATCCTAAAATTGCTGAAATTTTCAAGCATTTTAGTTATCAAAACTCTAAGGCAAGTGTATAAATTTTAGAAAATAGTGATCACTATTTAATTTCAACATAGAAAAAAGTAATTTTTTCTTTATTTATTTCATATTTTTATATTTTAAATTATCACTTTTACATGGAACAGACCTGGAGGATAAACTATTTCTCTATATGATCATGCACTAGCTAAATCTTTCTAAGGTTTTGTCATCTACCTTTATACTGAAAACTATTTTTTTTTGTTCTAAACATTGTGCAAAATTAGCACTTTCCCTATCTGTAGTAATTTATATCCTATCTTACGAAATGTCAAGTAATTACTTAAGGAAATTTTATACACCAGGGTGTAGTGGGAGACCTTGTCAATGCATTTTTTAGATAATTCTAAATACTCTGGGACTGGAAAAAAAAGTTGGAATGACACATACACAAAATAAGTTACCTAATAAAACAGACCTGTGCTTACTTTACAGACTTTCATATTGATTGAATTGCCTCTCAATTGATTTATTTCTTTTTGAGAGCTAAATTTGGAGAGTAAGAGAATGGCTCCATCCTTGCTAAAGGAAACTCACATACAGTCATTCACACCCCTCATCTTTCTCCCATCAATGTATCATTGAAGGAAGATCCTTCTACAGATGAAAGTTGCTGGACACTTGTTGCAGTTGCCCAGTCAAAGGTACCTTTAGTCAAGATAACATCAACAATAATGAATGGATGTATAAGAAAGTGTCCCTCAGATTTTAAAAACTTCTATAGTTTTAAAATTAATTTAAAATTAGGATATAAAATTAACCTTTCTTTTTGAGAAAACCTCAAGTTCTTTTTAAAAAACCTTTAGTACTGGGTGATTTTCCAAAGTGTCTGATGACTTTTCAAAGTTCCAAAACATTTGTGTAATATTCTTCCAGGTGTAATAAAAGGCCTCAGTGAAGTTCTCTGAACTCTTTCCCTGATCTTCTCTTTTGTAACACAGTTTTACCTGAAAGTATTTTGGTGGCCTAGGACCGAGGTGCCTGTGGCAGCAAATGGGTGGTCATAAGCACTTAATATTTACTTCAAGAGAAAAGCACTGTGTGATAAGTTTGCAGTGAAAAATCTGCTTAACAATGAATATTAACATTTTCTAGAACAAAAATTAAAATTTCATTCATGCATACCTTCTATTACGAAGGAAAGTTTTACTGCTCTAGAACATGCTACAGGAGTTGTATACATATATAAGAAATATTAATTAGAAGGAAGTCAATAAAAATATGTGAAGTAAAACCAGTGCATATTCTCTGCAGAAAATATTCATGTACACATAAAAAGCACACATACTTCTTATATATGTCCCAAAGAATGTTCATTAATTTAAAAGAATATTAATATATTAATGCAACAGTAATTCAAAACTCAGTAAGCAATGATGTGCTTCAGAATCTGTCTGATCTTTACAAAGTCAAAACCCAATGTCATTAACAATAAGCCAGTTAGTTAACTTTAAACTTAAAAACTTTTCATGGATAATTTCTGCATTTATTTATTGCTTTGGGCGCCTGCTATCATTACAGAATCACATAATCATTTTGGCTGGCAAAGACCTCTAAAATCATCTAGTCCAACCTCCAACCTTTGACTTGATCACAATTCTACTGTATTACATGACAGGAATTTTAAAAAATGAAATTTACAGCAATTGCAATAATTCTGAAAAATATGGTTTCTTCAGATTTGACCTATCTTCATGTACTAAAGTAAGGTTGAGGAAAACTTCAATCTTAATAAATCTCCTGCAGTTTAAGATTTAAAACTCACACTGTTTCAAATTAGTGAGGACAGCAATATTTATTTGCTATTGAATTCTAGGCAGCAGGATATTTCAGCAGGAAATATTTAATAAGAATTCAACTTATGACCGCAGAATTTGCAAACAAGTACTTGAGCTACATGCAAATAAAAGGTTTGCAAATTGAAGAAAAATACAAGTAAAGTTGATTGCCGTTTCTGTCTTTGATCTTTCCAGAATCAGAAAACTACACATGAATTACAAGGAAAGGATGTCTAGGAAGGACATGAAATAAAGACAGAACACTCATTGTTGTCCCTGCATGCTTAGGGACAATTGAACAACATTACAGTCCATCAGATCCAGTGTTTTCAAGTAGGCTGTCTCTGTAAAATAACAACTATGAAGATACAGATCCAGATGACTTCTTGGATTTTTTGTTGTTTGTTTGTTTTCTTCTTCAAAGGAAAGTTGGATGGCTGGCTAGCAGAAGGAAATGGAGAATAAAGCTCATCAGCAGAGGAAGCAGTCACAGATAATGTACTCAGCCACAACAAAGAATCCAAGCCCATCAAAGCTTTTGTCACTAAATTAGTTTATTTCCAAAACCCAGACTTACCCTATTCTGAAGCTGCTTTACAAATCCAGTGTATTTTCAGTCTGCTTTCCCCTCTTTTCCTGCTCTTTAGTTGCACATTGAAGCTAATCTGTGCTTTCAAACGGGGTTATATGATCAACCCAAATAATTATCAGCCTATCTCAGTACTACCAGTTGTTTCAGTTGTTTTTTAAATCACTTTTGTGGCTGCTCAAGAGACTATAACATTTTTTCTCCATATTGAATAGGTTTTGTAGTTAAATGAGATGCCTTGGCTGCCATAGTCTCATATTTAGCTATACTTCATCTCTGACAAAAGTGAGTGAGAGGAATAAACATTATTATTTACATCACCCAAGTGTTGTAAAGAATATGAAAGTTTTAATGAGTATTTTATGGGAAAGAAAGAAGCAAGTAGGGTCATCAATGAATTTCCAGAATTGTAGGAGAGGCACTTATGTACAGGTAAACAGCAGCAGTGCCTACCTTTTTTTGACTAAAAAATAGCAGGGAGTGTGCAGACACCTTTACATGTCGAACTACATAATTTGGGTAGTTTGGAATTAGAATAGGAATCCTGAAAGGAAAAGGCGAATTAGCGTTACAAAAGAAAATATTATTGCCTTTATATCATTATGATGCCATAATTTAGGGTCAGTGACAATCCAAGAAGATATTTGCAATCACTTATATTAACTGGTATTGTTGAGCAAGTTAAAATGGTGTAAACATGGCTTATATGAATACAAATTAATCAGAAGTTTTCCAAAGCAACAATTTTTTGAAGAAAAATAATCACAGAAATATGTCAAAAGCTGAACACATTTGGCAATATTTATAATGATTTAAAAAAGGAAGCATTTCAACACTTTTTGATTACAGCACTTTCCTTTTCATGCAAATATTCCTTTGACATAATAAAAGGTGAAAAAATGACAAAATAAATCTTTTCAGTAGGCTGAAAATAATTAAAGGCCTAACCCTAAACAATCATTATTTCATATTGTGAAACATTTCCGCAGAAAGCCATGTTATGTTCTTTTGGAAGAAAAAGAGCAAGAGAACAAATCTTCATAAGACTCAGAAATGCAAAACCAGCTCAGACCTGTCTTGGAAATGAATTAATAGTGCAGGTTATCGTCCTTTGGATGACACACGCACCAAATTTGGTATGCTGGCCATCTTCCAAAAAGGGTAATTACTTTCTGCTTACCTGTTATTCTCCTGCTGGTTTTCTTGCAAGATGTAGTTTTTGTTACATTCTGTTCCAAAATATTGTTAATGATGCTGTCTTCACAATGATTTTTCCCCCCCTTTGTTCTTAACCATTAAAAAATAGACTTTCAGTGGAATGCATGTCAAACAAACAGTAACTGGTAAGTTATGGCCCCTAAAAATTATTAATTCTATATCATCATATCTATCTGTCTCTTTTTGAGCCTTCAGCAACATGAAATAAAATTTGTAAAAATCTCCACAGCTGCTGCCATGCAAGATAACTGCACTCAATAGAACACCCAATAGCAAAAATGAAATCTAGAGAATTTTTCAACTGATGCAGATACTATAAAATATGATTAAAGATTGAATTGTATGTATACCAACTACAACAGATTTAATTCCTGTGTAAGCTTTCTTCACGAAGATCTCAAGTATTTGAAATATCAATGGTATTATGTAATTATATAAATGAACAAATTAAATTTTGGTGCCTTTATTTATTAGTTCTGCCACCTATTCCTGATCAGTATCTATTAGCAAAATTCAAATATATGGAGATAAATTTCACAAATATATATTAGCTCTTTCCAAGGTTTGTAATTCTATTATTAGAATAGTTGCCTGTAATATTAATTCAAAACACTCTTTCACTGTTAAAATTCCATGTCCAGCCAGATTCTGTGTACATGTACCTTCATCACTAGAAATTCTGTTGGACAGGTTTTCCTCTTTCAGGCAAGGCTTTTAAAGCTTGAATGTCCAAGGATCTTTGTTGGTATGCTTAAATACTTGCTCTGGAAAACTCAGGATTCCTGTGCCATTCTGGTACTTTACAGCAATTGGGATCTCAGCTATTCATATTATCCCACTTTTAAAATTCTAATAAATAAAGGAGTTATAGGTTATTGCTAAGATTCAGAGTTTAGACATATTCATAGATTATTCCTTGTTAACCACAAATTAAACAAACCCCTGGACAATGGGAATTACCAAATAAATATTTGAAAATAAATACACAGGCTGTTCTCTGAACAATAATCACGAGTCTTTCCATAGAAAGTAATAGCAAGTGGTGGTTTGATTTTAAGAATAGAGAACTTGAACAATGTTCTTGCTCTTGCCTTCCTTTCCCCTTCCCTCCCCTCTCCTCCTCTCCCTTGTATCAGCAGCCATGGCTGTCAGAGCTTACCAATGAGCGATCTGTTATAACGCAGAGATTCAACCACTGCTTTTAATAAATGTGAAATCCAAAATGTTTACATGATTCCTAAATTTTGGCATATGCCCTCAAGAAAGATGTATCTTCTTTCAGTAGAGCTTTTGAAACTGGTATTTAATTTTCATTTTATTTTCTGTTTAGAGCAATGGATTCTCCCAATCTTTGGCATGCCTGGCTTTCATATGATAATCAGAACTGCCATATGTTTAAGAGATTTGTTTCTCACTTAACTGCTTTAACTTGCTGAAATAATCAGCATGACTCAAAGCCAAATTCTATAGCTTGATGAAAAGAGCACTCACAAAGCAACTGTCCATCACTTTTTCACACCGTGACAAAATGGTTTTCATTTTACTGCAATAATTTTGAGCAGTTGATGCATGTTCACAGCATTCTGTTTCAAACTTTCTTTTGAGAATAGAGCTAATTTCAATGAAATAGCTATTTTAGATATATATCAATTACTTACTAATTCATGGGCATGTTAAAAAAATCCTGAAGTTGCTGTGGACCAAAATACTAATTTAGCACTTCAAATTACATATACAAACAATTAGAAATAGAATCCAAATCACATTGTTATGGAACTTATATTTGTCTCATAAATGAAAACCTGGTGTAGAAATGTTTTGCTGAAGAATAATCCTAACGAGGAGGTGCTCATCAAAACAGAAGAAGCTTTCTTATGTTTCTGCTTGAGTATTGGTTCAAATGTAAGGAGTGAAAAGAAAAGAGGGATTATCTGTCTGACACGGTTTACATACACTAAGGCAGACAGACATTTAGTGCCTTCATTAGGAAAACTCGTGTTTTAGGCTTTGCATGCCTGACACAAAAGTTACTGAATCAGTACAATAACTGCAGTAAGCCCTAAATGAGCTTCACTTGCTGATACATCTTAACAAAATAAAACTTATGATTTTCTCCAATAGGTAACTTCATTTCTTATCATGTTCCTACACAAATTGTGAGAAGGGAAAGCAATAAAGATAACTAGTAAATATATTTGTATTAATCCTATAATTGTACATAAATGTTTTTATTACAATTGTCAATATTGTAAGGACTGAATATCGCTAATCAGCTGTGCTCATAAACTCTATTTATGTTTTCTACCCATCTTCCTAGAAGTAGAACTATATTTTTTATTTGATAGCTTCACAAAATACTGTTAAATAATATTTTTCTTTTTATCACATTTTGTCAATATCTTCATTTGCACATGCATATTTCTTCTTGTAAAAGAAAAATATGGTAATGTTCTTAGCTATCTTATTACAAAATTACACCTATATTATAGATCAGTATTAAGATCAACATAGAAATGCCAGAAAAATCTCAAGAGATAAATCAATAACTAAGAAGAGTTAAAGTTTTCTGATAAATATAAACTAAAATATATGTTTTATAAAATCTGTAACCTCACTGCAAAAAATATTTTTTTAAATATTTTTTTCTCCAGGAATTGGATACATTAATATCTGAATTGTGTTTTATACCAATTTCAGTGATTAGGCTTGACTTTCTTTTTATGGATCTGTTTTAGCAAGGAGGTAAGTTTACTTGCTTGTATGTTAGTATCCTTGTAGCTTTTAAGTAGCCATAAAAATAAAATGGCATCAACTTAAGTATTTTATATTGGTGCTATCTTATATTATTTCTATAGTGTCAGAAACCAGGTAGATCTGGTTATATAGCATATATGCATATAGCATTTTATATATAGCCATGTAGCATTGTGCTTTGCTTTGCTTATTTTGGTGCACTTTCAAAATGGAATATTGGAGCACGCAGGAAGAGCATAGGGAGCTAATTAATACAAGAGCAGATCAGAGTCAATTTATTAAGACAGATCAAGCCATAATTACTTTTAAATGCTAGGTTCTATCAAGAGTTACAGTCACATAAGACTTGAGGAAGGGAGGTACAGGTAAAATGTGACAGGTCCTAATATTAACATCAAAGATTGCCATGTCTTAGAAGTCACATGAATGCTACTTAAGGAAATGATAATACCTTTGCAGAAAAGGCAATATAATTATCTCCGATTTTCCTAGCTCAATTTTTTCACATCTTCCACCAAAGCTGGCGGTGGTGAATGCTTTGGCAAACCCTGAAGTGTTTGAGCAACCTTGCAGCCCTGTGATATGATGTTGCCATCGCTAGCAACAGGTCATAGTGCTTGGAGCTTTGTTTTACTTGGTTTAGCTGTAATAATAATTTCTCTAATTGACCAGTTGTCTGTACCTTATTGGTTTTAATTCTGCTTGTCTTTGTATGATACAGCTAGAATTTTCCACAACAGTAACAAGCAGATCTTCCAGGTAGAAAGATACTCCCACCTTTTCTTTCCTACTGCCAGCAAATCATAAATATCAGTCTGTGGAAACATTCCCTCACTCATGTAGGCCCCACTGTTTTTGCCGGGATCATGTTTCGTGAACTTTATCTGTAAGGATCTCATGTCCAGTAAAAACAGAGTTTGGCTCTTGAGCGCCTTTCTGAATCTGAGTCTAGAAGGACAAAGACACTGTTTATGTGTTTAGTCCTTGCTATGGATTACACAGGTGACTCTGCTGCCTCCAGAACTCAGGTAGTTCCCAGGAATGTTCAGTGACTCAGGAGAGTAGTGGGAGATGGAGCACACAACAGGATGTTGCTTAATGCCAGATGAGGAGCTTGCTCTTCCAGCTAATTCCAATGTGTAGCTGCTCACTCAGACTTGGTACTAAAAAATGTAATCATTTCACATCTACATTCAATCAACAAAATATCAAAATTTAGTCAATTTGAATAATTTCCTAAACTTTTTTTTTTTTTTTTAATATAGATAATTTTGATTCAGGAGGAATGTCATGTTTATGGCCTCAGTTATGCTGAAAGCTGAAAGTGAAGGACAACCAGGAATTCAACATATGACTCCAACCAAATATAATCTGGTAACAATTGCTCCCTTTTGCCTAAAAGCAGAGTAATTTTTTGGAAAACACATGAAATGGTTATAAGTATATTGGCTTAAAGGAATTCAAGTAAAACAGAAAAAGATTTATTTGAGAATCTTTGTGGGGTTTTGGAGAGAATTAGCTGCTTGGAAGAATCTTCGCCAAGCAGATTCAAACTTAGTTCTGTTGATGCTGAAGTACCACCCAGCAAGTCTGGGGAATTTCCCAGGAAAACTTAAGGCATGAATCCACTCCAGATCAAAGTGTTAGTGTTTTTGCTGACACCAGTTCTAAGACCCTTTTATAGTTCTAGCTCCATAATCCACCTACAGTTTTACATATATCAATGCTTTAAAAACATCACCTTGATTTCCTGTAAATATAACAAAGTCAGTCAACAGGAGAAGATAGGGAAAGACAGAATTAATTCGCTACGTGGCACATTTCTTACACACATTTCTTCCCATTTATTTCTTAATTTCCATTCTTCCACAGATAAAAAAATCATCCAATATAGAATTATTCCATTAAGATAAAGTCCAATTCCTTTCCCTGAGAAATTAGGATCAAAGAAATAAAGATTATTGTAAAACCAGGTTTAGTTTTTCTAGCTGTGTATGAGATTGGATAAAAAAAAAATAAAAAATAAAAGAAAGCAGTAGAGATATGGCTGAAATACGAGAAGAGATTATAAATCCTAACTACATTAAGTCCTGTGGAGCTCAGGCTGTATTAAAATTCTTCAGACTAAGTTGTGCCAAGACACCTCCCTGGAACATTGGGAACACCATAACTAGAAAAGTGAGTGCAGGAACAGGGAAACAGTGGAGATCTGGTGAGCAACTCCCCTTTACCTGGCCCATGGCTGGAGTTTCTTTTTGTTTTCTACATACAGTGAGAACACTGACAACCATTTTCTCACTTTGTAAAAAGGCAAAAAAATCCTTTAACTTGTTTTATTAAGGCAGGGTTCTTTTCTTTATCTTTGATCCATAAATTGCTTCTTCCATTTGATTCACCTTTCCCTTCAGCTGTACCTCAGCATGTCAAAATTGTTGTGTCTGGGTCTACCTAGAGGCTAACGCTGGGACTAAGATATCATCTTGACGTGCTTGAATTTTTTTTTCTTTAGCTAACCGCATGCTTACCAGAAAGAATAAAGAAATTAGCATTGCCTTTAGCTCATCCCCAAGTTCCAGGATATGCTAAAAGGCATGCTCTAAACATGACTTCCTTTCAATCTAATATCTTGTGTCTAATTACCAGTCTAATGTCTAATATCTAATGTCTAATATTAAGAAAAATACTATCAGAGTTTTGGAATGGATAAATTTTTTTTTTACATTGGTGCATAGAGTAGTGACTTTCACCAGTCCATGATGTTAGTTTTTGATGTTCCTGTATCTCTCATTTTAGCACCATAAAATTACAGTGCAACTTTAAAGGAAGAAGGCACTAGTGGAATCATGTGTGCTTTAAAGGGTATAAAAACATCTTGATCAGCTATACTTGAAAAAAATGTTGTTGATTGTTTCATTTTTTCCAATGTATTTTTCACATCAAATCTTCCAGAATTTCTGTACTACAGGATATATTTAATATAATAGTAAAAATACATTCATCCAAATATGTCAGCTAGAACCTCACTGCCAGGTCCCAGTAACAGATTTAGTCTCATTCTTTTTATGTAAAAGACTGAGTTTTAGACAGTAATTTGAATGGCATTACCTTGGTATTTTCCACAAGAATACAGCAGTCACAATCTGGATTGTCAGTAAAGTGTAAACATAATCATGAAAATACCGCTTCTATGTATGTAATACAAGAATTTTCTGCTGATGTGCTTGAAAACTTTGTCAAGCAAATGTGCCAATATCACAGGAGCTGCTGAGAAGACATTTGAGCTATTTTGTATTAAATAGCATTGACGCAACTTCTGCCTTGGAGACAGATGTACAGATGTATCTCTGCACCCAGTTAGTATTAATTACACATTACATTGACAGATTTTTTTTTGTTTGAGAATGCAGATTTGATCTTTTTGCTCCTTCTGCTACACCCCAAAATCATAGTCTGAGTTCTAAAATGCAACGAATGCCTGATGCTCATTGTCTACCCCCCAATACATTGCATACATGCACATTTTACAGCAAAGGCCATTATTTCATTGCAGAGACTGAGATATTTTTTAGGCATAAGTGCTTTGTTGCACAAGGTTCTTGTATCTATGGAGAGTTTTTGCACCTTATCCCATCCTAATTTTTTAATTCTGCTTGTTTTTGTTTTTGGTTTGGTTTAGTTTGTTGCTTTTTTTTTTTTTAATGGCCTTTAACTTTCACCTGGTCTTTGCAGAGTCCAAAGTGCAGTTTCTCTAATACAGTTTGAGTAGGAGTGCCCGGTGAGTCATTGACTGATTAAAAAAAAAATAAAATAAATAAAAAAGAGTACTCAAATGTCTGAAAAGGTGCAGCAAGTCCACAAGCACATATTTTGAGGTCCTGTTTAGCTTTTTATCAGATGGGTAGCAAAAAATATATAAAAACCCTCAAGAAGTAGAAAGAAAGAAAATGTAAAGCTCTGAGTCTGATGAAATATGATAAAATGGTTTTAATCAAGGACATGGTCTGATTGGTGGTTGAACAATTATCAAGAGGTAGATAAATTGCTGTGTACCATTCTCAGCTTTGTAAATTTGAACACTTTTTTTACCTACCAGGCCCCGAAGGTGTCTCAGATGTCTTGAAGGAAAATGCAGTGTGCTGAAGAAAATTTAAAGGGCAAGTTGCTAAAATAAATCTCTGACTTCATCAATGGTATTTTCATTACAAATACATGAATAGCTTAGTTTATTATTAGATAAATAAATAAATAAATAAGTAAAAACAACAAAGGATTAAAAAAAAGTGAAAAGATGCCTCTGTAAACTTTGCATAAAAATATTTGGTTTGTCCCATGCAAAATTTCAACCCACAGAGATAGATGTGCTTTCAGGCTGAATAAACAAGAAAATGCTGTTTCAAATAGAAAACCTTACAGGTTTTAATGCTGCTAAGTAATTAAAGAATATAATACCCCATTATAAAAGATCAATATACACTTGAGACCAGGGCAGGATCTATTTCTGAAATGATATAGCACACACTGATTTCTATCACATTTTCAGTATTGATCTGATGTGAACCTTGTTGATTTGACTTCTCAGCTTGTTTGCCAAGGTTTTAAGATTGCCTGTGCCTCCAGAGTGAAATTAAAGTCAAGGCTGTTTGCATGTCTACATAAGCTGCTGTTAGCAGGTCTCAGTCAGAGACTCCAGTAAACAAGCTGTGTACTCCTTTGAAATGATCAGTTCCAGCTCTGTTTTGACAGTTTCTTAGAAACTGATTTTCATGAGAAATTCTTTGATGAGAATAGTGAGTGCAAGAAGCACGAAGCCTATTGCTTTCTTTTACATGTTTGTTCTTTTATGTATGAAAAAGCTCTTTATAGTATTCTGATCAGAAAAATGCTGGTGGGGAAAATTTTGCAATGATTCTTAATTGGTTTTAACTTGATGCAGTTGGTATCAGCAATTACAGTAATATCACGATTATAAGCCGCACCATTTTGACGATAATTTTGGTCTGAACCCAGAAGTGCAGCTTAAAATCCGGAGCAGCTTATATACGAACAATGTTCTAAAAGTTGCCAACCTGGAAGTGTGAGCCCTCGGCAGCCCCAAGCTGAGCTGGAACCCAACCAGCCCTGGCAGAGGCAGGGAAGCCCGGCAGAGCCGGGGCTGGTAGTGCTGGGCCAGGGCGAGCAAATGAGGCGGCAGTGGTGCAGGTGGGGGTGAGCGAGCCTGGTGGCGGCAGCAGGACTGCCCGGCCTGCCCCGAGCGGCCCCACCAAGTGGCAGCACCGAGCTGGGCCGCCTGGCCCTGTCGGCAGCCCTGAGCAGGCCGAGCCTGCCCAGCCCTGAGCTGAGTCAGTAAACCCCACGATCCCGCGATTCTGTTACCATTTGGCAACTTTGTGAAAGTTGCACATGGATCCTTGCTGTGAACAAAAGTGTGGTTTATAATCCGGTGCGGCTTATTTATGGAGGAAGAACGAAATGTTGCTGACACCCTGGAAGTGTGGCTTATAATCAGGTGTGGCTTGTAATCGTGAAATTACTGTACTTGGATAAAAATGAACAAATTAAGGGAATGACAAGAATCATTGCACCATTGCTTATTAACACAGCCAACAGAATGGGAAAATCTCATTTTTCTCAGTCTGTTAGAATTGGAAACTTCAGAAAGACAACTATAGACTTTTATTTACACATGGGTCTGAGATATCTTTCTCATTTCACCCCATGAAATATGAGAAGAGTAAGTCCTTTCAACAGTGGCTTTTGGCACTTACTGTCACCGTCAGGGTTAGAGGTTGGACCCCAAAAATTCCAATGCTCAAAACTACTTCCAAGCTTCCACACAATACTTCAAGATTTGGGTGGCAGGAGTTACCTTTTATTTTAGGCAGGGAAATGTTTAAGCTTTCTTTTGAGATCTGACTAGGAAAGATCAATCATACTGAATAATGTGCATAAAACATGGGATTTATAAAACAGAAATTGTGTCACTTATTTGGCTAAGTTTCTGTATGCAACTTTGTTATATAAAAGAGGAATAATACATACTCCTCTCTTCTCCCCATGTGCCTGGCACTTCAAAGGTTATATGGCAATTTGAAAGACCTTGGTTTAAGTATGACTTTTGTATTTGCGATCTTCTGATCACCATTACCATGAGGTTAAGCTGTTTTGAAATGTCATCCACCAATCTTCTAACGGGCTCTGGATCCACTGGGTCAAACTCACTAGCTTGAGCTCTGATTGTAGTTGTAGATTTGAAATAAAAAACTGTAAAATAGAATCACTCCCCTCTCAGAGGAAATGAGATGTGTGTGGGAGGCAGGATGGAGGGGTAGGCTCTCAAGGGTATGGTGAATCTGCCTCTGACACAAAACAAAAGGTTCATCACTAGTGGCTGGAAGTGAGAGTGCTCCTCCACAACAAGCACCTTCAGCCTCCTGATTAGGACACCCATGTGGGAGGGTGAGATGTGGGGTTTGGTGCCCAGGGCTTTCATGTCCTATGGGAGGTCTCTGATGCTCCAGTATGGAACGACAGGATCACAGTAACAGACCCTCCTCCAGCTGTCTCCTATAAAAAGCAGTGACTCATTTTGCGTTTAGATGTCGTAAGCCAAGAAGGCCTGGTGAAGAGAAGTACATCTCAGTAGCACAGAGTTCATAATTTAGCACTACTGCTTTTCTGAGTTTTTCTGTAGGCTGCTTTAGGTAGTTTCCCACTGAATAAATTGTTATATAATTTTGGGCCCTATTCTGAACTGCCCAATTTTCTTTAGACTGAGCAGAAGACCAGAGCAATTTGGTTATTGAGTGTAGATTCTATTTGCAGGATCAGAGACCTCAGGATCTTTTCCTATCTGAGGTTGCAACTCTTACATATTTTTTAAAATGTATGTGTTTATTTTTACACAGAGGAGCAATGCTAGTTCTTGATTTTGGGGTAAAACAAAAAAGAATAAAAACAAAAAACTCAACTTTTTAATGGGAGAACATCTTGCCTTTTTCTGTGAAGAATCCCTCACTTCTTTGATGAGATAGACCTAATAGCTGTATTTTACACATTACCTGAGACTGACTGTCTTGTTATATTGCCATAAATTCTGCTTTTCTCTTCAGTATGGAATTGCCAAAAGAGCTCTTCCATCTAGAATCCAAAAAATAATAAAAGCTGTTTCAAAGAGGGTAATGTTTGTTTGCTTTTTAAGTCTCTGTACCTTAAACTCAAATTTGCCTTGACTTCCAGGTAGATCTGATTTTAGCTTGATTCTATTGATTTGCTTATTCTAATGATAAAACTTTCCATGAAAGGGTAGCTTCTTAGATTAGGTAAACCATTGTAATTCAATTGATTTTAGTGTTGTGATGATCTGTACAAACTGAGAATCTGGTCCAAAGCTGAGCATTTTATTACCTGGAACCTTTTTATTTTTAATCAAAAAATATTTCTAATCATGCAAAACAGCTGACAACCAGTGATGCCAATGATGTCTAATCACTATATACTACAGACAGCAAAACAAAAGATTTGTAGTTTATCCCCATACCTCCCTGAATCTTAAACCTACAAGATTAAATGTTTAAATGTTGGAGTCTCTACAGTAGCTTAACATTCAAGGAGCACTTGCTCTGTTAAATCTTTTGAGTGGCTTGAGGAGGTTAACCAAAACACAAAAGAGGCTCAAGCATCCTAAACAGAATCTGAAGGATGATTTTCAAAAGCTGAAAATTACAAGATCTCAGACGTTTTGAGAGGGCAGTGTAAAGACCTGAGCTATTTCACAATAAAAATGAAAATTAGTATTATCACCCTATTTTAGCAGTTTTGATTTATTTATTAACAAAATTTTCCACAATGGATGAGGTTTTTTTCTGGGTAGTAAATTAAAGAAGATATGCAACATAAAATGTAACACACTGAGATATATTATTAAAATAAAAAATCCCATCCTGCTTATGTAGGTCCATAACCAAGAATGATGTGACCACCACCCTATTTTAGAAAGCTAATTGAGGAGGTTTTTCCTGACTTCTGCTCAGTTTGAGAGACAGTGACTTGGAGTCAGCCTCTCTGGTGGAATCCCAGCAGTCCTGCAACTCTGAATTTTCCCTGGAAAAAACGTGAATCTCTGCCTTTTTTACAGCAGATTTATCCAAATGATCTCCCCATTTTCAGTAAACCTGTAGGTTTAATTTGTAAAGGTAAATTTGTAAGCATGATGAAGGAATACAAATGTCACAGTAATTTCTCAAAGAAACCAAATATGAGTTGCTGCTATGCAAAGGTGTATGTAAGAGGCTAGATCCAGCCTACTTGTAAACTTCTTGCTATAAGCCAGAGCAAAGACCAGACAGACCCAAACAATGCTAAATATTAGTTGTGCTTTTATTCCTTTAAGAAATATTCTCATTCTGGGTCTCTTTTGCTTCTGGACTGAAAATGTCCTGTCATCATATTTATATGCAATCTAAAAATGTTCATATGCAGACATCTGGACACCACAACATTTATTTCTTAAATAATGTTTTCACTTATGTAATGTATGGTTGTAAAATGACCATCACCTATGTACCACAAAAAAATAAATAAATGTAATAATTTCTTAGATGTTGAAGAACTCATCTATCAAGAAATAGTAAGAAACCAGAATTTGTCTAAAGGGGTTTTTCAACCATGCATTTAGTGTGGTGTTGGCTAACATCTAATGATAAAATGATAGATTTTAAGGCTAGGATTAAATATTCTGCTGTAAAAATATAGAAAAAGTGTTTTCTGATTTTCTGCAAAATAATTTTGGAATCTTCCTGTTTACATATATCTCATTAAATCTTTTTAGATTAATCAGTTCAAGAACATAAATTATTTCTAAATAATTATTTGTCAAAACACTGCTGATGTTATTGCTTTTGCCAAAATTTGTTCTCTGTCTATATAGAACTCATTACATTGAAAGTATTACTAAGCTTTTTGGAAAACAACATATAGATAGGTCTGTATGTTCTTTGATGGGGATCTTCCAAATTTCCTACCTGTTCTAACTAGACCAACTTGGTTTCTTACTAATATTCTTTCCTCAGGTGAAGCTCCCTCATTTTGCAAACCTTATTAATGCTGTAGGCAGAAACTAAGCAGGCTACTCACCTGTAACTATTTTAAAAATACTTAAGTGGACATTAGCCATTTCAGCGTCATTTTGCATTCTGGATGAATGCTCAGATCTGCTTTTTCTATGCTTGCTGATTTACCCAGGCTGCCAATTACTGCTTGCTTGGCATACAGAATCACATCTCAAATCTCCCCATTTGTGCGGATGTTGTATGTCATCACTTCACTCTAATAAACATCTGAGATCTCAGCTTCTCTCAATTCTTAGCAACTGTGTAAACAAAAACGCAAAGGGTAATCTTGAAAGGAAGAAAAAAATAAAGAGGGGAAATAAACCCTTTCACCTGTGAAACCTCAGTCTGTGCTGGCAGAAAGGAATAGGTTTAGCTTGGCTCCTATTCATTCCTTAACTTACATCCCAAAATTGTCATGCATAATTTGATCCAAATGGATCGCCTTGGTTTCAGGAGGGGAAACAGATCAAGTAACAGAAAAGAGTGAATCACCTGTAAGTTATTGAGAAGTCAGACTGCCACTTGGGTCAAGGTTAGGGTAATTAGCTGGTCAGGCTGAGCTGCGATTTGCCTGAGGAGAAACAAATTAATTTGGTTTCCACATTTTCAGCATGACCTTTGTTGCATTCTTCCTGGATCCAATGACCTCTTCTTTATGCATGAATGAAAAATATCTTTCCCACTGCTAAAACACTAATATTTCTTTCAAAGACAGTAGTGGGTATCAGCAGTCACGAATGTTTCTAATTTCTTGCCAGTCTACCTCAGTTTTCACATTTTTTGTCACTGACATTGAAGACTAAGTCAGCTGTAACTAGATTATGCATGCTTTTTATTTTTCAGTTCCCCATAATTTTCTTAGCAAATACAGAAATCTGAGTTATTTGCTGCAGCACATTGCCTGAGCTTCTGTAATACAAGAACATTTATTTGTGATTCTTGTCTCTTTCTCAACTTTTTTTTTTTCACGTTTTTTTTTAAATCTTAGATGTTTCTTGTAGTTCTTTACATGTGTAAAAATGTCCTTTTTAGGAACAGGGTTGCCTCTGTTAAAGACAACAGAATCTTTCAGTTGACCTCATTACTTCACCTTGGCCAACATCTAGAATGATTGCACCAAGGGATTAAGTGCAGTCTAAACAGTCATTTCTACCTGGTGCACTAGACTATCAGGAAAATTCAAATTAAGATTATTTCTGTATGTGATTCTTCAATCAGAATCTTCTTTGCATACACGGATGTGCATGTGTGCATACATAACCTTTAAACTATGAGGAAGCAGCAAAAAAGAAGATTAAGATTGTCTGCTGTGGTCTGGAGTTTGGCACAGATCCTTTCCAGACATTCTTCCCAACCTAAATTTTTCTTAAATTTTCAGGTAGTAATGGATTCTGCTGACAGTTTCTGGCAAAAACTTCTCTGCTAATTTATTCATATCCCTATTTGGATAGATCTATCATGCATTGGATATGGTTAGACTTCTCAAATATTTAAGGATAGTATTTCTATTAATAGAATAAAGATATTCTGCCATGTATTGTATGAACTCCTATGAAAAGACAACCTGGACTCTTTCTAAGGGTCTGTTTGTGAAACTGGAGCCTTTAGCTCACATGGCATTTCTGCCAAAGGAGTGCCACTGTGGCACTAAAGAATAAATAAGTAATTTACAACAACCTGTGGGACTGGCTGTCTCTGCCAAGAGACGGGCCATGGAGAACAAAATATATTGAATGAAGCTGACAAAATCATGCTGTCTATCTAAACTAGATTAGCACAGAATGTGGGTGATACAGCTTTTTGCCTACATTTAAATGGGCAAAATAGAATTGTCATTTTTCAAAGGAAAAAATTTTCTTAGGTCATGCTGAGTTGGACTGACTGGTAGCCTATTAGAGAATTAAGAGTTTGAAAAGCCCAGCATCCAGCAGGTGTTGCTTTATCTTATGAAGAACCACACTGGTGGATCATTATCACCTTGACTTCCAGACCTTATAAAATCATACAGGGTACAGGAAAATACTTGCAGTATTTACTTCTGTTTAAAAGAAAAAGTAAATCCACAAAAAATACATTTGTGCATGAGGGATAAATGGTTGATTTGGGAGGAAAAGTTATTTAGACCTTCTGTAGAGAAAGATATCTGTTTCCCTATTAATCAGACAGTACCCTCAAGTCAAGTCTAACCTTTCCAGATCATGCCCTGTGGTTACCACTGAACTGGCTGTTTATTTGCACAGTTCACTTCATTAAGATATGATACTAGGAGCTACCTTGAGCTTTTACAAAGCAAGGGGCTTGTATGTCAACAAATCTCTGTCATTTTCAGCCCAGTATAAATGTATCTTGTTTCTGTTTGCTTTCTTTTAGTAAACAATCTGTCCTTTTCCATTTCACATTTTCCTGCCAAAAAATATATCACAGTTGCTCAAATTAATGTTTAGACAGAACTGCAGGGTGAATTCCTTTCTTTTCCCTTGGGGGAAAACCTGTGAACACACAAATACATATATGCACACACGATCAGCTGCAGCCTGAGGCTTAGCAGCAGCCAGTTTAGATTGCTTCAGGACAGATTTTTTTGAGCAACATTATTATGCTATTTTTTTATTGGAGACTTGAGATTAAAAAAAAATGTTTCTCTGACACAATTTTTAATTTTTAAATCATTCACTATAGGCCTAAAAACTGTCCAGTTTGTCTTGCTTTAAATACTTTAAATACTGAATGTTGCCACTGAATTTGGAGAAAGCAATTCTGAGTTTGAAGGAAAATCAAGGAAACCTAGTATGCTTACATTGTGATTATCAAAGCAAAATTAATACACATTTAGATTCCATGCCAGACCATTCAGAAACATTTCAACTTATTGGTAAATTTGCATTAGGTTACATTTAGACCTCATCTACAAGACGTTTAATTTAAAATTCAGCACTTATCTTTAGGATAGGATGCACTAGGAAAGCATGATATTAGTGATATTTATATGCCACACAAAGTACACCAGGCACTTCAGAGATCAGGATAAATATGCAATTTCATTCCAAAAGAATTTAGTGTCACAGACAACCTATCTGCCACAAAGATATCTCCTTCTGGTTTTGATGAAAAACTTAGGTTTTTTCTGATGTGAGAGAAATTTAAATGGATAATGTGCTACATTAATCTAAAAAAAAAAAAAAAAAAGACCCAGTTTAAAATTGGCAAATAAACTTGCAGTAAAGTGACTGGCATATAGTAAGCATTGAGCTAGCTGTGAAAATAAGTGGTATTTTTAATTATTAGTGTGAGTTCCACTGAAACACAGAAAGCAGTTGAGCTTTTCTATTTAACATTAGCGCAGCTTAAGCTTAGTACTATCTGCTGTAAACTGCTATTGATAAGGTGGATAAACATAAAATGGAGAGAAGCTGAAAGAATTGTACTGGTTTAATATATAAAGGTAAAGGTTAAACATGGGATATTAGAGTAGTAATGTCTTAATGTCTAAGTTTTATGTAGTTAAGAATGAGAACCAAGAAAAATTTAGATTAACAATGTATATAGTTGCAAAGTGGTACCACAATCTGGAACAAACATCCAATGGAATTTTGAGATGTTTTGTGATTAATCAGTTTGTAGGCTTTTTTTTTATGTTCAGTTTCAGTTTTTCCTCAGAGTTTAGATTATCGTTTCTCAGTGGTAGAGTAAAGGACTTAGATGTAGTAGGTCCTTGATAAGAGTATGTTCTGAATAATATTCCAACTTTACTTTTTTCCTGTACTTCAATTAAAAAAAATAATAATTATTCTCCTGTGAGTTTGCACTTAAAAAAATTTAGCTTTATTTATTGTTTTTAAAAAAAGATTTAAAATTAGTTAGAAAATATTTTCACTTATAACATGGCTCTCTTACATTTAAGGATGGGTGATTTGGAAATAATATGTTTGTTGGTTTATTTCTAGCAACTGAAGGCAGAGAAAACTGCATTTACATTACAAATAACTGAAAATGTATTGATGACTTACAGTTTTCAGTTTCTTCCCTCTAATTATGTTCACTTAAAGGAGTATCACTTCTAAAACCTTGATTCTGAATAATAACCAAATATATGTTTAAATCCATTCATATGGATGTGGGGGAAAAAAGTGAAAGCTATTTTCAGAAGGTGAGTCTAAGAAACGCATCCATATTTTTACAACAGATATTTGTACATTTAAAGATCTGCTAGAGAGTTCTGTTGATGAAAGATTTGTAAACTGTATGTAAGTACATGTTTCCATAGCAGATACCTCCCTTTATATTTTTAATCAAAATCTGTCCCAGTACAGGATTGTTTTAAAAATCTACTTTTAAAAAGCCTGAAATGTGTCAAATAAAAATAAAAACAAAACCACAAAAAACTAAAAAAAATGAGTTATAAGGATAATGGTTGCAGTGGGTCAGAGTAGGCTCCAGTGACACTGATGGACACAAGCATTGCTGGAGATGAATCCAGAGGTAAACAAAATCTGACGAGGAGACAGATTCTGCTCTCAACAATGGCCTTCCCTTTGTACCTGCTTGCTGTGGTTAACATCACCAGTACAGCCCCACTGATTCTCTCAGATTAATTATTCTAGTGGGAAGACTCTCATAAAATACATTTGTCCAAAGTAACGTCTGTTTTAGGTTACTTATTTTCTCCTCTGTTTAATTTCTCGTAAATATTTTTTATTTCATTTTTTTGTGAGCTTTTGCCTAAGTTTACTTAGATGATAAAGAAGTCATGTTCTTATATTTGTTGAGTGAGGGCCCTTTCCAGAGGACAGTTCTCTAATTATCTGCACTGTGGTACTCTATCAGTTTTATGAAAATATATTCAGTGGTATGTTTCCTCAACATAAGAATTTTTTATGCTCTTGATATGGCTAAGTAATGTTTTTGAATTGTTTATTTGATTCTTGCTTTTCCCTCACTAATTGATGAATATATTTGTTCACTAATGAAACGTGTTCATTATTTGACTGCATTGCAGATGGTTGAATAATAATAAGAAAGATCTGCAATATTTTCTGCTCTTAACTTTTAATCATTTCTAACTCTCTTATCTCACCTAATTTGGCATCCCATTTTACCCATCACCCCATCCACATTAATTTCTCTTCAATATAAATCACATAACCATTAAAAAAAAAAAAAGAGCATAAAAAGTTTTCTGGATCACAGCAAGCTTTCGTATTACAGCTCCCAGGGCTTTCTTTAGTATGTCTAAATGGTCTGTTAGGAACCACACAGCTCCTCCAAAAGTATACCCACCGACATTCCTGGCAGTTCGGGTTCACCAGGAACAGTTTCTCCAGATCACAATGCAGTACTGCTGGATCAGGTGATCCTCAGAGAGTCTGGTAATTTTTGGCTATCTACATGTATGATAGCCCAGGAGAGAGCTACAGTGTCTCCTGACATTGTTGCATGGAATCTTTTGAAGTATGTTTGCATCTTTTAGAGTATTCCAGCTGTATCCAGAACTTAATGGTGTTTATAGTTTGTGATGTCCAAACAGAACAAATATCTGGGTATGTCACTAAAAGCCCTTTACCATAAAACTTTATATTTAAGAACATAAAAGTTTTAATGGACTGTGTCCTGAAAAATCCAGCTTCAGCTCCTGCGTTGGCTTCTGATGTTTTTTTCTGAACACTGCAAAAGAGCCTGGTGATTTGAATCAGCTGTTTTTTGGCAGAGTTCAGTTCTTGCCTAGAGACTTTGGTTCCATAGGTAGGAGTGCAAATGAGTTTTCTTTCTCGCTTCAGAGCTCTTCTCACATTCCACTTCATCTCTTGCCTTGTGTGCTCTCCTTGTGTAATGTAGGAATAAAGTTTGTCATTTTTTACAATGAATTATTTGTATTTTTGATTTCAGATCATGTAGTGACTGTTCTGTAAAATGCCATTGCTGTTACATGTTTGTATTAAACCAGCACAATTGGACTCCAGCTTCAGTTGGGTTCTAGGCACTAGAAAAGAGATTGATAATAAATACTAATAATGAAACAAAATATATTTGTTAGAAGATGGGGTAGTTGCATGTTTGGGGCTTATTGCAATTATCATGACAGATGCGTTGTGTTTTGTGTACTGCTTCATTTAAACAGAATAGGTAAAAGTCTTCTACTGTAAAACTACGATTATAAAAGTGAAACAGTATAGAATAATAACCTCAGCCAGCGAGAAACTCTTTTAAGTTCATGTTTTATTTCACTTCTGAAGTTCAGTCTGAGTATTTTTAACAGTATGCCTTGACCTAACTCTCTTTCAAGAAAGAAAGGAGTATTTTAGTCAAACTTTAATTCCTTTGCTTTGAAACAATAATAAAGCAGATTTAAACAGATGTCCTCTGGAAGCTGGGAGATTATTGCACTGTTATCCTCTTGTTCTAGTTGTCTTATTTTTATAGACTGATCTGTCACCAGACAGCACACTATATTTAACGTAGAAATTTCAGTCTTGAACTTCTCTATGAGAGTGATGCAAGAGAAAGACACAAGGCAATGCTTATTCATGGTGATATCTTGACCTGGATATGCAATGATGGTATGAACTGGTGTTTCTGTCCTTTGGGCTCTCTGTCTGAAACATATGACTAGTGGTGCATTATAAAGTAGAATCTGTGCCATGGACTTTTACATTTCAAAAAATGTACATAAACAAAATGGTAAATTCATACATTTTCAATAGGTTCACAGATGTCCTTTGAAGGGAATAGCTCTGATTACAAAATAAACTCTGTAGCTTCTTCTTTATTAGGATCTCTGTCAGAAGACTACCTTTCTGAGCTCAAATTTTGTGTTTAAATAATTCAAAAACCCCACTTTTTAAATTTTTTAAATATTGTTCTCTAATGACATTATGGCAACAAAATTTACAGCTCCTGGCATCCAATTACAGGGATAAAACAGTAACATAATAATATCTTTTTCCTCTAAATATACCTTTCCCACTCTAAGTGAGGTACACTATCTTATTCTATATCCTCTAGTTTTTCTATGTCCATGTCTTGATTTGGTTTCATGATAGGAATATTTGAGCATTCTATTGATTATGAAAGCTTGAATAAGAGTAAGGATAAACCTTCCTTTCAAAATTTCTGCCTCCAGTTTTCTAGTGAAAGGGACATGAGAGTCTGTGTTATTGTTTTCTCTCTAATATTTAAACTGATCTTCTCCCATTTTCCCCCTTGGTAATGCACTGCCTTTCATTGATGGAGCATAGATTTTGAAGAATTTAGGATTATGTCCAAATGCCTTTGCTAAGAGGTCGAGAAAGATTTCTTCACTCTCAGGTAAAAACAGCATGATGGATTTGCTCAGCTTCCTCTACGTCAAGAAAAAAAGGGTACACACTTCTTGGAGAGGATTCAGGAATTTCTATTAGTCATCTGTAAGAAAATTGTGCCCAGTATGGATAAAGATCAAATAACCAATTTTACTAAGTAAGGAAATCCTGGAATTTCATCAGTGGACCTTGAAAGAACAATACAGATGAATCAATCTTCACAAACTCATATCTTCATTTGAGTTTCTTTCACCCAGTGCACAGCTGTGTAAGATGCTAGGATAAAGAAGACTAATGAGAATAGCTTTTAGAGCAGCTTGAAGAAAACACTATAAAGTATTAGATGATGTAAATCTTGCAAATTGACCATTTTAAGGACTGGAAAATTAAATCAATACACTGAATCCTGCTTCTTAAAATTTTCCTGGTATTTCAATTATCTCTATATTCAACTACTTATTGAATTTTATTTTGATCAATCAGCTTTGGCTAGGGACTGTCTGACACCACTGCACTAGCTCTAAGCATTTTTAGTCTATATTGATAGGGATGCATGTTTATTTTTATGATGGCTCCTCAGTTTCAAAAGAATTCAATGTAAATGTTGTAGAGTTTCAGAGAAACTGAAAGAAAAATTGTCAGACTTGGATTCTGAAATCTTTTGAATCAGTAAGGTGAAATGGAAATCAAGGCCAGTAGCTCAGCCAGTAGAGGGAACTCTTACACAGTAAAAAGCCAGGCAGGAATATAAGGTAATACCTTAGGGGTGTAAATATACATGAAGGTGTACATTGCAATAATCCAACAGTAGTTCTTGCCTTCTTTGTGCATTGCACATTGAGCTTTGTATTTTAATCCAACTGCAGTTTATTGCAGTGAAGGTATAACTATGCTAAATTGAAGCCTAGAACAGTTCAAAATTAATTTTGCAAAGCTTAGTGAATATTTAGGGGAAAGCATGGGGAACATCTATTCTGATTACTCTTTCTATTAAAACCTTCAATTTGTCTCTGAGAGTGGCAAAACAACTTTGCCATTTCCTGAACAATTTCAGTTAGAGAATTCTTTTTCATAGACTGCAATTGTTTCCCTTAGAAATTTTCCATGCTGTGACGTGTGACTTAATTCAAGTGTTTTGCTCCCTATGCACGAAACGAATATTGCTGAATAAAGCAACTATCCTTATGTTGGCCTCATGGGCTAGATTTACAGCAGTGTTTAGTATCTCCCTCTCAGAAAGAGACATTTAGATTTCTATAAGTGTATTTAGGCATTAGGTATTCCAAAATATGCTTTCAGCAAACCCTAAAGATTTGTCCCCATGTCCACGTTGTATTTTGCCTAGATCCACAGTTTGATCACAGCTATCAACTCTGTTTATAACTCTAATAATTCATTTTCTGAACCTTTGCTAATCAACTGAGTGATGACTGGTTTTCGCTGTCTAATCAACCCAGATATTGCTTCAGGACTCATTTATTGAGAGTTTGCAATAACACTTAATTTTCATTGAATAAAATATCTTTTTCTATTTGATATTGATGTCAGCCTTTTATGGAAGACAGCTCGTAAAGGATGAGCTCTTATAATCAGGTATATCGCCATCTGTATTTTTGCAACCCAATATTGCCTGGCAAATCAAATGTAGTGTTTACTTTTTCTTTCTCACAGAATTTCATAAGATTTCTTGCTGTTAGGAGCATTGCATCATAGCTGACCTTCTACAGAATATTATTTTCATTCTTTTCTCAGCCCTAACCAAGTATTTTTAAGTATTTTTGCTAAGTTTAACTTCTCATATTTCTTTTCTCCCTAGTTTTGGTGGATTCTACACATTTTGTGACTGGTAGTCATGACCTATTTGCTGATGATTATGAAAGTATGTCAAAGATTTTTTGAGTCCTTTGTGGTGTCCATCTATGACAGCAAACAAGAGTGGTACACGTAGACTGGATTATGTTTTCTCAGAAAATCCAGGATAACACATCTGAAGACATATATTCATCTAGCCTATATACTTATACTTTTTCTTAGCACTTTCTCATCTCCTAAAGAAAGGCAGTATGTTTCCATACCAACGGGTTGTGATGGACATTTTGACATGTAAATAAGTGATCTTTTTTTTAATCCTGCTCGTGTCACTCAATCACTAAGGCTGCTAATTATCTTTTTTTCAATGTTTCCATGGAGTTCAAAAAGCTCTTTTCATCAAAGGAAGCTGAAAACCCAGTATTTAGGTCTGTCCTCACTTAAAATGCCTTTTGTGATTTTTAGTAGCTATTCTGTATGGAACCCTGCCTGGTTTGCCTTTTCTCACATGGAATCTTTTGTTACATATTTCCTAACTTTTTTTGTTGACATCTCAGACTTTTTAGTCCCATAGTGGTAGAGGTACCATGAATGACTTTGGATCTGCTGCTTGTAATATCAACAGAAAAATCCCAACCCAAGCATAATTGTGACACCATTTGTTCAGTGCTGCATCCACACAAATCTTCTCTTCCAAAAGGTAATGCCCATAGGCCTACTAGAAGTTTCTCTGTAATTTCCAAACTTGAGCTAGGAATTACCATACGGACATGTCAGATCTGATATCTGCTACTCCACTATCTGTGTGGACACTATTGTCAGTGAAAGTACGTTTAAACCAAAACTTGGATAAATTGTAGCAAAGATCATCATACTTAGCTATACCTTGAGGAAGAGAGTGTAAATAATGGCTAAATGTAGTGTTCTTACATTAATCATGAAGATCCAATCTTTCCACTCATATGTAAAGAACCAAAAAAGCAAATACTACTGAAGGCAATCTGGCAAAGTCAGTTCTATCCTTCATGCGACAGGGTTCTTTGTGGTCCTCAGTGATGCTTTGGAAGATGGTTAGAGGGAAACAAAAGGAAAATTATATCAAAAGTAGCACAGTGGGAAAGAGCTGAGAAATAATGGAAATCACACCACATTCCCCCAGCAGCCCCCCTCTAGTGCATCAGATCAAAGACTTTCTATTTTAGAACCAAAGCTTCTTTATATTAAATATGAAGAAAGCATGTTTAGATAACATTAAGAGACTGACTTAAACCATAAAAGTCAGGAAATCCAGAATTAAGACTGACAGTTCTGAAATCACAGAGTGGAGAAAGGCAGGAGGCAGGAGTGGGGATGGGAAGGGGAACTCAAGCATAAGGTGAGGAGGGAAAAAGAGACCTATCTTGGCATCTTTCTACCTGTGTCATCTTTTATTTTTTCTTTTTTCTGTTTTTTTTTTTTTCTTTTTTTTTCCCCCTGAGAGATTGGTCAAGTAAATACATAAAATATATATCATCATGTCAGATCAGCTATCCAGCTATCTGTAGCTATCCAGCCAGGAATAAAAAAGGTGTTGTGATTAGTGAGCTTTGTTATAACTACCCTGTTCTGAAGGCTTTATGCCTTTTTTTTTAATATAATTTAATTGAAACCCCAATTTTCCTTACAGATTTTTCTATGCAACTTCAATAGGATATGGCTCTCTCTTCTGAATTTTTAAAACAGTTCTGTTTTTGTTTTTTTTTTTTAAAGATTTGCACCCAGAAGGTGACTAAAGTGATCCTTCTATATAGACACATACAGACCGTATAGACACATACAAGTAAGCATGGCTGGGATTATTCACAAAAAACCAAAAGAGAATAGTATAAATATCACAGTGTTTATTCTATATGAGCTAAAATTTATTATTTTACATCATTGAGAACAAAGTAATCTATTTTTATTTTAAATATACATTCATGTGTGCTTGATAAGAAACACTTCATATATGTGTAAGACTAAAAGTGACAACTCTTAAAAGTCTGTAGTTGTTAGAACTCATTTGCCTTATGGTTAAGCTTCTATTCAAGATTTTCAGATATTTATTCCTGATGGGCTAGTGTTATATGTTGGGTGTGGGAAACTACAATTTCTCACAATTCCTCTTTTTAATTATTAAAAGAAAAAGAACACAAATATTAGACCATTTAAGTACTTTTTCAATATACATATGTTTATTATAAAGTATTAAAACAAAAATAGCATATATTCCTACTATTTGATAAAATTAAATGAAAAATATTAAAATATAAAATGAAAGAAAAAATCCGAAAGCTATATATCTTATTTTTCGATTTAGTCTTCATAATCATAAAGCTTAAATAAAATATAATGGGACACACCATTCATTGCATTCTGTTTTGGTTTGCCAGAATAGGACCTAAGTGTTGCTATGTAGTTGCAAAGAGAAACTTGGCTCCTATAAGTGTTGTCTTATTCAGAAAGACAAAATACTGAACAATCCCAGAATTGTTTATCTATATTTTGAAATGAAATGTTCATTGCTGTATTTGATCTTCACATTGTTCACAATGAATTAGCATTGGGATTGTTTTGGAAAGAAGTTAGTGCATCTGGACACTAATCAGAAAAACCCTAATCATGAGCAAGTAGGAAAAGCATAATCTATCTGTACAGGGAACCTGATTTAAGAAAAAATATGTCTAAGCAGGGTAACAATACAGAACCCACAAACAGACATGGCTGTGTGGAAAGGATGGCATTTGCTTAGTACATCAATATCTGAGGTAGAATATAGATTTTCACAAATAAACATTTTCACTTTTTCAATTCGGAGAAAGAAATTGATATTGACAATATTTTTCAAGCTAATACTTTAGTGCTTTTTTGTTGATTTTGTCATCAGATTTGCAATGTCATCCTTTGAATTAGAAAGAATAACTATGCTCCATTTCAAATAAAAAGAATGTTTAAAGCATGAAGAAATCATAAAATTATTCTTATTTCCATTTACATATATAAAAGTGAAATGTGTCTTAAATTTCTAAAACTCCACTTGATTCTTCTTTCTATTTTTTTCTGCTCAGGTAAAGAAGTATAACTTTCCTTTTGTATGGAATACAGATTTCACTTTCAGTACGTAGCAGTGAAACAAAAATAGATAAGAAGCTTCTAGCTAGTTGTGCATGGAAAAAGAGTGAGATTTTATTCCACAGAAAACTGTAGCCAATATACCATTGATTCTTATAAATGCTTTGCTCACTTTCCCTTCCCTTAAAAAATCCCAAAACATTTTGTGTATAAAAAATTGATTACATAATGCAATCTATGGGTCTGATACCTTTATAGGTTTCAGTTCCTATAAAGTTCCAAGTGCAAAAGTATTTGAAAGACATAATTATTTTTACTGGAGACCATCAATAAACAGGCTTATATGTCTATATGATATTGCACAAGTAGTACAAACACCTGCTTTGCATCTACTGAATATTAGGAAAGCTTTCATGCTGTTGCATTAAAATTAACAATGTTTATGGAATTATTTTTTAAATTTTCTATCCAGGTGTTTTTTCCACTAGAGGGTATTAAAGTATTTGGTGAAATTAATTAAACTACATGATATATGTTACATATTTCACATTAAGTTTCTTATCTTTTTCTTTACAAGGATATAAACTTAAGTGTAAAGAAATAATGAGTGCATTGATATAAGGAAGTGTCATATAGGCTTATATGAAGACAGAGCTATATAAACTGGTTAGGGTGCCAATTTTTTTGGTGTTATTGTTGTTTGAATTTATATGTTTTTTTAATTTTTTTATTACACTTTTATATGGGCTAGGTCTTATACAGTTCTGCATTGTGCCAGGCAGACAAAACAGAAGTGATATTTTGGAGCTAGGGCAGAATTCAACTTCTGTTTCTTTTGGACAGAAGAAATGTAGACAGAGGCAGATGTGCACTAGCAGATAGGCACATACAAAACTAAATATATTAGCACTGGAACCATACTGGCTTCTCCAAATGGTATCTGACTGCCATTGTTTAATGGTACCAGAGTAAACTTGGACACTGCAGAGGAGGTAAATATACAAATCACACAAATTAAAGGCATTTTTAGCATAGTCTGAAAACTCTATTTATACTGGCTTGTTCTGATTAAAAGCTAAATCTAGTCTTAAATAAAAAACAAACAAGCAAACAAACAAACAAAAAAAACCAAAACAAAAGCACTTAAAAGTCTATAGCTTTTACTTATATTGTAGTGCCTGTCCAGATGCTGCTGTTACCATTTTGGAATCTGCAGCTTAGAGTTTTCCAGAGTAATTTTTTTCGTCCTTGTTTAAATAGGTCAAAGATATCCATTCTACACATAAGAAAACTCAATGCTTAATTCCAGTTTCAGATAATTCATAATGCAAAAATGTAAAGTTCTTAGGATAAAGACTATTGTGGGAATACTGAAAAACTTTTATCTGATGCTGAAAAGAAGGATTCTGTATATCAGAAGGATTCAGAATTAGGTTAGCTATACTTTATCCTTCCTTATTATGATTGGCTTCCTCAAGACAATAAAGTGAAGCTACCAACATACATGCAATTGATCTTCACTGCTTTAATGTAATTAGCTCTTAATTCTCTCACTAGGTCATCTGGATTTTTTTAAATTTTGGAAGTGATTCGAAGAGATGCCTTTATTATTACTCTATGCAATCTAATGCATGCTCCATAGAATCTCAGCAGTGAACACCTACAAGTTCCTCTCTTTCTCTTTTCTCTGTGTGAGTTTTCAATTTCCATGTTTCTACCAACCAAGCATGTATAACTTTTTTTCTGTCTCTTTTGAAGTGTCTTGGTATATAAAATTAACAATGTCTTTCTGATAAACAGATAAATACTCTGCCTTATGTCTTTGTTATGGATTTGATGGCATATGTCTTAGCAACACCCTTCTCCACAGAAGCTTCTATAAGAAATGAAGAATCAAGAAACCTAGTGAGCACAATACTAAACAAATGGGTTTTGACTGAGAAAACTCATACAATATGTGGTAACATCATACAGAGTGCATATAGTATAGTTCAGCATCACAGCAGTCAACATTTAGAGAGCCTCCTACTTTTTAGCTGGGTTTTGTTGTCTGCTTATCAACCCTGCAAATTAAAAATACATCCATTGTATCAAACTAGATATGTTTTCCCCGGAATTAATTTTGAGTACTTTGTGAGTGGACCTCTTGTATGCAGATGTTGTCTGTTAATAGAGTGAGAAAAGATATCACTGTTATTTGGACTGGTACAGAATTAAGATACTAAGTGCATGCATTCATTGAAAAACAGGAAGACTATAAAAAAATCCTAAGAAAAACTAACTAGAAGATTTCAGAGAAAAATTGTCTCCAATATTTAATCAGAACAAAAGAGGACTACAATATTACAGCAATTGTACACTCTTCCTTTCCTCCTGTGAATATCAGGACAGGGCAGCTAAAGCATGTAAAGAGACAGAGCAGCCTAGTTGTGGATCTAGTAAAAATAGAAAAGTGAAAGTAGGAGGCTCTGGGGCACCACAAGATGTGCTCCACATGGGCAGCAGAGCTTTTCTGAAGTCACATGCTCCACAATGTTGCTCTTCCAATGTCCTACCTGATAAAATGTCATGCAACACCATGCAGCTTCCCAAAGCCATATTTCAAGAGAGTTCATAAAACTGGCAGTACTTTTCATCAGAAGAAGTCCTGTTTGATGGGGATATATTTTTAATTTTAAAAAAAGAAAGTAAATTATGTTTTTTCCTGCAATTTCCTGATGAAATCTACCCATAGACAGAGTACAAAAATCTGTCTTCTATTAATATTAAAGCATAGAGTTTTAGCCACCTTTTATTTCTGCAGCGTGATTTTCAGATATAAATGATTCCCAGAATTTCCCAAGGACTTAAGAATTATTGTGGATCTATCTCGTGCTTTCCCATATATCCAGCAGGACTCAAGACCACATCCTTCAGCAGAACACCACAAAGGATAGCTGTTAGTTCTGATTATATCTAGCCATATTCTACAATGTTCATTAAGTCTGATAACTGAATACCATTAATATCTGTACAAGCATCCAATCTATTAACAATCATGACCTCTATAGTTTCCTGGGAGGATGTAACAAAACAAACTCTCATTCTGAGTGAAGAATGTTTCTTTCAGAGGCTATGAATTTTACTTGTTTTTGTTTAGTGTGCCCTGTTGCTCTTGTATCACAATGTATTGACTGCAGCAGCACCTGAAAGAGCTCTGTAAACTCTATGCCTAATCCTTTTGCTTATAGTACATATACTAAACTAGGAATTTACTTTAAATTATACTAAGAGAACCACAGAAGTTTGCATGTCTTTTTTCAGAAAAATATCTCATTCATTTTGAAAGTCATAATAATTATTCTCAAAAAGTCTACAATGGCACATATCACCCCATGTCACAAAGAGACATCATCTTTAGTTTGAACAGCTTGATATAAAACCCCAGGAAAATACATTCATATGATACTACAAAGCTTGAAAAAATGGTTCAGAGAATGAAACCTAAATCTCTTGTACTAATTAAAGTTTTATTCTTTTAGCTATGATGCTGAACTAGTCCAAAATGCTATAGGTTCCCACAGAACTCACATTCTCACGTGTGAATTCTTAATAGCAATCATTGTCATGCAAACTCAGATCCACTTCGAAGAGATCTGGTTTAGTAATGAGCCCTCTGGTAGTTTCAGTAACGAGAAAAGAGATCACATACTGAACACTAGAACAACTACAGCAAATTAATCTATTAAAATAGATATATTTTATAAAAAGTGTTATTAGGTGGTAAAAATGAAGAAAAAAGTAAAATAAAAATGTAAGGAAAAGATTGTAAAACTATACTGGAAGCATAAAAACCAGAGTCAATATTATACAAATGTTGTAAGGGGTGATTTTCATTCATTTCAGAGCATTTTCAATTAAAAATTTAGTGGAAAGAAAATCCTTTGCATTAATTAATTCTTCTCAAAGAAAGATAATCTCCAATAATTAAAGGGTTAGAATTAATCCTTTTTAAAGACAGAACATCTACCTTGTTCACAGTAAATTACTCTTCTGAACATTTTTAAAAGGAAAGAAAGGTACCTGTTCTGGTGAAAATCATGAAATGAAGAAATATAAAAATTCAATTTTCTTTGCAATGACTTGAAATACATTATACCAGATTATCTTTAATAATATCTACCATAGCATGCAGTGTAAACAGCCTGTATTTATACTCATGGCTACTGTAAAATTGATGTGCTGTTGTGTTGGCATTTAGAAATACCAGTTTTCAAGCATTTCTATAATGTCAGTATATAGAATGTTATATAGGAGATGCCATTTGTGTTTTAGATCAATACCACGGCAGGTTAATAAACTTTCCAGTAAGTATTTGCTCTTCAG
Source organism: Turdus rufiventris (assembly GCA_013186435.1). NCBI lineage: Eukaryota > Metazoa > Chordata > Aves > Passeriformes > Turdidae > Turdus > Turdus rufiventris. The sequence goes on along the minus strand of PYHW01010789.1, from coordinate 6,533,944 downwards.
TTTTCAGATGCCACCCTTGCAATACTGTGAACTTGCCTCAGTGTGAAACGCAGAAGATGAAACTAAAATTGTGGAAAATTCGAGTTGCACTCTTAAAAATTATTTTATCTTGCATAGTTTCAACATTGCATTCATGTCTTCCAGCTCCCTGTCAGAAGCTACTATATGCAGCAATTTCTGTCAGATGCTAAGTTTAAAGATAATATATAAGAATTTGGAAATATGACTGTTACAATCATGTGTGCTCTCTGATAAAAATAATTTGAATAAATTCACTTGAACAGTAAAATGCCAGATCATGCCTTGAAGTTAGTTAGAAAGACGATAAGCTGCCTAATTCCTGGACACAGGTTCTGTATTTTCTTTGCAGATTTTCACAAATCAGTGAAATAGCTAGCAGAGAGCAAGTAAACACATGGATCAGCAAATTAGGCTTTGTAAAAAACCTGTAAGGATGAATATTAACTTTAAGAAAGTAGATAATGGTGAGGATGATCAGACACCCCTTCCAGAAAGGAAACAGATGTTTCTTGTCAAAAAATAATTGTCATTATTAGATTCAAAAATGATTGCACCAATAGAAGATTTGGTGACTTAATAGCCCTAAAAGAATGGCAAGGGTCAGATATTTTAAATGTAGGATAGAAGATATTATCTCTCTATTTTGAAAAAAAAAAACTGATTTGTGCTAAAAAGCTGGGCGTTTTTTGTGGTTTTTTTTTGTTTGTTTGTTTTTTGTTTTTTAGTTTTTTTCCTTCTTTTCTTTTTTTCCCTTCTTTTCCATAATCTTTTAAATTTTGGGGTATCTAAATTAATCTGATTATCTAAGAAATCTAATCACTATATGATAATGGCCACAGTTTCTTTTTCAAGCAGAAGAAATGCTTAACTAGACTTTGGATTGGGTGCTGTTATGATTCCTATTGCATTAGATTTAGATGAGGTAATGAATAGTCAGCAAGTAAACTTAGCCCATCCCTCTATGTGCATCTTACTCCAGAATACATCCCACTGATTTTATTGGAATTCCTCGTGGGACTATAGTAGTCCAGCCTGAATGTGCATGAATTAGGAAGATAAAATCCTGGTTCCCAGAACCCCCCTTCCATGTGTTATATATTCATTACATAATCTTTCCAACTTCTTCCAGTCACAGCATACTACCTGCATTCACAGGCAAACTCTAAACTCTGAGTAGTCCCACTGGAATGGGGATGTATCTTGGGTAAACTAGCCTCCTTTTCTTTACCTTCTGAAAATTAAAACAGCAAAGTATGCCTGAAAGCTGCTTAATTCAAATGTCAAATAGCAGGTCCTGCATTTAAAACGTGACTTGTTTCTTCATCTCTCTTTCTGATTTCTGCATCCTTTCCTGGCAGACATTAATCTCCTTCTCTTTCATATAGAATACTGAAAGAAGGAAGGAAGGAAGGGGCACCAATTAAGCCTCTGTTATCTCAGTAAAGACAGGCAATTTCTTCACTAATTGAATTAAAGATTGTGGAGGGCAGTCATTTGCCTTTAATCCAAATTTGTTTCTGTAATTAATAAAACATGTCTCTGATGCTGAAAAGTTACAATCATACACTTAACTTAAATTTGACCTCAAGGAAAGATAATTTTTTCTAACACATGGACAAATGTATTTTCAGCAAAATATATTCAGTAATATTAGTAGCTGTGGGCTTGGGGATTTGCTTATGAGTAAGAAAATATTTTATTAAAAAGAAAGAAGATTACACTAGATGGTAGTATAAACCCTCATAAATGGATAACTTTCTCAGAGAGAGAAACAGCAAATGTAATGCCTGAAGGATACCACTGGATAAATAATGCAGCATATAAAAACTGAACCTATGCCTTGATACAAGCTTTACATTGTGTTTGGAGGCTGGCACACAGGAGGAATTTGAGGGTATGGTTTTCTTTTATGTTACAGCCATATAAGAAGGCAAATAAAACCTTTCCTTCTTTTTTATTGTTGTTCTACTTTTCCTTTGCATTTTGTTACAAAACTAGAATGGCAACTGAGCATGTTCTGTAGCATCCCAATCCTCCTACACATCTTCAGTAGCCCATATGGATGTGTCAGATAAAATCTGAAAAATGGGATTAGTATCAGGGTTCGCAGTTATTACTCTTGTGCAACCACTTCACAGAAAAGACAACACACTTCACTGTGTGCCAGTGTATTATTGTCACAGGAGGTGCAGAAAACAGTATGTTTATGCAGCTTCTAAAGGGATACTTTAACTGTGGGATAGAATCACCAGCAATATTTAAGGAATAAAATAGTCTTCAACCCAGTTAGCTATCCTGTTTTCGCACCATTTTAACAATTTCTAAATCTTTTTCCTGAGATCGAAAACCTTTTCCAACAAACCGATAGAGAAACATGGTGCAGTCTTTGTCAGAAACAGTGATTTACAAAATATCTCTTTTACCTTTTCATTTCTCCTGACTCCAGGTTAACAAGATTCTTAATTTTATGACCAAGATTCTTCTTTGTCAACTTGATGATTTAGATTTAACACAGAGTATGAAAGATCACAACTCATTTTTATTAAAACATTGGAATGTAGATTAGATGATGCACATTTATTTCAGTGGGCACTGGATGGAACTTCAAGTGATGGATTTTTACCCACATTATTTTAGAAATACCAATTCATTTTATATTTAATTAAATGAGGAACACATATTTAAAAATAAGTTGAAGACTTCAAGTGAAAGCTCTACAGATTAGCACTGAATGTTCATACTCTAAATTTTCTTCATGAATATTCAAATAAATGGCACAAAATCCACACACTCACACTTTTCTTGCTTTACAAAGGTCTCTAAAAATGAAAGACCTAATTTGCTAAAATGATAGTTAGAGGTTTATGCTGGAATAATGTTGAAGATGCCAAGAGTATTACACTGATATTTTACTGGGGAAATGTCATGATGATTTAGTCCTGAAAAATTTTAAAGCCCATTGAATTTGTTTTACTAAGCAAAAAGCTTTAAAATCTGAAGAAACAACTTCAGTATAAGTTGAAGACAAGCAGAGAAAGACATGCAGAGAAACACACCCAAGCCTTGACAGCTTGCTTGGAAGCCTCTTGCTGTGTAGTACACCACTCTTCTTTTTCATGAAGGAATATAGGATGAAAACAGCACTGCAATTAATGAAAATTTGCAATATAAAAAAGTTCATTCAAAGAAAGGAAAAAATGAATTCAAAAACATAAACTAAAGGGGAAAAAAAGAAAAATAAAATGAAAAAACCACGACCCACAGAATACAGTTACTGGAAAACAAAGTTTTAATTTCTTAGCCAGTATAAATCAGCACAACTTCCCTGGCACAAACAGATCATTGCCAGTAAGCCCAAGAGTTGGAAAAAAAGACAAAAAGGTTATTATGGAGGAAATGAAAGGATTAGAACAATAGACGATTCAGAAACATCCTTTGTTTTATTGCATTCACATCTGTGGTTCTTGCAAATACGGGTGTGCATTTGAAACCAGATGTAAAGTTTAGATTTATTATTTTTTTTACATTTTTGGTATTTGGATAACTTAGAACACATGATCAAAGTGGAGAACTATCAGTGTTTTTAAAAATGTGGAAAATTCTTGAAGAACATACTTCTCAGAAAAAGGCAAAGTGAAATAAATGTGCTGTAAAAAGTATCCACCTCTGCACTAACAAAATAAATAAATCAAAATATGATCACATGTTGGCAGGAATAGCACTGTCATATCATTTCCAACTGTTGCATACTTGATCTGAGCTCTGGACAGAAAGCCACAATGGGTTGCTATTCTGGCAGAATACGCCCATTATGTGTCTCAGTATTCAACGGGAAACTATGATAAACATCAAAGATCAGAGAGTTGATGAGAGCATGAAATAAAGGGTTTCCTACTGAGAAATGTTTACCATTCTCATTGCAGAGAAGACAACTTGGATAAAACAGGCAAGTCACTATTATGTGATTAATAAATATAAGATCAGGTTACATCCACTCATTCTGGAACCAATTTTTATTTCTTTCTCAGATGTGATAAATCACAGAAACACAAAATATCCTAAACTGGAAGAGACCTGCAAGGACCACTGAAGTCCAGCTTCTGGCACTGCTCAGGACAGCCCAAGGAACCACACCATGTGCTCAGTTCATTGTCCAACTATTTCTTGAACTCAGACAGACTTTCTGTGACCATTTCCTGGGGAGCCTGTTCCAGTGCCCAACCACCCTCTGACTGATGAACCTTTCCCAAATACCAGCCTAAACATCCACTGACACAACTTCAGGCCATTCCCTTGGATCACTGGAGTGCCTGTCCCTACTCTTCCTCCCATGAGGAAGTGCACCTGCAGTGGGGTCTTTCCTCAGTCTCCTTCAGACTGAGCAAACTAAGTGGCATCACCACACCTTGCATGAGTTCCTCTCTAAGCCCTTCACAACTTTCACCATCTTCTCAATCACCTCCTCTTGATGCCTTCTAAAAGGTTTAAATGTTATATTGCAGTGCCTAGAGCTGCACACAGGATTCAAGATGAGGCCACCCCAGCTCAGAGCAGAGAGGGACCATCCCTCCCTTGCCTGGCTGCTGGGGCTGTGTCTGGTGCTCCCCAGGACAGGGTTGGCCCTCCTGGCTGCCATGGCACTGCAGACTCATGCTCAACTTGCCATCAACCAGGACCCCCAGGTCCCTTTTCACAGCACTGCTCTGCAGCCTTTCATTCCTCAGTCTGCCCACACATCCAGGGTTGCCCCATGCCAGGTGCAGAATCTGTCGCTTGTCCTTGTTAAGCTTCTCACAGTTGGTGATTGCCCAGACCTCTAATTTGTTCCGGTCTCTCTGCCTTCAAAAGAGTCAACAGCTTCTCCAAATTTACTGTGATCTGTAAACTTACTTAGTAACACTTCAAGTCCTTCATCCAGTTCATTAAATAAAGGGTTGAAGAGAACCAGCCCTGAGATGGAGTTCTGCACAAACCCCACTAGTGACAAATGCCAGCCTGATGCACTCCCTTTTCTTTTAACCCTTTGTGCCAGTTGTTCACCATTTATGTTGAGTACCTATCCAGGAAATGCCTGTATTCTGAAGTACATACATCCAATATAGGTAACAAATCAAAAATTATAAGAAGTCTCTAAGTCTGACTGCAGTGCCCCTTTCACTTCTTAGGTGATCTGTTTCCAGTTATTACACTTAAATCTTTCATTTAATTAGAAATCAGTACTCTTCATTTTCATGCAAACATGTTTGCAGAGATGTTAATCTCCAGTATTTTTTCTTCTTTGAAATTACTGAAGTACATTTGGCATGACAGCCTTGTAGTGTCTGTGTGTTGGTGGTACCAGCAATAACAACATTTATGAATATAGATACTTCTGTTCTCTGCATCTTCAGGATTTATATGTGTGCTTGTTAAGAAGTAATTGCAGACCTTGGACAGGTTTTATTGTGCTCTTATTTATTCTCACACAAACTATTGGTATTGAAACATTTGCTGTTCTTTTTTTTTTTTTTTCCTTTTCAATTCTTGTCTGAAATACAAGTTTTATCTGTCTTATCTGTGATAAACCCAGGAGGAATGCAGAAATTGAGAGCAACAGCCACCCAACTGGTCTTCACCATCCTCATGAGAGGAAGTGGAGGGGCAAGTCTGATGTCTTTGCTCTCATGACCACTGACAGCTCGAGGAAATGGCCTGAAGCTGAGTCAGGGCAGGTTTATGTTGGATATCAGAAATAAGTGTTTCACTCAGAGGGTGGCTGGGCACAGGCTCCCCAGGGAAGTGATCACAGCATCAACCCTGACGCAGTTCTAGAAGAGTCTTGGGCCCATGCTGTGACTCATGAGGTGTCCTGCACATGGACAGGATTTGCACTCAATGATCCTGATGGGATCCAACTCAGCACATTCCATGATTCTATGTTCTACATGCCATGCTCAGTGTTACATCACTCTTTCTGACCCTTGGCTCCACCATTCTTGGATCTGTACTGACTCAGAAACAAAAAAGATATAAAATATCCTCATCCAGTCTGTGGAAAAGCAATTAAATTATTTTCTCAGTAAGTGAGACATGGGGGCTCAAAGACTTTTCGCCTATTAAAAAATATTAAAAAAAGATTCCTGTTTGCAGAGAGAATATTTTGCCCAATATATTGAAATGCATAAATTGTGAGGCTATAGTTGTGATGCACTGTACTGGATTAAGAATACAGACCTTCAGAACACTTAAAAGGACATTAAGCAGGTTGAAGTTAATCTTATGGTGACAATAAACACCACTGCTAAAGCAGAAGATTTATTCCTGGATAGTATTTGCACCTGGTACTCAATCCTGAAAGCTAGTCTACCTTTTAAACATAGGTTTTGTAGATGAATCTCTTGGCATTAAGCCATAAAATTTCACTAAAATCCCATTTTTAGGAAAACAAGGTAGCAATTCTGCATATAATTTCTGCTGCCTGTTCATCCAGTGACCCGCTAAGTTGCTATTTTTTCATTTTGTCTCTGTAGACAGTTAAAAAAAAAAGATCCAGTGCTGTTTTCTGTGAAACATCCAGTTTAAATTATTCCCAACCCTGATGCTACTGTGATAAAATTCTTTGTTGCTTTTTTGTGGTTTTAGGTTAGAACATGATGCTTCCACATTTGGTGAGGCCTTGCCAAAGCCATGTGTGTCTGTTGGCCGGTTGGACAGCAAAAAATAGGAAGATACATCAATCAAAAGAATTGAGAAAAGTAACTTATTTGAAGATTTTCAATTTGTTTCCGTTTTCATTTTGATCTAAGTTAGACCACTTAGTATAGTGTTCTGGCCCACTGGATACTGTTTGATCACTTGGACTAGAGTCAATACATTCTTGTGTGTGCTTGGAGCTTTGCTTGTTTGCCAAATGCATCACTCCAGCCTGTTAGACCTTGAACTCGTGCTGGGCACAGCAACGTGGCCTGACACTGCCTGGTGATGAGTGCAACGTACGTGCTGCACATGTCTATTAAAGTTAGCTACTTACAATTTATTCACCCTTGCTTTTCTTTCCCTAATGCATTTCTTACATCATGCAGTGCAATGGGAACATATGTCCAACTTGTAGCAGCAGTTACAAGAAATCAAGTGATGCCAGACTGTATTTTTAAATAATGAAGGATAAAATAACAATATTATAAACACATTACACAAATCAGTGTTTCATCAGTATCTTGAATATATCATTCTCTATGGTTTTTATGTCCAAAGGCAATTGTGAAGCTTATATTTGTCACACTTTTATTACCTCTGTTATATCTTTTACTGTCAGAACCCCGATTAACTTAACAAGTAGGAACAATTTTTTTTTCCCCAAATGAAGAAAAATCTGGAAGTAACAAATATTTTCAGTCTTAAGACAATGAAAGTGTTTGTCTACAACTATAAAGAGAGGGAATGACTAAAAAATTCACTAGCAATGGCTGTGAAAACACATGTGAGCAAAGCTGAGATTCAGATCTTTCTAAATTCATACAGTTCCTTTTTTTACATAGTCAAAAATACCAAAGATCTAATGCAAACTACTGAAGGAATAATACTCTCTCATGCCATCCTAAAAGCACAGCTGAATTTTGCTTTCATGCAACCATAATCCAAGCCGCAAAACATGTCAAACACAGAGATAAAAGACAATTCCTGTCAGAATTAACTTGTTTTTTTTATGCATAAAACCAGTCATAAAAGGTAGATTAAAAAAAAAATCTCTTACACAGTATTGTCTAAATCACTATGCAGTAGGAATGAGAACATCACCAAATGGATGCCAACATTTTTCATAAGCATCATGATGCAGAATTTTAAGGGGGGACATGAAATATAATAACAGTTAGCTGCTCTGAAAATATTTCTGAGAAACTCCTCCCATGTCTGAGAGGTAGCATGGAGCTGATTTGAAAATATAACAAATAGTGGCTCATCCATCTGAGGTATGAGGTGACGTTTTGTCATAAATAACATATGATAGCTGGGCATTTCAAGGTTTTCAAGGGAAGTAGATTATGCTTGATTGTAAAGAGATGATGAAGGAGAAGTAGGTGATGGGAAAATTTTAAAAAGGAGGGTAAAAGCCAGGAAAAAGTAAATGGATGAATGAAAGTGGGTCAGGACTTGTCAATGGATGTCAAACAAGGGAGAAAACATTGTTTTAACTGAAACAGAGTATGTAAGTATCTGGACAAGATCTTTAGCTCAGTAATTTGCAAAAAAATACACCTTTAAACAAGTGCAAACAAAATTGTGCTCTGAAGAGCCAGAGTGATATCAAAGACAAAAAATGGCACTTAAAATGAGCTGCTGTCATGGCACTGTGTTAGCTGTTCTTTAGAGCCCTGCTGGGATTGTTACCAAGGGATGATGTAATGAGAGTGACTTTCATTTGTCAGGTAAGAAAGTTGTACTGGAACAATAAGCTGTGAAAGGCTAATTTGACTGTGAATTGTTCTTGTGCATCACATTTTCTGTAGAGAAAGGCCCTGGAGGAAAAAAGTAAGGAATTGGAAATGGAAGATGGAAGGAAAATGGGCACTTCCCGTTCTTGGAAAGACTAACTCTTTTACATAGATAAAGACTGACCAGGAAAGGACAGAGTCAAGAAATGAAAATCATTCAAGTTTTCGGGATAATAGCACTGAAGCACAGGATAATTTAAGGTTAATAGCACTGAAGGAAGTTGATCAGTCAAGGAGCATAAAAGGGGACTAATTGGGCTGAATTTGGCTAGGTTTCAAAATTGTAGGAAGAGTACCCTTGTGTCAATAACTGATTACATAGCTTTAGTCCCTCTTAAATTCCATTGTTCTTACTGCTTTTAGCAATACACCTTGAATGCATAACTGAACGGAAATACAGTTACTATATAGAGGTTTTAGAAGTTATTATTAATAGTTTTGTTTCAGTTAACTTTCCATTTCTAAGTTCATTCCTCTTTCAGGATGATTGGTTATCACAAAATACCTCACAATAAAGCCAGAGTTTTCCTTTCATCTTTTTTTTAATATGTATTTTAAAATACTGATTTGAATTTAGTTCTCTAGGTCCCAGAAAAATGCAGTTCAGTTGCACTCAATGAAGTTAAATGTCTATTTGCACTTTAATGGTTCTATGTTTTGATGAAATATGTACTTTAATATTTTAGAATATTATCCAAAAATGATATGAAAAACACAGAAAATCCTTTCTGATGCTTGCTTTTGGGTTAGTGGGTCCATAGCAGGCCCACTAATGATACTACCTCTTCCTTTTAAGTTAACAAATCTCTAGTTAAAAATCTTTAGAAAAAGCTCTGGAGGATTGGCCTACAACTGGCTATTATCTACAGCTAAGTAACTATTCAAGAAGACTACCTGAAATATAAAATGAAAATTGTCAGCAGAGTTTTAAAGAAAAGGCAGTCTTTTGGACAAGAAGATCACACAGAAAAATGTACTTCTCTGGTACATTTATATATCAGCTATATCAGCTATTATTTCATATGCAATGCAATAAACATCCACAAATAGGCAGGAATCTCTGGAAACAAAACAAAACAAGCAATAGAGCTCTAATGTACTGCTGAAATACTAGGAATGCAGAGATACTGTCTTAGTACCAGCTCCTACGGTTTACATGTGTTTTTTTTTTTTTTTTTTTTTTGCGTTACCAGCAAAACAAAAAGTCACAGTACAAATTTCTGCATATTTTTATTTGCCTAGAGTGCAATTTTAGTACAATTTGCAGTAGGACTGATAAACCTCGATTCAATGGTAGTCTGGCATTTGAAATACTGAGGAATTTTTATTAATTAACTTTTGAAATCTGGTCCGTGATATTTTCCTTGGTTACAGATTTCATAACTGCTGTGTTTGTAATCTCAAAAACCAAAATACTGTAATTTTTCATCCATTTTTCATTTATGTATTTCAATACTATTAAAATGCAGGGGCTAACCCAAGGTACACATGCTCTTTTTTTTTAAAAAACCCAACTTTTTGATTCTGCATATGTTGCCTTTTAATTTCTAGGTAAAAATGATCATGAGGCATGTACATGTTTGAGTAACATGTGTGTTGTCATCCATTCCTCTCAGACATTGTATCAGCAAAAACTGTTCTTTTGATTTTCCCTTTGGATACTCTGGTCCAGTGGAAAGTGATTTGGCCCAAGGCAGGAGGGTTGGAACTAGATGATCTTTAATGTCCTTTTCGACCCACCCCATTCTGTGATTTTTATTAAAAGTTCATTGTAAAATGGCCAGTATTGACTAATTCTACATTTCTTTTTCTATATAAAGATTTTGTCTTCCAAAAAAACAGATTGGGAGCAACAGTTCTTCATGTATCTATCACTTTATGTTTCAGCTGTCCCTCTAGCTGGCAATGACTTCTTTTCTGTGCCACTTTGAAGTGCAAATTTTTGATGTTAAAAAGCAACTACAAATGTGCTTCTCAAATAGCAGCTGTCCTCTTCTGAGATAAAGTTTGATCCTGGTCAGGCTGTCATGTTAAATTCCTAAATCACACTTCATGAGAAAAAATGCTAAATCTACTAACTGCAGCTAAATACTTGCTGAATGCCAACTATATTAAACAGTTTATACAATTCAGGCACTATTTAGGGGAATAAAAATCAAGTACAATAGCATAGGTATAACTTGTAAGGTGAAAATTTCAAGTGAGTTTCCAGAGAGCTGTTGCAGAGACAATGTTGGATACCAATAGAGTGAGCTTCACTGCCTGGTAGAGATATAGAATCTGTTATATTAGAGCTATAAAAGGTTTGCAAGAACATAAAATACTGCATCAGGAGAAAGGGCCCAGGGCAAACTTCTAGAAGGAAATATAGAAAAAAAACCAAAACAAAACACTGAATTTTTTAAGCTCTAATAACAATTTTTAAGAAGTGCAAACAAGCATTACAATTACGTACATTGGTATTTCCAGAGATTCTCTCATATCTCGTATCCTTATTTGCCAAATGCTTTGGTAGGTTCACTTTTCAGGTTCTATCTAATAAAATCTAGTTAAGTTTCCTGTGTCAGTTGCTTTGGACTGGAACAATTGCACTGAAGTGTCTAAGGAACAGAAGAAATGGAAGATTTCCAGATTCCTTGTCAGTTAGCTTTTTCTAAAAATTACCAGTGTTTTAAAACATTGTTTCCTAATAGACTATGGCAGTTGAACTAAATGGAAATACAGTACAAAGAAAGAGGACAGCAACAAGCTTCACTCAAAGAAAAGTTTTAAATGTGATTTATCTGAACAGCAAATATCACGGCTCAATGCACTACCTGCAATGTTAATGAACTCTATGGATCATTAAATTTTGACTAAATTTGTGTCTACTTTTTTTAGTCTTCATTCTCTTTAAGAATCTCTGTAATAGTGCTCTCACACTGTGATTAACTCTTTCTCCTGCTTGTGCCCTTTCCTACATTCTAAATAACCCATGGAGAGATAATCAGTGTCCTGATTAGAAGATAAGCAAATTTATATATAGGGACCAATGTAAGCTGCAATTAAGAAAACCACAAATTTCCATCTCATTTAAATTTTTTCAATTGTACTTGTTATCTGAAAATTACTCTCCTCAAATAGTCTTTAAATATCACAGAATCACATAACAGTTGGTGTTGGAAGTGATGTCTGGTGATTATCCATTTCAACTCCCCTGCTAAAGCAGGTTCACCTAGACTAGGTGGCACAGGATCATGACCAAAGAGACTTTTCATATCTTCAGAGAAAAGTTAGTTTCCATAGTAACTTCTAAGATTTGACCCAAGTGTGTTCATCTGTCTATCTAATCTATCTATCTATCTATCTATCTATCTATCTATCTATCTATCTATCTATCTATCTATCTAATCTGATATTTGTGAAATTTACACTAGCTTCTTTGGCATTTTGAAGTCTGAGCAATTTCAGTCCTGCAATGGAGCACTTCATTAATGTTGATTCAGAATCAGCCACAGGTGAAGGCTCAGTTCAGAACTGTGTTACTCTAGCAAGAGGTTAGCCCAGTTCCAGTCTTTATCAATCCTCTCTCTTAAAGAAAGGATAGTTATGCACTTTCATAAACCTGGAAAACAAGACAAAACTCTTTTTAAAGATGCATTCAACAGGGAATGCTGTGCATTTCTCCTTTGGTTCACTGGTATGTAGTTGTGATATTTTCTTCTTCTGGAAAGATAATTAAATAAAACTTTTTGTGAGATTTTTCTAATGATTTTACCTTAATTTTGAGATGTTTACTTTGGGAAATATTAGAAATGTTGAGCATTGTATTACAACTCTCTATATATTTTCTCCATGTTTTTCTTATACACCATTATATTAAAAAAAGACAAAAAGACAAAGAAAAATAAAAATAAAAATAATAAGAATTTATATATCTGTGTAAAGTTTTATACATGGTACTCAGGGGGTACAAGGGCTATAGTAGTACTTGAAAGAAGTGAGATTAATACTAGGATGTTCTGAAAATATGAAAATAAAGGAAGGTCAAATGAAGTGTGTTTTTGTCTTGGAGTAAAAAGAATCATAGCAAAAATCTTTTTTTTTCTGCAGTTTGGCTCTATTTTATCTTGCTTCACTATGTATATTTGAATGTTAAAACATTGTCTCAGATGGCTCAGGAATATAAATCCTAAAATTAACCTTTCTGTGATAAAGAGCTGCCAATGATATTATGTATGTATATGTTGAAGGCTGGTCAAATGTTTCACAACCAGGGATGTCTTTTTCCCAGCAGGATTTAAGTAATATTAATAGAGCAAGATAAATACTTCACTGTCTTATAACATGCTCTGGTGAAACTATTCAGGCTGCCAAACCAATGTTGAATATGTGGGAATTGTGTTTTTGAAAGCAATATACAAAAGTAATGAAGAACAAAGAATGTCTTCAGTTATATGCAGCTGGGGAGTGTGCTCAGAATAAGCATGAACATTCTGCAAGAGCAAGGAGAAGTCCTTGTTTTGCTACTTCTCCCATATCATTGGCTGGGCAGACTGTGCTCCAGCTTGTCAGATTGCATCAAACATTACAGCTGTAGTAATAGCAAAGTTCATGAGAAGGATACTTCACCAGACTAAATAAAGGAGCCCCCTCTTCAGCAGATTTTTTTTAGCTGGTCAGGAAATGGGATGCCCCCATAGAAACACTTTCAGGGATTAGACTCATTGGCTAAGGGAAGAATTGTGGAAGAGTCAAGAAATTTCTGATTACTTATTAATAGCAGTAGACAGCAGGAATTCTTGTTTGCAGGACACATTCTCATTCTAGCTGAGAAAATATTTTTTTGGCAAATACATTTCTCTCTTAAAATATATATTGACAGTCTTGTTCTTATAAAATAAAGAAAGATGTCAACATTGCTTTTCAAAACACTTCTCTGGAATATCTTTGAAGTTAAGATAATAGCTGCTTTTCAGGGCTCAGCTAAAACAAATATTGCATTTTTTATTAAGTGTATTCTTTGTGTATGTTTATGCATTCATATAGAAACTAAAAATGCAGTACATCGTAAATACCTGAGCTGGAAGTATTACAGTTTGGAATTAAATCAATTCATGTTCATTTTGATCCCACATTGATTAGTTAATTTCAGCAGAGTATTAAATATTTTCATTTCATACCAAACCAGAAAATATTTATATTTCACAAAGTAAAATCTACACATTATGAAAATTATGTAAAAAATCTCATCTGTGCTATGAGGTATATGGATGTGCAAATTATACCTACTTGGTATTAAGAATAAAAGTGTGTCAATAAAGATCCAGTTCAACTTTTAAACAGATAAAAACTTTCAGAATAAATCCTGTTACCTTATGCTTGATGTTAATATAATATTCTTTTGTGTTTGCAAGAAAGAACTGAATAGTCATTAAAAATAATGTCCCAGGCTTAAATTGGACACTTTTCATGCTTACAAGAGCATATATTGCTACATTAACAAATTTTAAGAAAAGTAGTTTATTAAGAAAGAGTAATCTGTATTAATCTGAGGATTGTACACTCAATATAAAATGAAGTTCACAGGAAAATAAGGTGTGAGTGCTTTTGCAACAGGGAGACATTTTAACACTTTAATTCTCTGATGGAACTTCTTAAAATTTTGTAAGATCTGGATTTTGCCCAAAAATACAAACATCTTGACCAAAAAAGTAAACAAGACAGAGCAAAAAATTCCTAAGGGAAGGAGAGGAAGGAATAAGATTGGGATAAAAATAACACCAGCCTTTTTGAGAAACATGATGTCTAGAAAACCCACCTTCATATTCTTCTCTTAAAAGTGGGAAAATATTTGCCATTGTGTTAGAAGGTCAGATTATTCAATAGATATGTCATGTTTTAACTGATTTTCCTTAAATATTTAAGGACAATGTTTGCAAGTATCCATCTGCGTATACAAATCCAAAGATTTGTGTCATAGAAATAATTTAATTAGCATGAATTTTTTGGAAGTATGCATGGTAAATCCCATCAGTCCGTGTCTAATGACCTGATTATATTTTTTCTCGGTTATAACTGCTCAGCCAACTGCAAACTCATTAAAACATGCACCTCTTTATTTTGCCTCCTCTCCTGTCACAAGTGCGTTTTCCTGAGATAACTGTAATAAAGACATGCACATACATATATGTCTATGTGTGTAACCATAGAGTATTCTAGGAAGTTATAAGTATTTCATATCAGTGTTTCATATCAGTCTTTCATGACAGTAGGAAGAGGCCAAACTAAAACCATCTGACTAAATCTGTAAGCAATTTAGTTTCCTGCAAATTTTCAATGTTTTCAATTTGTAGTATTCAGTAATAGTGTCTTTCTTATGTAACACACATAATAAAGTTTAGAAAAAGAAATTGAAAGTTCAGTTACATTTGCAAATTATAATAACTTGGAAGAATTTTTCAGTATGAGAGAAAATAGAGCAACACATCAAATAAACCAGAACAAACAAGGATCATGTATATTATAAAATTAGACTGATCCTTACAAAAGCTCAGTTCATACAAAATCTGGCATACAATGATCTGAAAAACAGATAATAGCTAATGATATAAGTATTTGGGAAACAGTCCTACTGGAAGAGACTATGATTTAAATGTAAGGTCAAATGCACAGAAGTTTATAATGAGATACAGTTTTAGTAAGGAAAAACAAAACAACAAGCAATAAGAATGTTACATTCAAAAGTGTGAGAACTGTTAAGTGAAAATGCTGCACAAGCTAAAAAGGGATAAATTCTTGGATGAAAATTAAGCAACACCAAGGTCAATATAACTTTTACTTTTTGAATATAGCATTAGGATTTGTGCCATCCCGGCTTACAATTACAGTTGAAGAATATATCTTTCTGAGAAACTATAATAGTAGGTGTGCTAGTATATGAAAACATGCATTTTTCAAATATAACTTTCTGGATAGTTTTCATGTTAGAGAATTTAGAAGGTACATAGTAAAAATTATCCTTAAGCATTAAAAATTGATTATAAAAAGAGGAAAGAAAAAAAAGGAGAAGATTCAAAATATATATATATATATTATTTTTTTTTTTATTTGATGAAGATTTTAGCCTGCTAAAATGTTTCCTAAGTTTGTGTGGTCAGAGTGTTTTCTTTGGAAATGAAAAAGGGCTCTCTGAGTTTAAATGACAAAACTGCAAATGACACAAAAGCTTCAGCACTTACATTTGGAGTCCATTAGAAATGTTGAAATATTTCACCTTGAAATGTCTGTATTAATTCTCTTCCTCCACTCCCCCTTCTTCCCAAGTGCATTAAAAATTCAAGAAGTTTGAAAGCGTTATTCTTGTGGCTGTGCAAAAGCTTTTATTGGCAGCTTTTGCATTTTCTCTTTAGCAAATGGATTTTTAAAATCTTAATGAACTCTGGATTTGTGACCTACCGCATTATTTCTGCTAAAGAAACAAACCATTTGGACAACATTTCTGTGGGTTTATTTGTATTTATTTAAATTAACAGCAGTGTATGTCATTTTCAACCATAACAAACTCTTTCCATTCAGGTGAATTCTCTGAAGTCTTTAAATTTTATGGCTTGAAGCATTAAAGCTATAGTGAGCATATTGAAACAATTACACTGAAGTAAAGATGATCATAAAACCAAAACTGTGTACCTCTCATGTAAAAAGCACTCATGGAAAGAGGAAAGAGAAAGAGAAAGAGAAAGAGAAAGAGAAAGAGAAAGAGAAAGAGAAAGAGAAAGAGAAAGAAAGAGAGATGCTGGCCAAGGCAGATGGGACCAAAATCTGCTACTATATGCATCTGAGAGGAATGTAATTTGGGAATACTTTGATGACTTTTTACTTAGAATAAGGGTATTGGCAGAGAATTAAGAACTGGTAAGGTAGTGCTGTGGGTACTTCTGTCCGTTATTTAATCTTCAGTCGTGCCACATGCAGAAAATTTTCCATGTGTTAAGAATAGGGATTTAGTATCCCCTGTCATGTTGTCTTAGTTTAAAAGACAAGTACCTGCCAAGGAAGGGGAAAACCTTCCTGGGGTGGAAGGATGACAGGTCCCTCCAAATTATAGTGACTTCAAAAATTACAGGGCTTCCAGGCAAAAATATGGGAAAAGGAAGAGCAGTTCTTTACTAGAATACGTACATCTATGTAACACAACAAAACAAACAGCAACAATAATAGAAACAAACATACCCCACAAAAGCAAAAAGCAATACTAGAAGTTTCCCCCTCGTTAAGCAGTTCCCCCTTTGGTGTAGCCATGACCACAACTGGCAGGAGGTGCTGGTGGCTCAGGAGAGACAGAGAGGCTGCAGTGACTCCCTTGGTGCTTTAGGAATAGTTATTCTTAATAGGGAGCAGGACAACACCTACCAACTTAGCCACATCATAGGGTAAAGCTCCACTCTGGTGTAGATGAGCAGCAGCCAAATGAACACAATGGGATTAGCTCAGAAACACAAAGTCTGAGTTGGCCTCCAAGACACTAGTTTGTTTAGACAGCCTACAGAAAATTCAAATTACTACTGCCAGAATATCACTAAATTCTTCTGTTTACCTAATCCAAGCCTCTGAACATTGAAAAATTCACCTATCACACATTAAGTCACATTTCCAAAACAGACAGGATTCAAATGTAGATCTGTTTTCAAAGTTCAAATTATTTCCTAGGCTTTCTATGATGCATTTTGTGGCTCAATTTCGCCATCAAAGGCGATTATATAAAAAAAAACAAAAACAAAAACAAAAACAAAAACAAAATCAAAACACCTGCCTTAAATGGCAGCTGCAACAAGTTTCTTTTAAAAATTTGGTTTCACTTAACAGATTGACCTCTAGTCTCTGTCTTGCATTTTGCTTATTACGTGCTTACAGGTTAACAACTGTTGCTGAAAATGCTCATAGGTCTCTATTTTGAAAAAATACGGAAATAACCTACTTTCTTCTTCCAGTTAAAAAAAAAAACAAAAACAAACAAAAAAACCACAGAAAAAAGACCATTCGAAAATATTATTTTCTCTACAGAACGTGAGCTAATCACAGAAAAGGAATAATTAGATGCTTTGAACCATCTTCCTGACTTCTTTCACTGTCTCTCTTTATAGTCTTCACCCAAAAATTAGAGGTACTCCGTCTTTTGCAAGAAAGATGGTATATTAGAAAGACCAATTCAAGGCTATGCATTCCAGGTTCTTTCTTTGAGCATGCAGTAGGATAGCACATCTTCTCATGGAATTTCCAGTATGTGTTCATACCTATTATGGTGGTTTTTAGAGCCATCTGCTAGTAAAATCAGGTGTAAGGAGGCTATTTTGAATTTCTACCCCCAGTGCTCATATGTCCCTTGTAGCATAGGTTAAAACTATAAATTTTCTAGATACCTAACAATACTGACCATTGGCAGAGAATTTTTAGTTTTTTCTCTTTTTTCCTCTACAGCCCTATTTAATATTGAATAAATAAAAATAAAGATTTTTGGCAGAAGTACTTTGTTGCTTTGCTAATGAAAATAACAATTTCTTCAGGATTACTAAATATATATGATTCATTTATACAAATAAATGAAACCACCATATGCATAAAGCTAATATTTCTTGCTGTGTTCCCTAGTGTAGTCACTACTTCATGCTTCAAATTAACAACCTTTCACATAGTTACTGCCAATATGCTCAAGGGTTTA
Organism: Turdus rufiventris; assembly: GCA_013186435.1. Classification (NCBI taxonomy): domain Eukaryota; kingdom Metazoa; phylum Chordata; class Aves; order Passeriformes; family Turdidae; genus Turdus; species Turdus rufiventris. Next base: position 6,515,755 of record PYHW01010789.1, on the reverse strand, counting down.
AAATTAAAAGATTTTTGCAAACATGGAAACCAGCAGAAATGCTAAATCTTGAGGTAATGATAGGTTAAAAAACTTAATAGACTGTATCATAAGTTCGTACTCATGACTGTCTTTTTTTGTGGTTTTAATTAGTTGATTTGACTTCAGTTGATCTTGTCTTTACACTAAGAATTATATAATATAATATAATACAACATAGTATAATATAAATGAAGTTTGATGACTGGACTGATTTTTTGCTAACTACAACCTATTCTGCTTTCCCGCAGGCATCTCACTTAGGACTTTAGCTCTTGGCCATAAATTCATGATCTGCTTTTCCTTCATAAAAACATGTATTCTAATGATGGGAAGATTTTCTATCCCACATGAATTCACATTACAAGCCTTTCTCCAGGGAAGATGGGACGCTGAGTGATCTGCAAGCTGAAATGTATGAACTGGAAATGTTGAGGAAGGCACGCCAACCTTTTCAGACTACAGTATGATTTGGAAGGAACAGAATGGAACTTACTCAAAAAAAGCAATCTTAGAGTTTGGACATTTAGAATCTTTCTTTAGGGAGAAGCCATCACAGACTCACAAAATGTCAGCAAGTGTGTATGAGCAAGAAATAAAAACCCTGACACAGTCATAATAAGTTGTTTATTTTAAAAAATCCCTGAATCATCTCTACTACTCAAATATATGCTTTCAAATTCTGACTAATTTTGAGCTCAAAGCCCAAAACTTTAACAGTATTTTTGATGCTTGAAACCTTGAATGTAACAGAATTACTTGTTTTAATCAATGATTATATTGCCGTGTGTTTTTTCTGACATGAAAATGATGAGGAAGTGCACTGAAGCTACTGCTTCATATACCTTGTTGCGCTAAACATACTGCATGATTTTAGAAATAAATTCCAGTGTGTCATCAGATTTAGGTACAGGGTCAAACATATAGAATCCTGCTTTTGTTTTTACTTGGGGCATGTCTCATCACTGGAATCATCATCCCTTTGTCCCACCCTGGCAGTGTTAGACAGGGCATTGGGTAATATGGTGTAGGGAGAAATGTCCCTGCCCAAGACAGGGGGGCTGGAACTGAATGATCTTTAAGGTTCTTTCCAATCCAAACCATTGTGTGGTTCTATAATTCTATGACTCAAGGTAAGGCTCTGAAGGTAAATATTGTTCCTCACTCTACCTATGACTCTGAACTCATGAGCTTTCAGAAAAGAGTATGCTTTTTCTTTTAGTAACTCAAAGTAGATATGGGTTGAAGTGGCTATAGAACAGCATCACAGCAGACTAACGATGATGAGCTTATGATCTGTATAATCTTTAGCTATAGTTCTAAATTGAAATGGGAATTAGGAGAAACAAGAGCTCTGATGTATTATTAATCATTTTATTCATGGTTTACAAATGTGTACACATGTTATATGTTCTTGCATCATAAAAAACTATTTTTAGCAAAAAAAAATCTGGAGTCAAATGAAGAAACCATCATTGCTTCCTGGCTAAGATATTGGGCTACAATTGTAGTGGATCAATAATAAAGATTCAAAAAAATGAAGGCTCTTGGTTTCTATCTCTTACCATTCTTCTCAGATAAAAATTGCTGATTAAAGTTTGACCTAACCTTTCTCTCCCATGTGTAAGAAATTAGTATTTCAAGACAAAGACTCCTCAGATAAAAAATGCTACAAATTATCTGTGTCACGAGCACCTTGTATCAAATGTAATCATATACAGGCATGAAGACAGAATTTAAGAAGTTGTATGTCCTGAGCATTCTACCCTTTTGGTATGATGGTGATGTTGTCAGCAAGCTATGACCCAGCACACTCACTCACTGTCTGTGTTTTGTTCTGGCTTCATTGCTGACTTCCATCAGCTGAAACATCAAATGCTCACCCAGAACACTGCTACAGTTATTAAAGCTTTTCAGGAAACATCACTTCACACAGATGTTTAACCTCCAAGCCCTGAAGGGCTAGCTCTGCCAGTTGCCAGGCTTGTCAATTAGTTTTACACTGACAATCATACTAATATAGTTTGACACCAAGTTTTGCAGCCAGCCAACTACATTAGATAAGCAAGGTAGATGATTGCAGTCCACTGCAAGATAGACCTGAACACATGGAACACCACAGCATGTATCACATAGATAGCACTGCTTAGTTTCATATCAACTGCCATCCCAGATGATCATAACTGCTACAAAATAAGGGGGTTTTCTCACCTGAGCACTCTTTCAGTTTCTTTTGTGGTCATGTTTCCACAAATGAGTTCAGGAAATATGAATATGAAATATGAAATATATCTGAATACTTGGCTTACAATATGAACTGCCAAGCAAGATGAGTACTGTTGAGATGTCCCTGAAATAAGTTTATTGAACCTGAGGCACTTCATTCAAATTCTGTCAACAGACTGGAAGCAGGAGAGAAAAAGAATAAGCATTTAGGGTTTGGAAGGAATTACAGTAATCTCACAATTATAAGCCGCATCATTTTGACTAAAATTTTGGTCCAAACCCGAAGTGCGGCTTATAACCGTGAAATTACAAAAATATTTTAAATAGGCTGGATATGTGCAACAGGGAACGCTAATGAGGAAAGTGTGGTGAAGATATGATAATTGACTAGAATTACCCTGAAACATAAAAGCAAATAGAACAATAGCTGCAACATGAGAGAATGAAAGTAGATATTGTGTTAAAGTAACCAGATTTTAAAAAATTTTTACATCAAAGAGAAACTGTGGATCATTTGACCCAAGATAAATAAATTTATATCAACTAGAATATTTACACAAAGAGTGAATACAGCTTAAATCTGTCTCTATTTTCAAATTCTGTGAGTCTCATTACTGAGTATTATTGTTTTTGGGTTTGAATGAGATTGAAAACTGCAGGGTGAAAAGAACTGCTGAAACTTGCTGGTTTTCTGTTTTCTCCTCTCTTGCTTTACGAAACTGAAATAATTCTAATCAAAATTATCACTTTTAGAAATTATTTGAGCATACATAAAGATTTAATTTCCCTTAAGATGTTAAATAACTATGAGTGTAGGGAAATAAGAAATATTTTCCTTTTGTGAGACTGCAGAAAAGAAAATCTGAAATTTTAGAACTGAATATTATGATGAATGTAAATAAGTCTAGTGTAAAACATATGAATTCAAATATTAGTCTGTGATGCTTCCCATCACTAGTATATCTTTATGAATTTGACTGACAGCCTGATTGAGTCCTAGTTTTTCATGGTCATGTAATGCAGCTGAGGGTGTAAAATACAGTATCTTTATATTTACATACTGTACAATATTAAAAAAAATATGACAGGATAGCACAAAGCCTCAGGTAGTATTGTATATTCTGCATGCAGAAAAACCTCTTTATTTCTGCCTGGGCAGACCCCTGTAATCCTTAACCACGGGGACAACCACTCCATAAGTGTCTTGAAATATCTGTATTTCATGCTGTTAAGCAGAAACATGACTTTTTTTTTTTTTTAATCATTTTACAGCAAGTACAAAAGTCAGATTTATAATGTAAGCAAGTGTCCCTTTGGCCCGTGGTTAAACAACTGAGGATTTCCTCAGTACCTGATTCACATCAATGCCAATAGCAACAAAAAACAGGCAGTTACTTACAAAAAGAAGACACTATAAACAAAATGATAATGTTTCTAATGAAAATACTGTTTATATGTGCAAACATCTTGTTTCTGCCCCATCTCATCTTACAGCATAGACTCTCAAGACGGAGACTGTGGCTCTGTTCAGCTCTTATGCATCATTTAATCCAGGTGACAAAGTCTTTTGTAGCCTGTCATGGACAATGTTGAGCACCAAAAAACTGCTGAAACATTATCTCCTTAGATCTCAGTTGTGATAATGATAGTCCCAACTTCAACTTTTCAATTATCCAAGAAAATGAATGATGTCAAAGCTCTCATCTACAACATATTCCTGAGCTGCAGGCTAGGGACATTTATTCATCACAATGCAGCTCTGGCCTTTATCTCATTCATGATGATGATGATGATGGTGATACCAACAAAACCAACAAATTTAAAATAAAAATTATTTTTGTTATTCTGTTTTAGAAGAGCATTTGTCTTAGTAAAACTATTCTGCAGATTTGACTGATTAGAAAACTGGGCTATTTCTCAGCTGTCAGAAAAATTATCCAGAGAACTTAAATTATCCATAAGCTTTTTTAGAAATCCTAATTAATTAAAAACTGTTTTAAATTTATTTAAACGAATAACTCTTTGTCTGAGAATTGTTTGCAATTCATTCTGTATAAATATTATTGTTTTTCACTAGGTTTGTGTTAGTTAGTGCTGAAGATAAGGGGGAAAAATTAGATGAATTCACAAACAAAAAGTAAAATTTTTATCTGGGAAATGATACCATGAATTTTTCTGAAAAAGTGACAGTGATGTTTGGAGAAAATCTATAGTTTAGCCACAATTTCAATATAAATGACAGAGGGATTACTGTGGCTGTGTTGTAGACATTAAGAGACATAGATATGCCAGCTACACAAGGGCAAGATCAGAGGTTTGCTGATCAGCAGTGAAGAATGGGTTTGGAGAAGTTATAATGGAATTGTTTTGTGACAGATCATTTAGAAGAGGTAGAAGAATGGAAAAATCAAAAATTTCTGGAACATGGTCAGAGGTGAGGCTGGAACTAAGATGAAATAGGTCAAACTTTACAACCCGTGCACTGCAAAACAAAGCAGAATAGCAGTCACTATGAGATATAATCCATTTCTTAACTGATTAATTTTACAGTAATTTATCATATAACTGATAGTATTTTTTTTCTACTCACTGAATAGTTTGCTTATATTCATATACAGTTGGGGAGAATGGGCTTTGATTTACATTGTTATTCAAAGGGCAAAATAAACTATAAAGGTATTTAAGAATTTGCATTTTTGTTGATTTGTTCTGCAACTTTCAAGCAAGTGTGGTCGGATGTATTATCAAGAATATTCTTCCAGATAAAATGCATTTGACAGTATAGTTTTGCAATGTGAACACATAAACATTTATACCCAGTCAATAAAATAAATACATTTGGAATATGAAAGCACTTTGGATGTTACTTCCTCATCAAGGCTCTCCCAGCTGTCCATTTGGGAGCCCATTATAATATTCAGTCTTCTCTCATGGCTCAGTAAAAAAGGCTGAATATTTGTAGTTCAGAAAACTCATAGGATTTCCATGCACTAACTGGTAGTGAGCTCTGAGGAGTGTTAAAGAATTCTCTGTACCTTGTAAATAAAGGTAGAATTTGTTGCAAACTTGTGGATCTTTTTTCAGGGAAGAGAAAAGCTAGGAATTAATTCATGAGAAGGAAGTAATAAAAGTTAAATGTTTGTTGAGGAAGCTTGCTTTTCCTTTTGTGCTTCTGTTTTTAGGAGCGAGCTTCCTACCATGTTGTAGAAACTAAACATTAGAATTCAAAACTTTCCCTCCTGAGGTCACTTTCCTTCTCTCTTTTATCCTTCTTCTCATCCTGGCAATGAGTTTGAAAACCTCTACCAGACAGATCTTTAAAACTCTCATCATTCTTAGAAAGAAATCCAGTGTTGGCAAGTTCTGGCACTGGACAAACATGTCAACAAACATTGAGAAAGTGCTGCCTCCCAGCAGCAGAGCACACTAGGGCTGTGTTTACTCAAACTTGTCACTACCAGGCTTCATTAAGAGTGATGACATTTTTAAACTCCATCTCTGTGGTACTATGTGATACAAATCCAATCTAGCAGGCACACAAAGGCCTTTGTTTCTGCTCAAGACCTGTACCAACTTCTGTTGTTAAGGATATGACAATATTTTCTGGCTGAAGAAAAAAGTCTTCAAGGAACTGATCCTGAACTGAAAAAAGTGAATAGAAAAGTTCTCTTTTCATACTGGTGGGGTTAGATTTAAGCATTGTACACCTCTTCCCCCTTCCTGCACACAGAAAAGTCTGAAATTGATATACAGAGGCACAGAGAGACATTATTTAATTCTAGAGTATGGTTGTGACCACTAAAATTAATTAATTGTTCCTACTGCTAACCAGAAGAGTACTTAATGAATCTGAGCCTTCCTTTTCAAACCAAAGAAACCCATCTTTGTCCTGTAAACATTTTTGTTCAGCACAAGCACTACTTTACCTGTTTTTCCTGTCATCTTATTGAAAGAAATTCTTATATATAAAGTTAGAAATGATGGTCATGATTATTTCCATCCAACTTTAAGCATATATATGCCCAGTATTATGATATTGAAATGCCTGAAATGTGCATGCATATATGTTGAACAGCAAGTTGATAGATTCATCCACTAAATGCATGCTAAAAGAGACAGTTTCAAAGAAGGAACTATACTGTAAGAGGATGGAGATGACTCATTTTTTCTCTGGAGAAGGAGACTAGATTCTAAACTATGCTTGGGACCAAAGTTAAATGAATACAATTCCACAAAGAAATTAGAATAGAATAGAATAGAATAGAATAGAATAGAATAGAATAGAATAGAATAGAATAGAATAGAATAGAATAGAATAGAATAGAATAGAAATTTCATTTGGCAGGGAAGCATAAGAATCATCTAGTTCATCTGCCTGACCAATTCAGAGCCAATCAAAAGTAAAAGTATTGTTGTTAAGGGCCTTGGCCAAATAGCTCTTAAGCACTGACAAACCTTGCTTACCTTTCTAGGTAGTGTTTGACCTCCTGTGGCAGCATTTGGCTTCTAAATGCCCAATCTAAGCATTCCCTGAAACTGCTTTGAACCATTAACATGAGTCCTATTGCTGGATCCAGAAAGAAGGGGTCAGCACCTCCCTCTTCACTCCCCTCCTCACAAAGCTGTAGACAGCCATGAGGTCACCTCTCTGCATCCTTTTTTCCAAACTAGACAAATCCAAAGTCATTCACTGCTCCTTATAAGACACTCCTTCCAGCCCTGTCACCAGATTTTTGTCCTCCTCTGGACGCATTCAAGTATCTTCGTGTCATTCTAAATTGTAAATTTCTGGCACACAGGACTCAAGGTGAGGCCACACCACCGCTGAGTACAGTGGGATAACCATCTCTGCTGAGCAGCTGCTTGTGCTGGGTCTGATGCACCCCAGGATGGAGTTCACCCTCCTGGCTGCTGACTCACACTGAGCTGCTGCCAGCCAGCACCCCCAGATCCCTCTCCATTCACTCTTTTCCCAATTAATACTTGTGTCCAGCTTAATATAATAGATAATATAATAATTATTACAATATAAACTATAAACTGTAAAATAAAAATATTAAATAATATAAAATATGTTATTATTAATTTATAAAAATGCATAACATATGTGTACCTACACTGTGTGAGCACTTCTAACTACCTTATCTGCAAGAAACCAATATGCAGGTTTCCATTTTCTGGGCTTTGTGAGTAGAATTGTTGTGAAATATAGAGGTCTTTCTTTCTGAGCAGTTTTATTATTAGCAGTTCAAAAAATGTTTTCAAGTGAGAGGTTTAAAATAGCTGGAAAAGTTGGAAAAACACTTTCTAAAAGTGAATTACAGAATTTATTACAAGCCCAGAGAAAACAAGTACATTTACAATGTGGAAATTACATAGGGTGGTGTTTTCACACATATGTGCCTCTGGATAAGAGCTTTAATTCCTATTTAGGCACTAAACCAGAACAAGCATGTTTTCAATAGAAGCAAATTATAGCAAGGCAATTATATTGGAAAACACACCAAGATAAAACTCTCCAGCAAGCATACATTCCATAAAAATAGCAACCAATGGCATCTGGATTGATATGTATTGATTTCCTTAAAAAATGTAAAGATACATCTAAATGGCTAACTTCAGAATTTAGGTACTCTGAGAAATGCCATTAACTTGACATGCATATTTGACTAGATCTTTATTCAGAAAAGCTTACATGCTTCTTATTTTCAAATGTATGTAAGTATAATTTATATGGTTTGTTTCTGACTGATGACCAAAAGGCTTAAGATAAGATATTTGTGATGGAAAATCTATTCCCAGCGCATAGTTGCATGAAATAAAAACTTTCTTATTGAAATACTGCTTCCAAAAGCATGAAGATTGCTTTCTAACAGGAAAGAATTTAAAAACCATAACCTTAAGCAATTTTTGCAAAGAATTCGGTTTTGCCCAGATTTCAGTAGCACCATTGTTTGAATTTTGATGTTACATGGAACATCATCTATCAATGTTGGTGATGCCGTAAAACTTTATTCACTATTTGGCAATTATGTCCTTACTTTCTAACAGCACCTTATTTTTTGTGTTGTTGGGTTTTTGTTTTTTTGGGGGTTTTTGTTGTTTTTTGGGGGAGGGGGATGTGGTTGGTCTTTTTTTTTTTTTTTTTTTTTTTCCCTAAGTACACAAGATTTAATTATTTAAGATTGTCATTCTCTGGTGAGATTTACTCCAGTTCTACACTGGTAGTTGCTTTCATTGTTTCATTGTTTTTTCTTTCTATACAAAATCAAAAGTAGTCAAATGTACCTATTTCTAAAAATGCATTGGAAAGAAACAGCAGGGGGAGGAAAGAAAACCTCCAGATATTTAGGGACAAAGTAACAGAGTAACTACAAGCAACAATGAAAACTTTATAGGGCTGCACTTTATTAACTCTGTCCATTTCAAGCTACTAATAATTAGCTGAGCTCAAAATGATTGCTTAGCATTCAGCAGGGAAGGTAGCATTTCTCCAGAAGGGACTTTGTTATTGGAGACTGTTTTTATAAATGCATAGTTTCCTTAATTCCAGTATAATGATCTTTCCTGACTTAGTTATTGTTGTTTTAAGTGGCTAAAATAAGCAGTCTTGTTCATGTACTTTCAAATGAAAACATGAGTGTTCATGGCTTTATATTACTGAAGTTTTCCCTTATTGCCCCTACACACCCCGTTTTTCTTCAGACTGCAGTCTCTAGGTACTTAGATAGTTTATACTTTCTTCTCAGAGTGAGGTGTTGTAGTAAAAAAGTTCCTTTGGCAGCTACCAAAATATGTCACACTGATTGTAACCTTTAAAAAGGAAATGCTCCATGGAGCTTTGATTGTGTAAACAGCGTATTCTATCCTGAAAATGGGGACATTGTCAGAGGAGAAATTACATGAAAGAATGCATTTATTTTTTACTACTTTTTGATACTTAGAGGTGCCTCTTTTAGACTTCTGTATTGTTCACTTATATTGCTAAGATAAATTACTACTTTTTCCATGTGTAATGTTATTGTGAGCAGAAGTGTAAGAGACATTGGTTATTGTTTTGAACTCGATTGTTTCCTATGTTGGCTGAAGTCAGAGCAGAACAGCAATTCTACAGGGGCTGCAAGGAAGTGGAGCTCTGTGGAAACACACCTTTGTAGTTGGATGAGAACAGGGAATCTGAACAGAATGGAGTGAGACACACAAGTAGGTTTTATTTATATTCAGGGTTTGCTTAAATTTGGTTTGCATCTATGAAAAACACTGGAAACATAACCAAGATATTACCAAGTTGTGAAAATCCTTCACAGCAGAGATATGTCTCAAGTCTTCCTGCTAATGCTGTGGCTTAAATCTTGCAATACGTATCTTGGATCAAATTTGCATGGGTAAGAATTTTGTTAAATTACATAGTGGTTTAATTTAAGAAGAGAAAAATGGTCACACTGGTCTGAACTGCTTTCAGCCTTGCAAGATGAACAAAATTACATCATTTGTGAATTTAGAGAAAAGTTCCGATTTCAACGTATGTAAATGACTTCATTTAGACTCAGCTAGGATGAACCATGATGAAATACACATAATATAAATGGACCTCCACCACTTCTGAAGAAACAGTTTATTTACCAGAAAACAAAACCTAAAATGTGACAATCTCATACAGTCTTCTTATTTCTAACTGAATATTACTTCTGAATATTATAATGGGCATTATTAGCCACAGACTACACAGTAGCTGGATTATGATCTACACTCAGAGATGGAAAAGAGAGACTATAGATTTTATCACATCTGGCACCAGACACACAAAATCTGTGCATTCAAGATTGCCTTCCGGGTATTATCAAATTGTGTTAAAATGATCAAATCACTCCCATAATTAGTGACTGGCTTCTCAAACCAACCATTTTAAAATTAATGGTCTTATGGGAATAGACTGGTGGAACAACTGAACATATTGGTAAATGAATTCAAATACAAAAAAAAAATTATGAAATAATTTAGATTGGAAGTGACCCCTGAAGATCATCTCTTCCCAGCATCCACACAAAGCAGAACCAATTTAAACATTACCTTAGGCTGTTCAGGTCTTCATCCAGTTGGGTATCCACATGGATATTCTGTGACTCCAACCCAATGATCACCCTCATTAGATTTTGTTCCCTTATATTCAAAAAACCTATGTATTCATACTGGGATTGAGAAAATTTAGACTAAAGTGGTATAAAAAGATGCACAAGGGGGAAAATTAGAGAGAAAGAAGACTAAACCTACTGAAGCAAAAGTCCATTAGCATAACATTTAATATATATATTAAAAAATAAATTCTAAATTAGGTAAATAATTAGGCATACACATCTTCAAATTTTTTTTCCAACTGAACTAGAAAGCATGTACAACAGGGTGACGGCCAAAATGTTACCCCTTAGCAAGAAAGCAAAAGAAACACAGAGAAACTGCATCATTTGTATTAAATCTCCATGCAGGAGACTCTCCGGCAGTCACAACTGCAGCACCTGAGGAAGGATCTAAGCCTCTCTGCAGAGTCCAGCCCCAGTACTCTAATGGATCTTATCTGACTGCCTACACACCCTACACTCACCCAGTCAGACAAGGTTTCTTTACCAGCCCAACCCCAGATTGCCCATGGTAGAATCTCAGACATCTCAACCCTTCAAATCACTTAATCTTGGTGCAAAAACTAACAAAATAAGAGCATGAGTTGGGTGCCTCTGAGGAAGGAACCCCTGGGCTTTTACACTCGCACTGTCTGCAGCACTTATTGGGATCCTCGGCTCCTCTCTGCCTCTGTGAGTGTCTGGTCACCTGGCTGGACCACAGGTCCTCGGGCCTTTTGTCATCCAAAGGATCAGCAGTTCATGGGCTCTTGCCTGGGGCTCTCCTCACTCAGAGCTCAACCTGCAACTCACACTGCAGCTGTACCCCCAGCTACCTTCACTGAATGGATTCTTCCAAACTTTGTCAAGATAGAGACTATGGCAGAACCTACATTTTTAAGTTAACCATTCTGACATTGTGAGCTAAGTCTGTTTTGCTTTTTTAAAAGTAGCAACTAAGATTACACCATTCAATAATGAATCTGTTCAAAGTGGGGATATGTCTTAGTCATGACATTTGCGGAATTGTAGTTTGGTGGCAAAAAAATTGAAAATTAGTGGAAGTGAGAGAGAAAAATGCCCATCTTGGAAGAGATTTTTAGATGCTTTAATTTCAATAGAGTATTGGTTTGGAGTAAGGGAAAAAACAATAGATATTTATCAGTCATGTACAGTACAGTACCCTGCCACTTCATTATGACAGTAGCGGGGTACTGGTGTGGTTTGTTTGTTTGCTTTGTAACTGCTTGTAATGCAAAGAAGCAAATCAGAATACTTTCTAGACAAAGGTCAGGTTTGAACAGGTGTTTCACAGAAATTACAATCCAATATATTGTCAAGCATAACTTTTCCACTTTGAATATGACATGCTGTTTAAAATGGATCATCTCAAAATCTGATTTTTGATTTGATTTCATTTTGAAATTAGGAGCTCTATCCACAGCTTACAATTCCATAAACCACTAGACTAAACTCCACTTCTTACTAATACATTCCAAGCCTGCAGCCTTATCATTTTTTTCTGCAATATATGCAATAAGTCAGCTACCATTTAACCCACTTCCAGTATGTTACTTTTCCTATCATCTCTTTTGTTGTCTTCAGACCTGACAGCATTCACTATACCAAACATGATTTACAATTTCCAGCAGTTCTCTACCTTTATCATCAATTTTTTATCACTGGATCACAGCTAAGCCCAGGGGAGGAAGTTGTTATATGCAGCTGTAATAGACACTAGCTCTGCATTTTCAAAGAACAATGTCGCACAAATGAAAGTTCTGCCCTGCAAATAATGACTTAAAAAAAAACCCTAACAGCCCAAACCAACCAAAAACCAAACCAAAAGCTAACACTTATACAGGAAAAGTCTTTACAATTCAGAAGGGATATGAACTGTTGTGCGTAGTTAACCTGTGCAAAGCATACCATTAGCAGCACATTTTCTTAATCAACACAGTGTGGTTGCTTTCAGAATCTAGGAATTGTTATTATTTCCAACATAGAAATTCACTCCTTTAGGTTTTTTCTGAATAGTGTCAGTGACCTTAAGATGTATTAATCTGAATAAGATATGCACATGCATAATATATGAATTAATTTTCTTTATATTTCTTAAAAGATTTCCCAAAAACCAGGTAAATGAGTACAGTAATTTCACGACCATAAGGCGCACCGGACTATAAGGCGCACCCCCCGCAAGTCGGCAAAATTCGCAACATTGTAGATCAGATAAGGCGCACTGGTCTATAGGGCGCACTTTTTTTTGCAGGGAGGATCCGTGCCATATGCAACAAAGTAACGAAGTAGTAACGCCTCCTTGCCC